>JAHTLZ010000007.1:9627451-9672041 GCA_023846285.1 Phrynocephalus versicolor | reverse complement strand
TTATTATTATTATTATTATTATTATTATTATTATTATTATTATTATTATTATTATTATTATTATTATTGACACTGATTTAAACCTGGACTGTAGGAAAAATACTTGGAATGGTACTCAGATGGGTACATCAAGAGGAACAAATATTCCATCTGGAGAAAACCTTGAGTTGCTGTAGATTACTAAGGCTGATGTGTGACGTTTAGTGTAGATAAATGAGACAGTAGAGGGCATGGAGCAACTAAACATGCTGTTAAAACCAGCACAAAACAATCCATGCAGAGAGAGTCATTAATGCCTTTTTTTCCTCCAAAAGTATTTGGTTGGTCCTGAAAACATGGATGTGCCTTGCTCAGCTGCATCAGTTAACTCGATTCCCTGCTTAAAATTCTACCATACATGTTTAACTATCACAGTGTAACTATGCAAATCCTCATCACAAATCAGGGCCCAAATTGTTTTGTGTAGGGGCAAAACTTTTCTATGCCTTTTCACTGGTATTTCAGTTCAAATTCACTTCAAATGTCCTTCTTTTTCAATATTGTCCCCCCCCCTTACCACTCTTTCTGTAGGATTCATACTTGAGCTCCCAGCTCCTTCAATTGTGGTGAAATCTCACTGTTCTCATTTTCCATTATTGACATGCTAATAAGGATATAATTAGCATTCTGCCATTACTGTAGTGGGAGACACTGAAGAATATGAACACATCGGAGTGTCCTCTGAGCAGTGATAGCAACTGGCTGATTCTTCCACTCCAGAAGTGGGTATGAATGCCATTACTGTAGTATGTGCATCTTCCTGCCTTGCCCTCTCGGAAAAACGGATTTCGGTTCCCTTAGCATCACCATAAAGAGGCATTGAAATGAAGTTCACCATTTCTAACTCACACATTTCCTGAATATGCCACTGGAAGTTGTAACAGTGAAAGTACATTTGCAACTTATTTCAAAGTCTTTGTTCATACAGTACAACTGTATTTTGTGACAAGGGTAAAAAAGTGTGTGTGTGGGGGGGTGTTCAGTGGGAATTGTGAAATCAATACAGTATATTTATTTGGTTCTCCGTGTGCACATGCAAGGAATCTAAACACTAGCATTTACTTGAAAGTTTAAACCTTCCCTAAATTAGCCAGTAAAGAGGTTAGTACTTTCCAGACATTAATCAAAACAGTGCAGACACTCCATTTAGAAAGGCTCTGGTACTTGGAGATTCTACAAGTGCATTGGTCTTATCTGCCTCTTTAACCTAAATTATTAAGAAAGGACAATGTGCACAGCAATCGCTTTTCTGAGATTGAAATGGATGGTAAACCAGATCCACAGCTGAGGTTGGGATGCCTTTCAAAACATCGCCTTTATTCTCTTTCTCCACTTTTATTCCAGTTCAGGTTCTTTGCTTTTCTGGCACACAGCCTAGCCTGGGTGGAGATTAAGGATTCTCTTTGCCCTTTCATCCTTGAATATTTCTTTTTAATTTCACAGTTTAGATTTCAATTGAGTAATTACATTCTTCCTATCTCAAATTCCTCTGTAATTTCAATTGGATACGGTATCCTTCACCCTTTAGCCTCAACTCCTGGACTGGGGCTGAGCATTGTTCAAAGCCTGCAATGTACCCTTCCAGTCCCATTTCATGTCTCTTTAGAAGGCGATGAGGACAAAAGCCATTGCTCTTCACAGAGATGGATGCGGCCAGCTTTTGAGTTACAGGACCACCTTATCCTTTTTGTTTCATAATGCTTACTTTTTGTCATAACCTTTCCTCTACAGACCTTTGGAAGAAGAATTCATCTATAGGCACTTGGCTCCCCTCTTCCCAACTTCACACGTTGTTGTCATCTCAGGGTTAAGCCACACCGACATGAACACTGAATCCTAAATACCCTTACTACAAGAATTCCGTACAGAAGGAATGAGACTTGCTTCTGAGTAAAATTCATAAGACAGCACTGCAGTCCACATAGTGTACATGTTGCACCAACGAAAAATAAACAATACATTCTGTGGAAAAGAAAGCCAAGCGAATTCTCCTGGGGGAAAGCATTTTAAAGGAAATCCCTGTGCATTTATTTTATGGTTTACATCATTTAGGTTCCAGTCTTGTACAAAGGATTTTTGGGTGGGGGAAATATATATTTTTTCATCCAACACTGAACCTTTCCTCAGATGATCAATTTCATTTGACTGGTGATAGATAAAGACCAAATAAATGGACATACTTCCAGGGCAGATTAAGGTGTATTGAGGCCATAAGTCATCAGTTTTAAGAGACCCATACTATTACCTGAGCCTAGATGCCCCAAGCACATCCGATCTCGCCTGATTTCTGAAGTTAAGCAGCGTCGGCCTTGGTTAGTAGTACTTGGGTGGAAGACCACCAGGGAATACCAGGTGCTGTAGGCGCCTGGAGTAGGAACTGGCAAACCACTCCAGTATGCCTGCCAAGAAAACTCCATGGACATGGGGTCACGAAGAGTTGGTCACAACTGTAATGACACAACACACACACACACACACACACACACACACAGAGCATTATCTGAGGAAGTACTTTATTTTAATACAGAATCATAGAATTGTACATCTCAAAAGAGCCTCCAATCCCACAGAATCAGGAAATCCGCAGTGGACGCATCACTGACAGATAGCCATCTAGCCTCCAAAGAAGAAGTGTTCATGATGACCTTCAGAGGTAGTTCATTCCACTGGCAAATAGATCTTACTGTCAGGAAGTTCCACTTTATGTTTAAACAGAACCTCCTTGCTGGTCACTTGAATCAACTGGTTTGGATCCTCGTGGAGCTAACAGAAAACAAGCTCCCTTATTTGGCCCTGTGACAGCCCTTTAACTATCTCAAGATAGCTCTGACAGTACTTCTTAGTCTTTACAGGACAAAAGGTACCCAGAGTGCTGACTCTTACCATCGTGAGTGCCCTCTTCTGGATATGCAGTCAAGCTTGATACCCTTTAAAACGGATGCACTGTATACATATCTGTATTTAAAGAACTTGAATTCATGCTGCATATGTCTTCATAAAGTGCTTCATCCATTTATTAAACTCATTCTCATACATTACAATGAGTAATACTAGCACATGTGACTTTTAAGAGAAATGAGCTATACAGTCATTAAAAAGACCCCTACCGGCTTTAACCAAGACTATCCAGTCCAGAATTCTGATCCCACAGTGGCCAACTAGATGCCCATGGAATAAGCCCCAACAGGACATGAGTGCAATAACTTCTTCCCAACCATGCTTCCCAGCAGTTGACATATGAGGGCACACAGCCTTTCTTTTTGGTGACACCATAGAGCCAGTAGCTGCTGGCAGCCGTCTCCTCCATCACATAGGAGAACATCTGATCCTCTTAACTCAGAAAACAAGAATTCCTCTGTTTACCATTTTGTTAGACAAACAAGCTTTTGCCATTGTTGCACATTTTCCATCTTCCTGGCTAGAACTGTAAACAGCATACTGTCCTTTGGTGGATTGGTTCCAAAAAGTGTGCATGTGTGTAATAAAGTGTTCTCCCAGATGAGTGTTTACATGTATACACATGCAAACACATATTGCTTTTCTGAATAAATAATTTCAACTATATATGGAGAGAGAGAGAGAGAGAGAGAGAGAGAGAATATGGTCTTTATTTATGAAAAGGCCTCATCATAGTACGGGAACTTTTCTTCTTTCTTTCTTTCTTTCTTTCTTTCTTTCTTTCTTTCTCTCTTTCTTGTCTTCCATTTATTTTATTTTCAAACTTGGCTAGATTGGTCTTCCCAGCTGCTACAAGGTTTTCCTTGCTGACTGAAACCATTTTGATAACCAGGTTTTAAAATTCTGTTTATGTCCAACCTGAGCAATAAATGTTTGACTTAGATGCACCCAAGACAAAAAAGATATGTATGGACATACATCCACAAGGACTGCTAGTGGACTTTCAGTAGGAATCTGATTCTGAAGTTCCTTTCCTTCTGCTAACATCTTTCTCTTGTGCACAGAGCTTCATCCACTTAAGGCCCAGCCATAAGAGCACAACCTAAACAGATTAGTGAAACAGTAGATATTTCTACCTTAACAGCCCTCTCACCAATTTTTCAGCACCAAAAGCAGCACATTACTGGAAAAGGAAAAACAACAACCCAATCTCTTATGCTTTATTTAGTTATTTTGTCTATTTGTTTACAATTTTTCTTTTTTGAATTCAAAAGTCAAAGAGGAAGGACAACCAATCAAAATTACATCCAAGTTTGCTTTTGAGTCAGCAAGTGGTATCATTAAGAAAATGAGACTTCTGCCTGTACAACTGCCAGCAGGAGGGGAAGTCACTGTTGCTTATTGTATGTTTTGGTGCCACATGAAAAGTTCTGCTAATCCTCTTAGTTACGGAGGGAAAAGATTGTTATCTCAAGCAATTTGCTGGCTCTGCTCCTTTTATTCCCTTCAGTTTTCTTCTCACCTAATTGAACCCAATCCACCCTCCCCGGATTTAGTTTTTAATAATTCTGGGGCCATATCAGGGAAGCAATTCTGAAAAATAAAATACGATAGTAACTAATCTGCAAAAACACAATGAAAATAGTAGATGAAACATGCCAAATGTTTTTTTCTTTAACACCAGACATTACTGCACACCAAATAAAAGCTCAGTTCTTTCTGCACTCCAACCAACTTTCATTGACTACATGGTGTGGGGGGTCTGGTTTATACAGTATTACTGAGATGTCTCTTACAGGTGGACACAGCTTCCCCAAGCAAATTCATACATTATAGTTGCCACATCACAACAACCTGAAGAGTATGCAACCAGCACAGTATATATTTGCCATCTTGTGGTGTCTCCTCTTTCCCTGCACTCTGCAGATTAATTACTTGGGCAAGAACAGCTTCACTGGAATTCAGAAGATGCAGATTCAGCAAGGAACACAAAAAGAACAGTAATTCTCAGTACAGTACCAGCAGGATTAAGAGTCAATACCATTACAAATATTCCTGTGAGCCAGCACAGGCACTCCGTTCTTAACATTTTGCATGAAAGTAAGCTGGGCCCATATTTTCCTGCATTTTAAAGTGGCATCTGGTGAAGCATTAATGCATCTGACTTCACCATTGATAGGCAGCACAGCTATCCATAATCATGTACGAATTATCTCATGCTCCTGTCTAATTTAGCAATCTCAGTATATTATAATTATATACCAGTTGCTCAATATCTGTTCAACAATGCAGAAGGAGGAATAAAGAATATATCAAGAATGTGTTGTTTTTATTTTCACAGTTTAAAAGAACTTAAGCACCAGCCAGAGTGGACCCCAGGTAATATTGGGTGTGTGTGTAAATAAATAAATAAATAAACTCATGGAGTTTTAATAAAGGGAACCAAATATCATTTTGAAGTAATGGAGAAGGAAGTGAAATTTCAACTATTTCTGTTACCTATCTCTGACTTCCAAGTGTATTTTCTAAATATGATATGATTTTTAAATAAGACTTGATAAACCCACAGAAGACTTTGAAGCTAGTTGGGTAGAAGGGTGGGGAAAGGTATGTGTTTAATGCTTGTTAGTTACAGAAAAGTTAATAGCAATCTCCGTTGATGTTCATTTATCATTCAAGGCAGGCAAATATGAATTAAAACTAGTCACAACCCTCATAACTAGCCCTATGGACTATTGTAAGGTAAACTTGGATGTAAATATCTTCCATTACCCTTTGACTCCTTCTTCATGCCCATAAAGAATTCATTTTCATAATCATAAATTATGAATGCCATAGGAGAGCGTGTTTTTCTTGATATTTCCAAAAGATTATACACTGTCAAAATTTTGGTTTCATGCCAGTCTCAAGCATTAGGAGAGTATTCCTTATATATTGTGTGGAGCAATATGTCCAATGGAGTTTGTATTTTTAGTACATGCAACTCCAGTATTTTAGCCATGAAACAGGATTATCCCCACGGATCCCACCCAACTTTGTCTTGAAGACAAAATGTATTATATGTGACTTCAGATTCAGGGCAACCTGCATCTTCAAGCATAATAGAAGCACAGGCTCCTTGAGCAAAACTGAGACAAGTTCCCTTTTTGGCCTTGAAGACTAGGGTGTTCTGAGAGCTGTCCTCTTGACAATTTTTCAAGCTATGTTAGTGAGACTTTAGTGCTAGAACTGCTTTCTATATTTAGAGCTATAAAAGCTTGAAATCATATGACATGACCTATCCATAAACTAAATTAATACTTGTGTGAGTCAGTTAGATGGTAGTGATGTTAACTGCATTTTTGTAAAGTTGGACCAGATTTCCTTAGCATTTATTCCTTTAGCTCTTCATCACAGTCATACTGAGCAGAATACTGTCCCTAAGTGTATAATCCTCAGTGTTTCCCACATGTCTTGTTCCCAGCCCACTCTGTCACGTTTGCCTATATAATTTTCTTCCAATCAAAGAAGTTTCATTCTATTGATCCCAGGAAGCAGCTCTGATTCAGGAACAGATAGGGACGAGTTAGTGGCAGACAGATGACCTGTACTAGCTGATCCAGAAAGCCAACAGGAAGGAAGGCAGCACAGTACCATGCATAGCGCCAAGATGGAACCTTTCTCTAATGATGTCTGAACTGAGAGGAACAACACTTATACTTCTGGCTCAGGACCAGAAGTTCCACTCCTTTCCACCAAAGAGAAAGTTTTATATAAACAACTCCTTGGCATGAAGTCTGGCACGTTTTCATCTCCCCAGAGGCTCCTGTTAGCACTGCCAAACCAGCTCCAAAGATCATGGACCTCATGTTCTAGTTCATTAGCTGCCAAGGCTGTCATGGTGAAAGAACATAAGAACATAAGAACAGCCTTGCTGGAACAGGACACCCAGCCCATCTAGTCCAGCGTTCTGTCTCACAGGCATTTATAATGATAGCCATTCTGCTTCTTCCAAGGAGCAATTACCTTTCAAATGGAGACATTAATCGCTTTCTGGACCCATCCATTCTATCACCTTTTTTCTTCAAGTGACATGTCCTCATAGAACATTGGCAATCAGTAGCCTGAACTGGCTTCTATCTAATTCTAAAGCTATTTTAAACAGAGCAGCTGTGCTCACTGTGGACCACTACCTTAAGTTCTTAAGCCAGAATGTTCTTCTACACCCCGTGCCACACTTCCCATCTATTTTTCCTTGAAGGATAATCTGCAGCAGATGGTATTTCTCATTGTGCATTATGTGTCTGAAATATTGCAATTTTCTTTTCTTTAAGGCTATCACCTTTAGCTCAATATAATTAGGCAAGATGGGCAAAGATAACCCCTCAGTAGGAAGTGATTGCGACTGAAATGGTTATAAAGATCTCTGCACAGCCTATGCCATTCCAGACTTTTAACATCTTGCTTAGTGAATAACACAGGGTAAAAGATGTGTCTTGAGGAGCTGAGGCTGTTAACCCCCTTGCAGTAGGGATGTGCCAAGATTTTATCTGCAAAGCACTGTGTAAGGCAACAAATAAATAAATTGGTTAGATATTAATAATATCCACTAGTTAATGACTGAGAACACAACACTGTGAACAAACCTTATTCTATTTGAGCTCAATCTGCTACTGTTTCAATTTCAATCTGTTATTTGTAACAGAGTTGTGATCTTTTAGAGATTTTTCCTGTTATTTCAAAACTAATTATTATAGGATTGTTTCTTTTGGTTTGAAGTGAGCCAGCTTGGGATGGTTAGCCCAGAAAGCTGACATATACATGATGAAATAAATTAAATGGCTTGAATTCAAACTTAGTTATACTTGATTCTCACTGAAAATAATGGGAGGAAAGTCAGTAATAACAAATGTCAAACCTACTTATTTTACTGGGGGTAAAGTATGATTTGTTGCCTAGATGTCCTCAGCACATCCGATCTTGCCTGGTTTTGGAAGCTAAGCAGGGTTGGCCCTGGTTAGTAGTTGGATGGGAGACCACCAGGGAAAACCAGGTGCTGTAGATGCCTGGAGTTGGAACTGGCAAACCACTCCAGTATTCCTGCCAAGATAACTCCATGGACAAGGGATCACGAAGAGTCGGTTAAAACTATAACGACACAACACACACACAAAGTATGATTTACTGACTCTGTATCCAACCCAAAACAAACAAATCTTAGTGTAAGAAAATGTAAAGTATTTCTTCCTGTTATTGATAAAGTACTCTCCTTAAATGACAATACTGTACCTCCCTCAACACATTCAGTATTGGCTGATTTTAGAAGTTAAGTAGGGTGACACCTGTTTAGTATTTGGATGGAAGATCAACAAGATAGACTAGAGATTTCTAAGTAAGGGCTAGTAAAGAATCTCAACTGCAACCCTGAAAAGTCTCTGCGAACTACAGTTAGAAATACTATACTGGGATAAATAGATCAAAGGTCCGAGTCAGTATAACGTTGCTTCTTAGATTTCCTAATCCTATCAAGTTTGGCACCAGCATGCAACATGTACAGAAGCACCTGAAGACAGATACTGTTCTCTGACAATTTTAATGATTGCAAATGATCCTAGATATTTATGTAATTTTTCTCCTAAATATTGTGACCCCCCCCATTCCCAGATCAGCAATTTATTTTTGTTCTTTATATTTTCCTTATTGAAAATGCCAGATGTTTAGTAATATTGCAGTTCTCTCAGGAATAACATGACAGAATCAGGTCATGTACTCTTCTGCAAATGGCAATCAGAGCCCCAGTAGTGTTTCTGGAAGATTTGCATAGCATTTAGCTGCTAATTGCAACTAGTGACAAGGTGCCATGGGACATTTTGGTCACATGCTACATCATGCATCTGGTTGTGTGGTCAATACGTGACCCAGCGCCTTATTCATTAGCTAATTCAATTATCCAGAATTACAAAGTTTATAAGTGAACAATAGGATTCCAGCCAGCAGAACCCAAATATTTAATTGGGAGGAATTTGTATTTAGGAGTAATAAACCATGCCATCCTAAATATCTGTGGTCCTCTACAAATATTATTGTCTTTAAAGAAAGATATACCATCAGTGGCAATCATGAAGACCTGTGCATCACGTTCTATTAGTGACAGCTTGTGGCATTATCTACTACCAATCATCTACTGAGGTGGCAAACACAGTTGTAGGTCGATGTTTCCATGCTACAACAATCTTCTAATATCTGCTCTTCTGATCAAGGGCACAAAGCGACTTGGAGCCAACAAACAACACCAAAAGCTCCTTCAATTCAGGATAATGTTTCCTTATTATCCGGAATAGCTGCTGCAGTTCTCTAACCACCATCCATAAAGTACCTGTGCAGGATCTCACAATTTTCATCCATGTAGTCTTTTTGGGCAGTATAATTTCTTAAGGTGTTTAATTTGTTGGCATCCAAACTACATTATTTATCACTTTGATCTATCAACTCTTTAATCTCCTTAAATTCTCAGTGTGATGTTCTGCAAAATTTTGGAAGGTTGGTAGAAATTGAACATATTGTTCATTGCCATCAAAAACTAGCCATGGAGCTTTCCTAGTTTTGACAAGCTTTCTAATGCAGTAACATTGCCTTGCACCAAAGAGTATATTCCAAGCTACATTGTATTAGTGTTTTTTTTCTCCTTATTGATAGCATTTCTGAATCCTTTAGCAGTTGTTTTACTTGCAGCTTCTGGGTTTCAAAAATCTGCCTTACTGCTAGGAATTGGAAAGTGACACGAAAAAACATTTGGTCTGAAGGATGTGTGATGGTACGTGGCAGTTTCCTCATTAAACTTCTGCAATTGGCTCTTGCACGTCTACAGAAGTAGGAGAAAAAGCTGTAGAGCCTACATATTGACCAGGGGAGGAGGAAGGAAAATTCTGTCTCAGAAGGACATTTAGTACAGCTTTATTTGTTTGCTTTCTCAGCTATCACCAGAAGTGTCAGGAGGCATATTTTCTCCATTCTATTTCATTCATCTTCCATTTCTCTTCTAGTTACTTTATGTGGAATGTTTTGCTTTATTGTTTAATTATCTACTACCTCATACCTTGACAAATGGCAACATTTTCCTTAATGGCCAGCTTTCTGTCTAACCAGGGACAGACAACTTTGATGAGGACACATTTTGGTCCTCAGTACACCTGGAGATCCATAGCTGGTCTGGAAATTGTAAAAAGAAAAAGAAAAAGAAAAGAACAGAAAATCAAAAGTAACTGGACATCCATTTCTGATTTTGCTTTTAAAATTTGCACAAGCTTGATGGTCTGAAACCGCCACTGCCCTATGCAAAGACTATTGCTCCTGGTAGACTCGAGAAGGAGGGGAAACTGTTGTTGTTGTTGTTGTTGTTGTTGTTGTTGTTGTTGTTGTTGTTGTTGTTGTTGTTGTTGTTGTGTCCCCCCAGTGGGGGATCTGTGTGTCTGTAGAGCCTGAACCTCCATAAAAATGGCCTGGGCATCCCTACCTATGGGCTGGATTTTTAAAGCTTCCCAGAGTCATGGGTATGTGAGGCTGTCAGACTGCAACACTCAGCAGCATTATCCAGGACAGCCAAAAGCAAGGGATGAGGGGAGTTGTGGAACATCAACATCTGTATGGCTTATCAGATCCTTGTCACTGTCAGCATGAAAAACCCTACTCAATCTAATTTTCTGACCTGCAACTGGATTGCATGGTGTTGTAGAAGCAAGACCAAAGTTTGTTTCTTCAGAAATAAGCGGAAGAGCCTGCTTTTCCCAACCACCAGGCAGAACAATCCCTGTTTGGAGAGAAACAACTTTGAGATTTGTGGCAATTTTTCATTTTCACAGTTGTGATTATATGAGTAGCAAGCAGCAAAACCACTCAAAGTTTCATCCATTCTTTATTTTACAACTTGATTTGTCCTGGTAAAAACAGACAAGAAACAAATATATTTTATGACAAGATAAAATGAAATGACAATACATTGTGCATGATGAGGCTATGCAGTCTCCAAAACATATATTGCTTAGTGTTTACAAGCTGCTAACCAATTATTTCTTAGTGTGGGAAGTAAACAGGGTGAGAAGAAATCCACAGGCCCCATTGTGTCCAGTTGGTACTGTTCTGGGGATGTCAGCATTTCTCAATAAACGCCAAAGTGGAAGTCAGATGCCAAATCACTGTACAACAGCATTCCATTTATGTCTTGCTGGTTTCTGAAGAGTATGTTCTGCTTCTTTCAACTGACTAGATCAATCAATTCACTAGAGTTCAAGGAATGTTACACTCAACAGCGTGACATAGCTCTATTTATCATTCCCATTTCCCAGCCGTTCACCAGAGTAGGAGGCCTGGTGTAGGGCATTGACACAAGTATGGTGCAGTAATTAAGGTGTTGGACTAGGAATGAAGAGACCTGGATTCAAATCCCCATTTAGCCAGGTAACTAGTCGAATAACCAGGCACCATTTTTCAGATTAGTCAACTTCAGGCTAATTATAAAGATAAATAATGGTGAAGACCATCGATTTGCGCTCCTTAGAGGAAAGATGGGATAGAAATATCACAAACAACTTTTTAATTAGGTAACAGGAATTATACAAGTACCATTCATATAATTACAGGTTGTGTGGGTCCCAAATGAAGGTTGCATTACTGAAATCTGCTCATCCTCCAATTCCTAGCAATCCAGACATCCCTCAGGTGGCTTGAAGCCATCATTTTTACTTACTACTGTGCCTGAAAGCACACATAACATAATGTTTCTTGCACAAAGTTTAAAATTCATGTTATACTCTGAGGGAACTATTCCTGAACAAGCAAATAATTGTCTTAAAGGCAGGGCATGACGATGCAAATAAAATATTGCCCCAAACATCCCCAGTGCCTGGAAGTCCATCAGTCATCCAGTATATGGGAATGTGTAAAAGGGAGAGTGAGCAAACCGTGCCTACCATGTAATTATTCTTCTCATTCAAAATGACAGATCTGAAGATGACGGACCAGTCAATTCTGAAGTCCACCTGCATAGGTCAGAACCTTGATTTCTTGAGGCTTCCTTTGCATGCTTCCCCACCAAACTCTTCCTGACGCTCCCTACCACTTTTGTTTTTTGTGTCTTTTGTTTTCAAAGACGCTGAGCCTTGAGGTGGGGAGTTCCTGGGGTTGGGCATTGGGGAAAGTTGTGCAGTGGGGTCTGTCTCTCTGTCTCTATGTGTGTGTCTTTCTCTCTGTGTGTGTGTCCTCCACCTTCATCAGGCAAAGAGGGAATCCAGGTGCCAGGGAAGAAAAGGGGAGGGGATATCTCCACACCTCAAGGATTGGCTTGTGTGAAAACAAAAGATACAAGAAAACAAAAATGTTGGGGAGCGGCAGGAGAAGTTTGATGGGGAAGCGTGGAAAGCAAGCCTCAAGGTGGTGAGTTCCTTGGGCTGTGCATTGGGGAAGGCTGCACCGCTGGGTCTCCCTCCCTCTCTCCCTCTCTCTCTTTCTGTGCGTGTGTGTGCATGTGTGTATGTGTCTCTCTGTGTGTCTCCCGAATCCCCATCAGACAAAGAAGAAATCCAGGTGCCAGGGAAGAAGGGGGGGGACAAAAATCACTCCCCTCCTTGAGGCTTGGCTTCTTTGAAAACAGACAAAAAACAAAGGCAGTGGGTAAAGGAGCTCTCATGGAGCGGCATGGAGGGAGGGAAGTTATGGCAGAAAGCCAGCGGTCCCAACCCAGTAGCGAGGGGCGAGCAGTGGAAATGGAAGGTGAAGGCAAAATGAGCACCTATGGTGCTCATATATCAAGACATCACTCATTGATCAAGGCAAAAATCATCAGAGATTTTTGCTTATTGATCAAAATACTGTACTTGTAAGCCAACTTATTTGTAAAACAAGGTACCATTGTATATTGCTATAGCTGACTGCAATGCAAGTGTTTAATAGAAACCACCAGGTTCCTTAGACAATGAATTTCTAATTCAGTCTCCCTAGCTAGAAATCATAAGGAAATGTGTCTTTCTGCCTACCTTTCCCAGCTCCCCCCCCCACAACCATGTCATTAATCTTTACTCATATATGTAGGTGGATATAGGCTACAGTAAAAACAGAAGGATTGCTTACCTGTAAAGTTTGTTCTCTGTTCTCTGAGTAGTCATCTGTTCATATGACTCACCTTTCCTCCCATACAATAACCTATTACGTGTAACTGATGAGCATTCTGCCACTGTGTTTTCTGAATTTCGAATGGAGCGAAAGACAGCCTGCAGTGGTATGTAGTGTAGGCAGATGGTGGATGGCTAATGCCCAACTCTCTGTGTGTGTCTCTCTCCATTTCTCTCTCCTTCCCTGGATCTCAGTGATTTTGTGTGGTGGCTCTGTACAGGTACAGATCCATAACTGCGAATGCACAAAGACCATGATAACTGTTATTTTGGAAATAAACTAAAAACAGCTATAAATTTTAGAAACATTATTATGGAGCACTGAAATTACATTGTTCAGCTAAAACCTTTCTCTTTTCATCAGTCATGGAATAATGTGATAAAATTGTTGGGGAAACTCGGAAGACAGTAACATGAATAATGAATATTTGACAGCAGTCTCTTGTCACTCTGGAATGTTCCTTACATATCGAAATGGCAACTGTTAGTCATGAAATGGGAACCCAGGAAGGTTGCATAATTTCCCATCTTCCTATCTTATGAAAATCATATAAAAAGGAGAGGAGGTCATCAAAAGAGTGCATGGAAGTCTGTGATGGCAGAGTAATTTGTTGATAGAAGAGACTGTTATTACATGTGTCTGTCTATCTTTCTATTTTAGAGTTCTTTCTGACTTTGGTTTTAAAAGAGGGAGGCAGAGAGACAGATGCCAGAAATGGAAAAAAATTCTCAGGAGAGGAACAAGGAATCCTGAGGGAAATTAAGAAGGAAAAATGAGTTCTATTTTCAAGTCAGTTATATATATATATCTCACAGGGAGGAATGTTGAGCAACATTAATAGTAAAAGGCTTGGTGAGAATAAAAGTTAGTGCCAAAAGAGTAGACAGGTGCTAGGTTACATAATGATTTAGGGATGAATTCCAAAAAAGACCATTTTAACACATGTCTACTCAGAAGTAAGCTTTTTTGAGTTGAATGGACACAAAGTCAGGTAAATATGCATTATATTGCAATCTAAACTGGATCACTTTACCCCACCTGGTGCACTCCAAACTCAGCAGACAGCTGCCATTGTCCACGTATTCAGCAGAGATGTACTGGTTGTGGAGGGTGAGAAGGGTACAGCCAAGTAACAATTTTTTTTTGGGGGGGGGTAGGAGTGGCATTAGGAAGGCAAAAGCTGAGAGTGATCTGAGGTTAGTAAGAGATGCTAAAGCAGCAGCAACAACAAAGCATTATTTAGACAAGTGCATAGCAAAAGCCAGAAAAAAGTAACAGTGGGTTAGCTCCCTAATGGGCGTGGAAAATAGAAACAGAGAACAAAGAAAACTGTTCAGTGCTTACTTTAGCTCATTTCCTGTTAAAAGTCGGTCTTTGAACTTCAGGCAAATGCAAAGTACTACTGGAGAGGACAGGATTGCAGTTTAAGATTAATAGACAGTCAACAAGTTTAAATCTCCAGAGAATGAAGAACTGTATCCAAGAGTACTGAAAAACTGTCTGAAGAACTCACATAGCCACTGTTATTTTCTTGAAATTGTGGATGAGCAAAGTGCCAGATGATTGGAGGAAGGCAATAATTTTCCCAACCTTTGACAAGAGCACAAAGGAGAAACCACGGAACCGTCGACTAATCAACCAGACTTCAATCCCAGGGAAAATTCTGGAGCAGATGATAAAGTGATCACTCTGCAAGTGCTTAAAAACAATGTGTTAACCTGGGTAGATAGTGGAAATGCTGTGGACAGAATATAGACAGCTGCCCATGATCTGTAGACAGCTGCCGCATGATCTTCTGATCAGCATACTAAACTAGGTGTGGCCTAGCTGGAACAAATAACAGGTGGACTCGATGCACAATTGGTTACAGAATTGTATTCAGCAAGCAATTACTAGGCTTCTCAAACTGGGAGGGTTAGGGACCTGACCCAACCTGCAATAATTGAAAATCCGCAATACGTGGATGCTGGGTCGGGTCAGGACTGGGGGGGTCTCTGGGGGCTCTTGTACTTACCCCAGGCCTGGCACTGCCCCAAACGGGCCTGCAAGGGGCTTTCTCAGCCCAGTGCTTTCTAGTGATCCGGAGGTTACTTCTGATTTACCGGAAGTCACTTCCGGTTTGCGGGTAAGCACTTTTGAGGCCTTTGACGGGCCTGGGAAGGCCTTTCCTCCTTATGCCAGGGTTCCTTTTTTCATATACTGCAGACCCACGATATATCGGGACCGCAGTATATGAACCGTGAAAGGGCTGGGGACAACTGTACCAAGAGGGGTACCACAAGGCTCAGTTCTGGGCAAGATGCTTTAAGAAGGATTTAGACAATTTGAAACAAGTTCAGAGGAAGGCAACAAGGAAGATCAGGGGACTGAAAACCACACCCTATGAGGAAAGACTGAGGTTTTTTTTGCAGGTTTAGTTTGGAAGAAAAAAGACTGGAGGTACAGTATATCACAGAAGTGAGTACACCCCCTCACATTTTGTAAATGTTTTAGTACATCTTTTCATGTAACAACACTGAAGAAATGATACCTGGCTACAATGTAAAGCACTGAGTGTACAGCTTGGATAACAGTGTAAATGTGCTGTCCCCTCAAAATAACACAACACACAGCCATTAATGTCTAAACTGCTGACAACAAAAGTGCGAACACCCCTCACCCCTCACTATTGTTACAATACTAATGTAACAACAGGGGTTGTGAAATAGTGAATAGAATGTGAAGAATGCGAAATGCGAGGGATGTTTTTTGTTCATATTTTTTGTTCTATGTGTTTTAAAATGTGCACTGGAGATGGCTCTTAATTTTGTTTCACAGAAGTGCAATGACAAAAAATCTATTCTGATTTTGATTTTGATTCTGATTCTAATACTGTACATAAATCTACTAATAAAATAACTTTATGCAAACATATCAATAAATCACAACATAAGAAGTTGTGGTACTTAATAGCACAAAATACATAGATGAATTATTTCCTTTTAATACAGCAAACATTCTAAGCCAGGCTTTCTCAAGCTGGTAGTCTCCAGTGGTATTGGGTAATGAAAAGCAAAGCAAAGTGTGCTGCTTATATAGCACCTTATAGTGCTCTGGGTAGTTTACCAATTAATTACAGTAGTACCTTGAGTTATGAACGCTCTGAGTTACGAAAAATTTGAGTTATGAATAGAAAACCACTGGTATAGGAGAATTTTGTGTTACAAAAAAGCCTGCTTTTTCGAGTTACAAATTTCCCCCCAAAAATGCTTGTCCCCAGGTGCATTATGTCTGGGAGGTTTTAAAACACTAGGACCATGCTTCCAGACCTCTGTGCACTGAATGTGAGGTGGAGTAAGGAGATGTGCAGTGGTGTGTTTGTGTGTGTTTGTGGGTGTGTGTGTGTGTGTGTGAGAGAGAGAGAGAGAGAGAGACAGAGAGACACAGAGAGAGAAAGAGATTTGGAACCCTTTTGGAAGGAGTTTGTGGTTGTTTTGGAGAGCTTTTTCCTGCAATTTGCTACTGTTGGAAAGGTAGGTTATGATTTTTTCCTCTCTATTCTCTCTTTTTTGTTTGCATGGGGGTGGTCCCATTTACTGTAATTTTGCTTTCTTCAGTTTGGATTTCAATATTTGTTCTGGCTGTACCATTTTGAATCCTTTCCATGTTTTAAATTTTGGTTTCTGTAGTTTAGATTTCAATATTTGTTCTGGCTGTACCATTTTGAATCCTTTCCATGTTTTAAATTTTGGTTTCTGCAGTTTAGATTTCAATATTTGTTCTGGTTTTACCATTTTGAATCCTTTCCATGTTTTAAATTTTAGTTTAGATTTCAATTAGCAATGGGTGTTTCATTTCAGAAGGGGACTGGTTTCAAAATGAAACATGCTCAGAACCCAAACCCTCCTTCCAGAACAAAACCTCTGTCTTAACTTGGTGTAGTTTGCGCTGGGCAAAAATCCAACCAGGAAGCAGCTTCTGACGCATCATCTTTCCCTCTCCCTGGTGCTGGCCAATCAGAGAGGGAGGCAGGATAATGCATATCCTTGCACAGCTCCTAATTGGCCAGCATCAGGGAGGGGAAAAATGACGCATCAGAGGCTGTTGATCGCTTCAGATAGCTTCCAGAACAAATTATTCAATTTCCAATGCATTTCTATGGGAAACTGTGTTTTGAATTAAGAAGATTTTGACTTAAGGAAAAGCATTCTGAATGGATTAACTTTGTAACTCAAGGTACCACTGTATACAGGCTACATAGTGCAGCAAAGTGGGTACACAAAATGGAAAGCTAAACCAGCCTTGAGCCCACTACCTAAGCCTGTCATGATCAAGCTCAGGTTATGAGAAGAGTCTTTACTCACTGACATAACTAAGGAGGGGTGGAAGAGTGCTTTTGCCCCAGGGTGTGCAGCAGTCTGCGGGTGCCTGGAGGGGGAGGGGGAGGAAGAAGCCATGTGCCATCCTGCCAGCAGTCCTCCTTTTGTCCACTAAGGCTTGGCGATCTTTAGTCGGGGGGAAAGGAGGAGAGGGAAGCAGGCAATTTTTTTCCCAAGTAGCACCTCCGTCAATTGCTCCCCTCCTCCTTCCCCCCCACCCCCACTAAGGCTTGGCAATCATTAGCCCAAGAAAGGAGGAGAGGGAAGTGTGCGACAGAGGTGCTGCTTGGGGGGGGGGAATCCCATCTCCTGCTTCCCTCTACTCCTTTCCATGGACCACCATGGATCACCAAGCCTTAGCCTCCCGGGAAGCATGCTGCGGAGGTGATGCTTGGGGGAAAAAAACATTGACAAGACTGGGAATCAGGCTCGAATCAGAAGCTGTTTTCCTTTTCTCACCCTTTAATTGCTTTGAACTTGGATGTCTAAATAATAGCTGTGTTTCACTTAGGGAGCGTGTTTGCCTATATCTTTTTTAAGAAAATAACTTTTAAGAAAATAATTAAGATCTAAAGTATTAAAGGAACTTTACTTAATCAGAGAAAATGGTATTCTGAAACAGTTTAAGCAATCGCTGATACTGCATTAAGGATGGTCATGCCCCATCTGCTGGTCACCTAAGAAATTCAACTTGATAGTTTTTAAAATTCTCCTTCTGACACTCCCTGAAGATATTTTAATTGGCTTCTTTTTGAATAGCAGTTGAATGAACATGATCTAGTTTATGGCTTGCTCCATATTGATGAGTTCATATGCAAAAGGGGCATTCACAACCATTTTGGGTGAGGAAAGAGGTAACAGAGAAATCCGGCCCAAGTAATAAAATGTTTGGAAGGTTGGTATGCTTAGAGACTTCACAACAGCTACAAGATATTTCCGTTCCTAAATATTCAGGCAACATGGACATTCAGAAAGCCTTGCAAGACATAAGCTTGCAACTTAAACATGTTAATAAAAATATAGACAAGGTGCAGCTAAAATTAACTAATATGGAGCAATCCTTTTCTCAGTCCTTGAGGAAGATGGATCAGAATGTTCTTGCGCTTGATTAAAAAAAAGGTGAGGGTATGGATGCTAAAGTCGTAGATCTACAAAAGGACCACAAAAACCTCACCAATAGTGTACAAGAGGATTTAAAGAAAATGGGAGTAGTAGTTGAAAATAACCAGAGGCAACTAAAATCCTATTCAGGAAAATTGTTGGACCAGGAGAAGGCATTTTTTGACTTAAAATATTTTTTTGAGATGGGATAATATTAGGATTAAAGGTCTGCCAGGTCTTGGAGTTGATGAAAAAACTCACAGGAAATTCTAGAGTGGCTTAAGCAGGTCATGCCTAATATTCCTCTTGATCATTATGATTTGGAAAGGGTTCATAGAGTGGGCCCAAGAAATAGAGATGCTCCAAGACACATTTTGGTGAGATTTGCAAACTTAAAAAAAAAAAAAAAAAAAAAAAAGCAGGGAGTAATGAATGCCCTCAGAGAGAAGCCTGATAATTTGAAATTTCAGCATCATAATATCACAGATTTAGGGGATTTTTTTCATTTTACAATGGCCCACAGAAGAGAAATGAGAGAGGTCACATCAATTTTGAGGTCCAAGAACATTCATTACCAGTGGGGATATCCAGTTAAACATTATATTTAATAAATTAAAAAAATATTTTAAAAAAAGAAAAAAATTGCCTGCTTGGCGCTATACACACTGTGCGGTTTGCACAGGGGAGCCTTGTCCAGGAGACCCCTGAAGAGGGTTGGAGAAAGAGGGACCCTTCTCCCCCTCCCCCGCTGTTCCCTCAGGATCCAGCACAAAAATTGACTTTTTCCCTGGGTGCTCCAAACCCTAGCTATGCCTCTGTCTTTACTCCCTTCATTCCCTGGCCAGTGTGGTAACTAGCCATGCTGACAGGGGGATGAGGGGAAGATGGGAGCTTTAATCCAACACATTTGGAAGGCACTAGATGGAAAAAGATTGTGTTAGGTAGTCAGCAGTAGAGATGGGCACGAAACAAACAATTTTTCGTTTCCGTTTTTGTTTTTTCATTTCATTACGTAACGAAACGACAAACAAATTTTGTCCCTAAAATGAAACAAAACGAACAGAAACACCGGAAATTTTGTCGTGCGTTTCATTTCCGTTACTGCAATATGAGTGAATTGCTTAAAATCCTTTTAAAAATCACAAAAAATTGAAATGAATGGTAACGAAATGGTAACAAAACGAACGAAAACGAAAACGAAAACGAAAACGAATCTTTTGCAAAAATTCACAAAAAATGGAAACGAACCAAAATGGACCCTCCAAACGAGAAACGAGAAACGAAATGCCATTTTTTGATTCGTGCCCATCTCTACTCAGCAGCTATAATAAGGTTTGGATTGCCCAGTGGTGTTTCACCCCTTTCTCCTCTATTTTAGTCAAAAAGAATTCTTCCCTTCACTTACTGGCTTGAAAGTCAACTGAAAAAAAAACATATCTTGGAATTGTTAGGGTTTCCCCTTTCCTGGGAAAAGGAATTGTGGAGGGTGAACATATTATTTACTTTCCTTGACATTACAAATGATATAAGGATATAAGGTTGCAAAGCCCTTTCACAAATCTATTTGTTTAAAATAGGTTTTTCTCCTCACTTTGAACTTAACTTGTCACTCAGCAAAACTGTTCTCTTTGTCATGGAGAGGTTTTCTTGGTTTTCGTTATTGCATCCCAAGACTACGTAATCCAACTTTTAGGGTCATTTTGATTCAAACTGTAAAATTCCCCCATTGTGCTCTACTGAATGCTAGAAATAATAAATAATTAGGACCATTTGATGGAAGGTGCTTAGTAAGGCATTATATAGACTGTATGTCACATGAGCCTACAATGTACTGTATGGCAGTTTTAAAAGACCTTTTCTCATTTTGAAACACCGCAATGCTACTGGGCATAAGGGATTACAGCATCAGGAGTTTAAACCTGCAGTAAACATGGGATAATAAACTAAAATTATATTTGATAAAAACTCTTATATTATATCAATATGTCACTCAGCAGGGAATAAACTAAACAGTTGGGGGAACCCTTGACTTTGGTTTTCATCTGGGGGAGGCAAATAAATCTGATTTCGTTAGTTGTGAGTTTTTTGGGCTGTTTGGCTGTTTTTGGGGCCCAAAAAACTCAAAACAACTATCGGATCCTGGCCGTGAAAGCCTTCAAGAATACATTAAATCTGATATTCCCCCTGCTACTCTTTCTGTATAAACCCAGATATATTTTGGTTTGTTTTCAAAAATATTTGACACTTGTGACATATGCCCAGAGAAATGACAGCAGTACCCTTTTTTCAGTGCATAATGGTGTAGCAATTTTAGATGACACCATCTGATTAAAACCTGGCCAGTCAGGTAATATGGCAAAGTCTCCAAAGTCCAAAGTCTAAAAAACACAATCTTAACTGGCCAACACTCAATGGCCTGCTGAGCTGATACTGGGCCAGCTGAAGCTTTGCTGAATCCAAACCCCTCGCAGCCTACCAGTGTTGCAAAAATGACTTAAGGCTCCCCTTTCCTAGGACTGACTTTGTGGCTGCACTTCTGGGGCTGGAGGAGGTTGGTGGGACACAATGCAGCTCATCCTTTACCCTGCCCCTGCTGTATGTACTTCTTTAGGTTGCGCAGTCAACAAGTCTTTGGCTGTTGATTTGCACAGCTGCTCATCTGTCCAACAGTTTCATGTGAAAGAGAATATGATTGCTCTCATTTGTAAATGTAACTGGAGATTTCACTACCCATTAAAACATGAATCACTCAGTTATGTTACAATTTGATTGGCAGGAACACATTGCAAACCACTTAACATTGGATACTAGTTGGTACTAATTTATGGCAGTTAACAGCATTTAAAAAGCAGAATGAGGGAGAGAGTTTATTAAATGATGCTAAAATAGCTCAGGAGTAGAAACCTTTAAATGGCCTGGGCAAGATTAATCAAGAATCAATTCTTCCACATGCCCCATAAACATTCCTCCCCCACTTTTTACTGTCACCATTTTGTGACCCAATTTTCACTGAGAATGCAGACTATTTCTACCAGCAATGCTGGCAGTTGGACAAGTACAGGCTTTGCATGCAAAAAGTCTACTTCAGGAGAACTAGGACGGAATCCTGCAAGAAGCCCTAGAGATATGCTGCTAGGCAATATTGACAATTTTGGGACAAATAGGGTACAAATGAAGCACATTAATTGCTGCAGATTTCTTAAGGAATACTCCATAATTTTTGTACTGACATAATGTATTAGCAATCACTGATCTGAGACAGCCAGTGTCATGTAGTGTTATGTTAGGTGATTGACAGGTACTTGGAAATGGGGTTAGGAGAACAAAGCAAAACACCCATGAAAATTGTTAGTGCATCCAAATCACACTGCAAGTATCCCCAATGAATTAAATACTACTGTATTTGATTTTCAAAAAAACCCTTCAGAAATCTGTCCACCTTAACTTTCTTTACCACGTTTGACTTTTCATCTATCTATCTATCTATCTATCTATCTATCTATCTATCTATCTATCTATCTATCTATCTATCTATCTATCTATCTATCTATCTATCTGCACTTTCCATATTTTGCTTATGTTTCCCCCCAGTGCAAATCTTTCCTAAACTATCAGCTTTTGCTTCGTTTCGCAGCTATTGGTTACTACACTGTATAATGTAATGAGATTCATATGAAAGCTTGGAACTTTTGGTTTTGGACAACACTATGTGGAAGCACCCATTCACTGTAAGTCATTAAGCATGTCATTGGTTGTCTGTTGTTTTCCGAGTGAGGTTCAAGGTATTGGTTTTGACTTTCAAAACCTTCCACGACTTGGGAATACCTGGTGGAGCAAATCTTCTTAAGATCAGCTGCAAGCCAACCCACCAGAGAGAGCATTGCAGGTGTTCTCACTCCGGGTGGCCATGTTAGAGAAGCCAGAAAAACAATCACTAGGAGTCAGGGCTTCTTGGTGCTTGCGCTGACATTATGGAATCAGCTTCCAAGTGAGATCTGCCTTGCAAAGTCCCTGCCTGCCTTTAAGAAAGCAGTTAAAACACTGCTTTTTAGAGAGGCATTTGGTGAACATCAATAGTTTTTTTTTTTGGGGGGGGGGGGACCAGACAAATTAGACTGCCTGCTGGTTTTATTATTGTGTTGTTATTATTATGTTTATTGTTGTTTTGAGTGTTTATTATTGAATTTGGTGGGATGACTTGAAAGGGGTGTCAAGATCTTGCTCCTGGTGGCAGTGGGATCCCTGATGGCCCCTCCAAGCAAGAGAAGCTGCTTCCATTGGTCAATAAATTAAGGGAGCCATGAGTCCAGATGTTTGAGAACCACTGGATTAAATCTTGCATGATCGCTCCTTACTGCCTGCTCTTTCTTGCATCAGTATTAGAGCTACTCCATGTCTTCTGAATTTGTCATTTCCTGCGTAGAACACTTTTTAGTTGTCTGACTGAAAATATGTTGCTCCAGTCTACTTTAGTTCATTGACACCAAGCATTTCAATGTTTATATGTTCCATTTTTTGCTTTATGGTTTCCAGTTCATCTTGAGTCTTACTTTTCATGTTATAGATTTCAATTAAATGCATTGCACAGCATCAGATTTTCCTTTTAATTCTGTATACATCAGCCACTAGAATTCCTTTTGGCTTAAATCTAGTTATGTCATTAGTGATAGTGCTCTTCAAACTTTTCCTTTGCTCTTTCCTAGTAGCTGATTGTCTGATTTCCGACCTGGGCATTTCAACTTCCAGCACTATCTCTTATTTTATTTGGAATTGTCTCATCATAAGGTTTTCATAGAAAGGAAACTCCACTAGAGTTTTACCATTGCCTTCTGTGCAATTCAAACAACTGTAAGTTTGAGTGTCACTGCCATTGCCTCCGCCACCAGCGCCACCTTCAGTTACAACTGCCACCCAGCAACTGCCCTGAAGACAGTACAGTATTGTAGATCTATCTTACTTGGGTGACCCCGTAAGGAGCCCAGGCTTGTAATGGCATTTGGTCTCCTGATGGCATTACTCTCAGCTCCACTGACACTTCACCACATTAAGGTTTCTGCAGCCAAGAAGGGGAGCTGCGGTATGAGAAGTTCTTTATTTATATAGGTGAGCCAAATAGTCCAGTGTTATATAAGTTATTTGGCTGATATAATTATAAAAGAAAAATCTAAAATAATTGAATTTTCTTGATTTTGTTTGATAGAAAGGGGATTTCCTCATAAAACTGGTAGAAGACAGGAAGGTACAAAATTCTTCTCAGCTTTGCTGCCGGTATCATGTTCTAACATATTATAAAAGGGCCAATTTTCTAATTATTGTTTTGTGCATGAAAGCTGTACTGCCCCACAAGCTGTAGCTCTGTGATTGACTGAAATGTGCCTCTTGCACTTCTATAGAGACCCTCCACAGCAAGGACATTTTGGATTTCTCCAGACCATCCCTATTCAGGTTTCAATTCACGCTGCCTGGAGAGGATTCCAAACTTGGTATAATAAATTTCTTAAACATTTCTTAGCCAGAAATGGCAATTCTAAACCAGTACAAAAATATTTTCCGCTGGATTTTGTCTCCTTTGGCAGTATTACACCAGCAGCAGAACAGGCCATTGTTTCTACTTATTCCTGCTCTTGCAAAGCATTGGTGATAGATATTGGTGAGTACTTTGTGATTTCTGCCTCTGGATTATACCTTCTAAAACTGGATACCCCACAGTCTGCTAATCTGCATTTTGTGCATCTGGTCTAGATGTCCAGTACAAATGTTTCAATTTTATATATTTGTTTGAAAGGCACTTTTTGGGGACTTTTAAATATATAGTCCCCACCTCATTCTAGGAATAGGTTCCTGAGAAAAAGCACAAAATAAACTGTTTTTCCTATATATTACCGGTCCTCCTTCGTTCCTGCAAAAGCACAGAAAGCCATGGCACAGCGTGGCCAAAATGATGCTAGGAACAAAGCCCAGAAGACAGTTTTCAGATGCAGCTACTTTAACACAAGAAAAATTCTTCAAAGAGTTGAACTCTCCCTGCCCCTCTCACAGGAAGAGGTCTTGTGGGGCGAAGAGAAAACAGCTTTCCTTTTAACGAGTCATCGTATTTATGGACCTTTCATGCGTTTTGTTTGAAAATATGAAAGTAGATGGACTTAAACCTGTTTCCAAAGGGAGCAGAGAAAAGTGGGAGTATGTGAAGGGCAAATGGAGGATGAATCATCATTTAAAAAAAGAATCAGATGCTCCTTTTGCCTTAAAACAAGTCTTTTATTTCAAGAACGATAGACGGCCATAAGTATAGCTGTATATCTATGTTGTTCCAAAGCAAATGGCAATCTCCAGCATGGGTAAGATTGGGAGAGGACAAAGAATGATATTTCTGTTTGGTCAGAGATTTCAGTTTTTGGTTTCTATTGGTCTACATTTACAAGGAGAATGAGGTGACAAAATTGTGTAGAGTGAATTTTGCCTGGCCCAGTCCCAGAACACTTCTCCCTTCAGCATGTAGTTAAAAATCCATGTATAACTCTTATGTCCCCAAACCAGTACTACAAAGCATAAACAGTTGATTCAAACACACACACTTATGTACATACATACATACAGAACAGTTCTGTCTATTGGTATTGTCTTCCATAGTGTTAACAATCATTTCCACATAGCACTATGTATAATGAGCCTTAAAGGTCCTTATGACCACTTTGACACCTTCATTGTTGAAGTCACAGGGTTCCGGGTGATTACGGGCACAGTATTTTTTGAAAATTAATTATTTATTTTTAAAATCTGCATATAACCAAAACCGTGCTTTTCAGACTTGTGCAATTCAAGAGAGAAATGCAGCTGGAACCTTTGGTTTGGTGTTGGTGGTCCAAAGCATTGGGAAGACTTGGTGGTGCTGCTGATATCTCTTATGTCAGGTGGCTTGGCTAACAAACTGATGTTTAAAAATTTCTGCAATCTAGAATGATGCTGCATCTCTGCTAGTCATACAGTGGGGGATTTAAAATTGAATCATCAAGCCCTGCACTCCTATTGCTAGGCGTGTTTGTAGCCACAGTGAGATTAGAGATAACAAGGGAACCACTAGAGGGCCTGTTAAAGTCTCCCTCACACCTCAAGCACATCCCCTTAGTATTTGAAAATGGGTTGCTCTTTAGAATGCAGGGAGGGGGATGACATGTTTCATTGCTCTTCTATGTGCCAAAACATTTTGTAAATGAAGAAATATGTGAAGGTACCAAACTGCTGCAACTTACTATGCCTTTTGGCACAGTGGTTAAACTGATGTACTGCATCTATAACTGTGCTCACGACCTGGGGTTCCATTCCAGGCATCAGTTCAAAGGTCTCTGAACTGTGAGGTAAGTAAAATGAGTACCCAGCTTGCTGGGTATGGGGGGTTTGTAGCCTGCATAATTAAATTGTAAAGTGCCCACAGAGTGCTTTAAGTACTATGGGATGGTATATAACAGCACACTTTGCTTTTTGCTTTTCCTATACAGTGTTCCCCTGCCCTTTCGTGGTTCATATACTGCGGTCTCAGTATTTTGTGGGACCGCAATATATGAAAGGCAAGGCCCCCAGGGGCAAGCTGGATGGGCCCGTTTCAGGCCTCCAGTACTTACCGCAGGTCTAGGGCTGCCTCTAATGGGCCTCCGATGGCCTTCCCGGGCCTGTCGGAGGCTGCAAAAGTGACTTCTGAACTGGAAGTGACTTCTGGAAAACCGGAAAGCAGATTCGGGGGCTCCAACAGGTCAGTGTAAGGGCCCCCAGACAGGTCCCCCAGTCCCAACCTGACCCAGAATCTGCATATCACAGATTTTCAATTATTGTGGGTCAGATTGGATCCCTAGCGCCCGCGATAGGCGGGGATTTACTGTTCTAGTGTATACCTTGTGCTAGTTTTCCGACTGAATGGTATTCTTAGTGGAACACAGCATTTTGTCTGTTCATTCTGTCACTTCTGACTCTTGTGCTTTATTCCATCATGTTTTATTGTGTGTGAAGTCATTGCCATGCCCAGCTCCTCCCAAATT
Source organism: Phrynocephalus versicolor (assembly GCA_023846285.1). NCBI lineage: Eukaryota > Metazoa > Chordata > Lepidosauria > Squamata > Agamidae > Phrynocephalus > Phrynocephalus versicolor. The sequence goes on along the minus strand of JAHTLZ010000007.1, from coordinate 9,645,472 downwards.
ATTGGCAGTGATAAGACGCAAGGAGCAAGATTAATCGCCCAGAGTGGCTTCATTGCCCGATGGGTGACATAAAAAATCCAATAAATAAATAAATAAGCACTGCAAAGACTAGGAGATAAAAGGTAAAGGTTCCCTCCCGCACATGCATGCTAGTTGTGTCTGACTCTAGGGACGGGGCTCATCTCCATATTCAAGCCGAAGAGCCAGTGTTGTGCAAGTCTGTGGCCATGTGGCCGACATGGCTGTAAGGAAACTGTTTTACCTTCCCGCTTTTTATGGCGGTACCTATTTATCTACTTGCATTTACATGCTTTTGAACTGCGAGGTTGGCAGGAGCTGGGGTTAACACCGGGAGCTTACTCCACTGTGTGACACCTGGGATTCGAACCGCTGAGCTGCTGACTTCGTAGCTGACAGTTTTTAGTACTCTAGCCTGCTCAGCCACTGTACACCCCTATTTTTTTTGAATATTAGAAAATTCCAGACAAAAGCATAGGTTGTGCCAGGCACATTTAAAATGGGAGTGGCAGCAAGCTAAGATCCTTTGTTAGTGAGCCCAACAAAGTAGGGCTAGCCTTGAAAATCATATAGGGGGCTGTCCTTATCACCTGACTTTTTGTAGGTAGCCTATGGCCTTTAGAGAGAGTCTCTTTTAGTTTATCCATACAACATGAAACGAATCTATTGAAGCATTTCTAAGTAGAATACTTTACTTTTATTCCAATTTTCTTTACTGTGCACACATCAAAATGCAATCTGGGAACATTCAGATTTAAAAGGAATACATTCCTCTGCAAGATGTTCTCCATAAGGTTATGCCTAGTGTTCTGTTCTAATTGGAACCCCCACCCTCACCCCCGGTATTGTCTCCTTTATAGCAAATAACATTCACACCCTTAAAGAAAGTCTCCCAGAACAACTGATGATTGGATATTTTGCTCAGTTACAAGTTGTCATGGGAACAAACATTACATTCATTCCCTCCATATTTCCTCTATACTGATACTTGCAGGAGAGAGGAATGGCTTGTTCATTTGGAAGGGATGGAATATTAAAAGTCTGCTTTTAGCTTCAACATGGAAATGGGATACCCAAGCTGTAAGAAAAGTGATATTTTCAAATTGGTGGTGAAACAAAACTGCCTGTATTGTTTCAGTCTTAATGATGGCATTAAACAAAATCTTCAATTAATTTTAGAAAACAATAAAAAATGTGTATCTGTAGCAAATTATTGGGGTGGCTAATGTTTAGTTTAACTGTTAGTACTGATTAATATATGGTTTTGTGTAAGACACTGGCCAGTATAGAGCTTCCACTGAGGAGAAACTCCCATCAACACAATAATGCAGGATCTTGCTTACACAGAGTTGCCACTGTGCAAGACGAAGGCAAGTCTTCACCATGGAGATCACTTCTTGCACAACAGCAATGCTTTCACAAGTAGTGTAGTACTGATGTATTATAGTGGTGGGCCTTTTTTTCTTCTCAGCAGAAACCTAATAGGATACTCATCATTTTTCTTAAATAGCTCTGGAAACATTTCTATGCAATAATTGATTATTACCAATGCACAACCTGCTTTCTTTGTGAAGGATGCTATTCTAGTCCCCCTGCTTTGGCACAGAATGAAGGATAATAGAACATGTATTCTTGAAGGCCAAACATTGCTTTCCTAACTGAGAAGGATGATGTAAAATATAATAGATGGTGATTAAAAGGATTGGTTTGAGTCTGGGTTTCTTGCAGAGGCTTGCAATCTTTCCTCCATATGGAAAAGACACAGATTTGACATTGACTCTGTTCTCCTTCACTCAACTCTTCTTCGTCGAAGCTTTGCTTTAGTTTCTTCTTGTCGATTTCTCCAGGCAGCAATGATAGCATCATCATCCATTTCTTCCTCTTCCTCCCTACGAGTACTTTGCCTGGTTCTAAATGATTGCCTTGAGGAAAAACACTCCTTCCTTTCTTCTGACCTTTCTTCTTCTCCATTTTCTTCAGACTTTGCAAAACTTTGAGTGAATTTTCTCTTGGCTCCAAACTCAGCCACATCTGAACTGGATTCCTCCTCCTGCTGTTCCAAGTGATGCAGTTTGACACGACTCCGTGTGGAAGTATCAGAGGAGTCTGAGCTGCTGGATTGTTCTGGGGTTCTTCTATTCAAATATGCCTCTGAACTTTCTTCTTTGGAACTTGTTTCACTCTGTTTTGACCGTGCATATGTATATACCTCCCTGTTTTCCCATGTAGAGGAAGATGAGGTTCTTTGCATGTTATCTTTACACTGAGAAGCAGAGAATCTATCTAATTCTTCTCTTTGGGATCTGGAAATTCTGTAGCTAGATGCTTCAGTGTCTATCTCTCTGAATGTGGATGATCTCCTGTATTTCCCTCCTCTACTGTCAGTACAGTCCTGGTATGCGGACCTTTCATCTGATTTCAAACCTTGAAGCCACTTGTTTACATTGTTCTCTACCTCTGACCTTATAGCATAATCTACATTGGCAAATTGGTCAGACAGAGTGGAAGCCCTGTCGCTTCGACTAAGATCTGATTGCAAAGGGTACTTGCCACTGATTGTGTTACCTGTATCATTTTCTGCCTTCTCATTTTGCTCATCACCCTCAGATTTTTTCTTCTTAAATAAAGTGCTACGTTTATTGTCAGCAATAAGCTTCTCTGTCTGATAACCTGACATTTTCTCTCTCATTTCCATTTGCATTTTCTTTTCTTTTCTGTTAAGATTCTTTAGGTCAACTTCGTCAGCAAAGAGACTGAAAAGGGGTTTGCTGGTTTGTGTGGCTTTCCTGCTTGAGCTGGATTCTCCTGCTCTTCCACTCAATGAGGTGTTACAAGACAGGATGGACTGGGTGTCAGCGTACTGGTTGCCTTGTTGATGAAGCAAAGAACTAGCTAGAGACAAGCCACTCTGTGAACTAAGCAGAGATTTCTTGTCATCATCTACATACCTGGCTGGGTCACCCGACTTAATACTAGAACCCATAACTGAAGAAGGCCGGGACAACGCCAAGATCTCATTTTGTTTCTGAGCAATAGTTTCACTAACAACATTTGCAATCCAATTCTGAATACTTGCTACTGATAGTGTGTTGTTGGGCCCAATGGGCAGGTTGGGTGCACTTGTTGCTACTGCCTGAGTTGACATGGCCCCACTGTGACTTAGGGCTTGAAAGGAAGATGAATGATTGGTCTGCATGCTCAGTGCTGAAGCAGAATCCTCAGTACCATTTATAGATGCTGTTGAGGGCCAAAAGGCTGACAATGGGATGCTTCCACTTGCGGCACTCTCTGCATCCCAACTGCAAACAGATTGGCTTTCTTCCAAAAGTTTCTTTGAGTGCTCAAGTAGCTCCATTCTTCTTTGCTTTCTCTTGGCAGACACGGAGTCCTCACCTTTAGTAAGCTCCACAATCTCATCCTTGTTCTCACTGCCAATTTTCTTCTGGTGTTTGGCCTTCCAGGCCTGGTAAGCTGTCAGGTTGATTTCAGATAACTTCTTCTCCTCTTCTGCACCTTCGTTACTTTGCTGGCTGCTGTCTTCAGCTTTGGCTTGCTCAGAGGTTTCCAAATCCTTTTTGTGAAAGCCAAACTGGATTCTTTTGATCTTCCATCTTTCCAAAGCAGTCAGCTTGTCTTTGTTCTTCTGACAGAAATTATAAAAGGAACTAGCATCAGACAGCACACTTTCCTCATCTATATCCCTTTCCTTTGTTCCATTTTCTGGCATTAGATTCTCATTGCCATGTCTAGTTCTGGAACAGTACCTCTGAGCAGCTTCCTTCTCTATTTCCACCATCCTCTCATTCCACATATCCCAGCTGCTTTCTGTAGACATAGAGTCTGTGCGTCCTCTCCTCGTTCTGTTAATGCCACTTGCTTCCAGCTGCTGTTTCAAGATTCTGATCTCTTGGCTACTCACACTTTCAGTATCACTCATATCATTTATGGGGCCTGGCCTCGTCCCCATGCTAGATTCTCTGTTTTTTTCCTTGGCAAACAAATAGCTTTCCATTTGGTACTTCTCATTTCTGCACTGCCACTCTTGGACCATCTGATCAGTGTCATCCTCAGATTTCTCCTGCAACTGAAAAGTAAGGTCTGAGGATTTCCTTTCTCCATCCTTGTTGGGAAGGTTCCTTTCAGGCAAACCTTGCTTCTTCCTCCATTCTTCATAGAGCTCTTCTTCCTCTTCTTCACTGATAAGAGTAGGCTGTTTAGAAACCAAGCTAGACTTTCCCACTGAAGAAGCACTGAGTATACTTCCCAGGAGGCTTGTTGTGTCTTCTTCCTCAACTGTGATAGAATGGGCTTTGGCTCCCATAATACTCCCAGAATCTTCTCTATCAGATAACAAGGAACAGGTGCCAGCTTTAAGAACAGAACTTTGGCTACCAGCTGAGTCAGAATCCTCTTCCTCTTCCTCTTGTCGTTCCTCCAGTAACTTTTCATTGAGCTCCCGGAGCTGTTTCAGAAAGCCATCATTTGGATAAACGGCCCTTTTTTTACGTATAGTCATCAAGGCTTCTAAGATTGTCATGTGATGGAAGATCATCAGATAAGCTGCAACCAGCACTGCTGAGCGACTGATTCCCATTTCACTGCTGACCAAAACTTTTCCTAGAAATAAAATTTCACAGGCGATTAGCTGCTTTCACTATCATACAAGTTGTTAAAATACAAGGGCATTTTTAAACAGTTTCTGGATCTAAAACAATTATTATTTTCTCTCTTTATATATATTTGTTTACTTTACCATTAAGACTAATGACAAAAAATAACTATTGTTATCTGAGCTTGGAATTTTACGTGTGGAGAAGGAAGTTATCTTAGTTTCTCAAAAAATAAAAGAACTTTTCATTTAATTCACATTTGCTTGAAATCTGTTTAAAAGCATTATTCATATTTAGGGTAGGTGCTGGATATGCTTCACTGTGAGAAAAAATAAAATTTCCCACCAGTGTAAATTCAACGCAATTGATAAACTTCAGATATGGAATTCAGCTGCAGTTTCATGTTGATAAATGATGCTTGAAGCCTTGGGGGATATTTCTTCCATCTTTCCAACAGTACACGTTCCTGTGTCTCAATTTTTTTCTGTTATTAAATTCGTAAAACTCATGAAATGACTAATTTTCGTACTCCTAGATTTGTGCTTCTTCCAACTAACAGAAATATTTAAATGACACATTTTGTTTATGTTTTCAAGGACAATAATAACCAGAGAACGGGAAGTAGTGCAACATGTCCTATTCACCTCTATATGTTAATAGTGCTTCATCAAGAAACTCAGCAGCTTGGCGAAAGTGTTTAGAGATGTCCATGTCTGGGAAGTCATCCACCTCTATGCCCAGATACTCGATTTCCATGCCATTATAGAAGTCCGGTCCAGTGTACACACCAGTGCCATGAGCTGCATTAAGGATGTGTGTTATTCCTAGTCTCTTTAGGCGACCCTTATTCACTGCAACACTCCTTCAAGACAAAAGAATAGGGATTAGATACCGGCTTTCATATTGAGTACTCAAAAGCTAATCTACCCAAGGAGGAGAGAAAAGAAAATTACTTGAGTTAATAAGAATCTGATAAGGAATTAGTGCAGACCTAGTAAAATTATGCAAATTGATAATACATGTGAGCCACCTCTCAGATGGTTAAAATAGTATCAGAAGTGGAAAGAACATTGCAGGTTTATTATGGATTGATTGACTGATTTAATTTCTACCCCATCTGCCTCCCTGTAGAGCGATTCAAGGTGGGTTACAAATGGTTTGAATGAAAGCACAAATGTTAAAAAAGCCCCACAGATATAAAAATCACATTATTAACAAATAATTAAACATATTAATTATTTAAAAGGAACAAAATAAAGACTTAGAACAATTTAAAAACACATATTTTAACAAAGACAAAAGAAGAGATTGCAGATGCTGAGCTTCATCCCTACCTGAACACCAGGGTGCTCACTATGGTGGTCCACACACTGATAATCGTGACACTAGACTACAATAGTAGTCTCTAGCTGGGGTTGCTAATGAAGCAGATGAAGGAGCTTCAACTGGTTCAGAACATGTTGGGCAAATTACCAACTGAGGTATGAAGATACCAACACATCTCCCCTACACTGGCTGCCTTAAACTGCCTATCTGTCAAGCCCCGCACAAAAAGCACACACACAAACAGGGTTCAGCTCTTTGCCAAGATCTTTAGTGGAAAGCCAGGCAAGTTCAAGTCCTTTGCAACAATCAAGTGCCAGATAAATAACAGAATCCAACTCCCAGCAATTAACAGTCCAAGTCAAAACCAGAACATCTCACGGAAACCAGATGCCAAACCCAAGGGAACAGATCAAGCCATTGTCCAGGAAGCCAGTCCGAAATCAGGAAACAGAGCCAAGGTCACAGACAGGAACGTGGTTGCAAGTTCAAATGATGCGTTGCTCCCACAGACAGCTCAAGGTGAGCTTACCAGCTTTATCTCAAAACAGGGAACACACCCTTACTTCTGGAAAGGCTCCTGCTAGTACTCAGGGCTTCCCGACCTGATTCCCCGTCTAGCATCAAAGACCCTTTCCCTAGCTCTCCTGGTAGCACGTCTTTGCAGAATCCTGCTCATAGCCCTTCTAGGGGGAGAATATATGTTTTCAGCTGAGTCATCAGACCCAGCTGCCTGCTGACTTGAGCTGCAAGGCTCCTCCAGCAGCTCTTCACCATTTAACCCCCTCAGTGTCAGGTTCTGTGACAGGCAGGGTCCTGGCACTATCAGTCCACTTTTGGAGCAACTTCAAGGTTATGATTATAACATACAAAGCCCTAAATGGCTTAGGATCTTCTTCCGGTGAGAACTTCCCATACTACCCATTCCTCCCAGGCAGGGCGATTGAGGGCTCTGACCCCAAAACTAAGCACTGGGCCTTCTCAGTAGTACCTCCTCGCCTCTGGAATGCTTTACCCCCTGTAATATGCATAGCCCCCTCACTGGGAACATTCAAACAAATGTTAAAAACTTGGCTATTTAAGCAGGCTTTCCCTGAGTCTGGCACATAGTTCCTAGCATTGTACATTATTTTCAAACTTCCCTGCCTCTGCCTTTCTCACTACTGTAACTGTTTATTTTGATTTTATGTAATTGATTGTTATGGATTTGTGGTTATACTGTTTGCATTTTATAGTTATAAACAGCCAGAGGAGCCTTGCAGCTAGATGGGCAGCGTATAAATCAACTAAATTGAACAAACAAATAATAATTTTACAATTTTAGTTAAATGTTGTTGTTTTTACAACAAGGCTTGAGAAATTCAGCTCAAGTAAGTTTATTCCAAGAGGGAAAAATCATACTTACTTTTCTGCAATGAAGACATTTGGCCAGACCTCATCAATAGCATCTCTTGGAGACTCAAGGCGGTCTTTCACAAGTGCCCTTTGCAAATCCATGACACAAGGTGTGTTGAATAAGCTGGTGTCATCTATTTTTTCCTTGACTCGATTGTATAGGTCTTCTACCAAAAGTTGCTCTGCAGATTCAAGCATACCTGGGCATGCAGAGTCTACTTTCACCTCCTTCGTCTTTAATTCTGGAATTAATCAATATTTTTGTCTTCAGAATTACAAGAGGTCTTGCCTAACCTTAAAAAAAGCATCTTAAATGCTCTTTTCATTCTACCCATTGGGAAGCTGCTTTCTCCACTAGTTCCTCTGCCTATTGGGTTCCCTGATGTTCTTAGACTAAACCTCCCAGCAGCCTTTACTACTAGTTGTGCTGGCTAGGATTTCTGGAAATTGTAATACAGTACAAGAACATTGGGGGGAATCAAGGTTGGGAAAGACTGTTCTAAACCAATAGTGTTAACTCTGAATAACAATAGTTTCCCAGAGCTTTAGAGAGGAATTTCTCCAGCCCTGTTCAAAGATAGTTAAAAACAAAGATCTTTTGCTTACAAATCATATTTTCTACCATTGAGCTATGGTCCCAGCAGTGTTCTGGCTACAATTTGATGGACTGCTAGTCTGCTACAGTTTATTCTACCATATAGCAGGACTTTTCTATATCACAGTATTTTAATAAATAACAAGGTTGAATGGCATTTTGTCACATAGAGGATGGATAAAGGCAGTTTGCTTAACTTTTTAGTAAGATGCTTGACTAGTATGTGCACATCATTCCAATGTTGCCCCAATTAAAGTTGCACCATAAGGCACCATGACACTTAATATGGTGCTGTATTATTTAGCACAGACAATTGCCATGACAATTTTATGGAACCCCCCCCCCAATAGCTTTTGCTTCCATTTGCTTCTTGTTCAGCAATGTTACTAATAAACTGCCTTTTAATTACCCCTTCGTAGTCCAAAGGTCAAGGTTTTAATAACTTATCTCTCTCACTTGTTTTTCTCCTGTTTTAAAACTGGCAAATAGCACTATTTTGAATGTGTTTTTTATTTTAAAAATTAAAACATGAAGAAAATTTTAATTAATCCCTTACGGATAGTAAGAACTGATTAGGTAATCCATCAACAATTCTGATACTGGAAAAATAGTAAGCAATTAGGAAACAAAAAGATGGAAAGCTTCTAATTAAACTCATACAAGGCCCAGAAAGCTACTGAAATAGCAATTGGGTCTACATTTTTTAAAGTATGTCAGAGCAGCTCTAGAATGGTAGAATGCAATAGATGACAGTTCCCATCATATCAGTTCTACATTTTAAAACTGAGTGAATAAAGAACCACAGTTCTAGACTAGATTTTCCCTATGGAAGCAAGTAATCTCATTCGTTAAAAATAAGGATTCTGCAAACCTTGTCTATTTATTTACAGTACAGTTTACTTCACTCTAAACACCCTTCAGTTTAAAACCCATTTTCTTATCTCCTTTAACTTTTCCCTCCATCCTTACCTTCCTTGATGATCTGTTTTGCAGCTATAGCAGATGATAGATGGATGGGTTCCATGAAGATGCTCTCAGTCTCTGTGTCCGATATCACTGAGTAACTGTTGAGCAATGATAACTGCATGAAGCAAGCTTTGGCAAGCCATTTGACATATACCTTTTGACACGGTTGTGCTTCACAACTATTTCAAAACCAGTTAATGTAGGGGGAAATTATGAGTGGGGGAGCCAGTGGGTAGGTGACACAGTTATTTCAGCAGCATGTTCAATTTTTGTGATTTGCACACTATTTTTAAAAGAAAAAATCATAACAAGTGATTTCCCTATATTTCTTCCATATTTCTGTTTTCTTTTCAATGTACTCCTCCAATAAAAGTGCTAAATTACAATAATTCAACATAAGATTCAAGAACAGAAAGTTAATGCTACTATTTTATATTGATATTGCCACACTGATGGATAAGGGATGAGGGGAATAAAATAAGGAAATGTCCTGGATATTTCCCTGGGGAAAATAAATGCTTGGACAGACTCAACCAGTTCCCTGGTCTCAATTTATGCTCTGTAAAATGGGAGCAGTAATGTTCATGTGCTTGTACTAATAGTGGTGATGCTCTAATCTATGGAATGTGAATTTTAAATTCCTTGGATGTAAGAGGCTGAAAAAACTTGTGGAACACATTGTTCTGTAAATATAAATTGCTGAAAAGTAGAGCAAGGGCACATTTTACTAAGCAGCTCTAAAGGAGATGATGGCTGGCTGCCTCCATTCATCTCCAGGGTTATTACCCCAATACTTTCCCTAGGAAAGGAAGGGGGGATTGAACAGGATAAAAGAAGGAACACTCTCCTACCCTCTGCCAAGAAGCTCACATATTCAACACTGTGGTCAGGTTAAAGAGCTAAGGAGGTGCTCATTCTCTCCCCCTGCCCCCATGGGAGAGGATGATGTTATTTTCCGTCCACCAGAGGGTCCAGACAGCTCTGTGTGCTGTAAACACAGGCCTCTCTGACAGATGCATTAATCAAAATTGGTCTCCATAGCAACAGGTCATGAAACATTATATGGACAGCCAGTGGCAGCTAAGAAGGCCTGGACAAGCAAGACATCTGGGCTATCTTGCGTTTAAGAGCACACAATATTTGAGAGCATTGATCGGGGCTGATGAAAAGCTGGACCAAGCAAATTTCTATTTCTTCTGTCAAAAGTAAATAATGTCTGCTCTCCCCCGCCCCTTATCCCTTCTAAAATCAGGGTTGCCATTTTGCTGAAAATTTTTGGAATACTATTTAGAATAACAGCCCAGATTCTCAATATTGAAACAATTTCATTTGGTTTCCTTGTGCCACAGAAATACCAAGTAAGAAAGAGGAAACAATTTTATCTCTAACAGTATCCTTCATATCGGAATTGGGGAATTTGCAGTTCAAGGGCAGCATTGTCCCCTTTATACTGGGAGTATAAATTGTTTGGGAATACAGATAGAGTGGGTTGAACTTGTTGTGCTCCCTTGCCCTGCTTATATTCTCAGCCAGGAGGTGGGATTGCAGCCCCCTCTTCAGCAATCTCCACCGTGAGTGCATGACAGCTGGCCAGCTGTCATGCACCCGCAGCAGATTTTGCTGGAGAGGGGGCTGCGTGTGAAGGCGGGATCACAGCCCTCTCCTGGCGACCCTCCACCACAAGTGCACGACAGCCGGGCATATTATAAGTCTCAACTGTTTTAAAAGACTTACTTCCAAGTAAATCTGAAAGCCTACTGTGCATTTCCCATTTGTAAGTTTGTTCACTGGAATACACTAGAGAATGGGCATGAACCAGAAAACCCATGGTTTGGGTTTGTCTGGTTCAGGCCCACCCTTGGTTCGGTTCGGGTTCAGGTTCGAATGATTTTTTTTTTTTTAAATTGTTCGAACCCGAACTGGCTTGGCGGCAGCAGCAGGAGCCGCAATCCTGCCTTCTCATGTGGAGGCGAGACCACGGCCCTCTCCCGACCGCCCTCCGCCATGAGTGGATGACCGTCAGCCTGGCGGTCATGCACCCACGGCAGAGATCGCTGGAGAAGGGGCTGGAGAACAGGGATCTCTCTAGATAGTCCTCCCCACACCAGTGGGGAAGAACAAAATGAACCTCACCAAACCAATTTTTCCGTTTTGTTTCGTTTCATTCTTAAATTACTCTGGGGCTTGTTATTCATTTCATTACCTAACAAAACGAATAACGAATTACAGAATCAATTTTTTTTTTCATTTCATGCCCATCTCTAGAATACACCCATCCAAAGCAAGGTAACACCCCCCACTGTGCTCACACATGGATGCACACAGACAAAAGGCAAAAAAAGGCAAAAGGTATTTCCAAGCTGTTACCATTGATCAGAGCTGGGGCTATGACAAAGTTTGAGTTACCCTCTCAAATTCTTTACTTCATGGAGTGGTAAAGCGTCATGTATTCTGACCTCCTCAATAAAGGAAAAAGCCTGTTCACCAATGTGGAGAAAAAGTGCTTTGACCGTTTCCCAGCCATTGTCTCTTGGTTTCTGTTAGGTTGTGGATTAGTTTCCAGTAACCTCAACTGCCTCATATACAGTACTCCCTATTTGTATATTTAAAGGAACTGAAAACATTTTCCATAAAAGCAATGAAAAGTGTTTTAGGCTTTACTAACAATGCACATGCAAATGAGGTATATGCAAAGAAAAAACTGGGATTTGGCCAAGTGTAGCTAAGCTGCAGCGAGGACAGATGGCTTGGCTAGCAGGGCTCTCTCTCATTGCCAGTCATGGGAACACAGAGAGGTAAGGGGGAGGGGTGGGTCAGCTCTACAAAGCACAATATTTTCTTTTCTCCTAGGAAGTAACCTAACAACATTTCAGGAAACCGAAGCCCTCTCAACACATGCAGGAAAATATACAAGGGAAGAGGGACTTGCACTTGCCGGCCTCGGTTCTGTCCTTCAAAAAGTCACCTTATGATCTGAATAAAGCCTACAACTCCACAAGTGTATGTGCACAAGTTCTGTTTGAGCTCCCAGGGGACTATGTGGAAGCTGGACTGGATATACTGTAGCAGGTGAGGTCCAGTTATTAGTGCATTCATAGGATGTACTGTCCTCATTGTCTTATTGTGCAAATAGTGCTGTGTAAGTGAAGATTTTGGGAAGTGTTCAATTTGTGAAGCCCAGCTTTTGCTAACAATTACCCAGCTAACAAGAACAAGTGTTTATTTAAGAACTATGAAAACAAAGTCATGGCAAACTGAAGCCTGAAACGAAAGGGCTCAAAGTGACTAATGAGGAAATAGCAACATGGAAGATGAATCCAGCCCACTAGGTTGCCCCTCCAAACTTGGATCTTGTTTGGTCACCTTCCATTGTGACAACCCTGCTGCTCAGCTTTCTCCCCAGTCACCAGTGGTAAGAGGAGATCATATGTCTATGGTTTATAATTTCCCCCATTGCTTAGCTGGTCCATGATAAATATCTGAGAAATAAGGAAGAGAGGTATTAGCTGTCACTGATCTGCCCAGGAAAAGAGAGGCTTCTTACTTCCTCCACAGGCAGTAGACTTTCTTAACCTGTGGCAGGGAAGTACCTGTATGCTGTTCATGATTCTGAATCGGAATGGGATATACATATCACTACAATGCGTGATTGTAGTGCATAAACAGATATGGCCCATCTCTGCTAAGAATGGGTGGACATATGTAATGTATATTCAGGAGATATGTATCCATAGGGTCATGCCTACTCTTAACTCTGGTACCCACCATCACGGCCATGAGCTTCTCCATAAACAAATGGGGCCCTTGAGCTGAAAAAGATTTCCCACTCATGGAGTCATCTCCTTGCCGAAACCCATTTATACCACCTGATCCCCTTTTCCCCAGGGTAAACCAACAATTTATTGCTGTTGCTGCTGAACTAGAATAACATGGCTGCCTCTGTGAAAACCTCAACTGTTGTTTAACACACAAAAAGTTAGGAAGCTGCAACAGAAGAAGAGATGACATATATCATGTGGTGTACTCACTAGGTTGAATCAGTTTCTCAGGCCATTGTATTGAGATTTAATGCTTTCCTTAACAACTTTCGGCTTTGATGTTCTGCCATATGGTTAAAGGTTATTAGAGGTAAACATTGGAAGCATCTTTTACTAAAGTAGGGATGTGTGGATGTTGGTCTCTATTGTCTTAATAAGACTGGAAGAATAGTCAAATGAAACACTAGGTTACAAGAACTGTATACAGTAGGACACTGGTATCCGCTGGGGATTGGTTGCAGGCTTTCCTGTGGATAATGAAAACTGTGGATAAGGGAGAGCACCGCTAAAAAACAGCTGTTTTGTGATAGTAGCTTGTTTTACAGCTGGTGTTTTGCAACAGTAACTTGCTTTTATAGCTGCTGTTTTATAACAGTGGCTTGCTTTACAGCTGCTGTTTTTGACAGTAGCTTGCTATGTGGCTACTGAATTATTTATTTAGTTTTTCCTCTGCCAACCGTGGATTAGTGAATCAGTGGTTAATGACTATGTGGATGTGGGGGTCCTACTGTACTTTTAAGCATCTTGCATTTATTTCTAGTGCATGAAAGTTGAAAGAAGATTTAAACATATTTATTTTACAGTCCAGCATAACCTTGCACAAAGTATTTATATTTCCAACACAATGTGTCCCACAAGTTTTACTGAGAAGTAGGTCTCAATGAGTTCTGTGTGTCTCTATTTTAGGTATGCAGGAACAGGACTTTGTCCTTACACCAGGTCTATGCAATAGTGTTGTCTGAGATTGTTCTGGGGTATTTTTTGATGTCCTTGCGGATGGAATAATCATTGGGGTACTTACATTTGCACACCAGTAGGGTAATTGTTGGTTGATATATTAGGTTGTCCCAGTACCATCTGTCCACTCATGCCCCTCTGTTTTTATTCCCAAGACTGATCACCCTTCCCTTTTATCTGTCTTTTCACTCTACTTTTCTCCCTTTGCTTCACCTGCCAAACATTCTTAAAATTCTGCATTTTACCTACCTTGCTCTGTGATACTCTTTCCCTTTCAATTTTGTTTGATTTATTTTTCTTTCCTTTTTTCACTGTTATGCTACAGCATTTAATTGATGCTTGGTATATTTTGCAGTATTTTGATATTTAAATTATAGTGCCTAAGTGCCTTCATGCAGAACTTATGCATATAAAAGACTACACAGATACAAAGACAACTGAAGGCAGCAACGGATGATAGCCCAGTATACAGGAATAAAATTAAACTGAACAAACAGGTGGAATGGTGCTAAGGTGTGAAAGGCTGGAGGCTGACCAGCAGAAACACACTGACAAGGAATTGTCATCTAATGTCTTGTTGTTATGTGCTCTCACGTCACCTCCGACTTGTGGCAACTCTGTGATTGAGCAGTCTCCAAAATGGGTTTTCCTCATCTGTACTGTTCAGTTCTTGAAAACTCAAGCATGTGGCTTGTGTTAGGAAATCAGTCCAACTTGTATTTGGTCTTCCTCTTTTCCTGCTGTCTCCAACCTTTCACAACATTTTTCTCTTTTCCAAATAATCTTATCATTGCATGATCCCACTGTATCCCACTTCTAAAAGTTTAGTACATATAGACCTGTGGCTAAATAGATTATTGCATGTGTAGAAGAAATCAATTACTGTATAATGCAAATACGCTCACACTGAAATAAGTTCTTTAAGGTGCCACAACACTTTTGTTTTACTTCTCTGTTCAGTTTTTCATTTGTTTTGCATTTAACATACATCTTAAAGTTGTATTTTTGCTGTTTGAAAGCTTTTTCATGTTTTATGTCTACTTCTGCTCTTGGTAAAGCTTTTGTTGCTGTCACATACCCTCAAGGTGTCTCTGACCTATGGTAACCCTATGAATGAGTGATGTCCAAAATGTCCTGTCATTTAGGAAATCAGTTGTATTTCTATTTCTCCGTTCCTGCCATCTTCCACCTTTCCCAACATTATTGTCTTTCCCAGAGAGTCCTGCCTTCTCATGATACTGTAGGCCCAAAGAAGGACAGCCTCAGTTTCAGCATTTTTGCCTCCAGAGATAGCTAAGGCTTGATTTGATCCAGGACAACTTGTTCATCTTTCTGACAGTCCAGGGTGTCTTCAAGCTCTCCTTCAGCATCGCATTGCAAATAAATCATTCTTTCCTGTCGGCATTTTTTATTGTTCAGCTTTCACACCCATACACGGTGATCCGGATTCAGGAATATGCACACATGGATTGTCATGTCTTTGGTCTCCGGTAACACCTCCAGTATTTTGGCCACCTCATGAGAAGAGAGGACTCCTTGGAAAAGTCCCCGATGCTGGGAAAGATCGAAGGCAAAAGGAAACGAGGACGTCAGAGAATGAGATGGTTGGACGGTGTCATTGATGCAACCAATATGAATTTGACAAAACTCCATGAGGCAGTGGAGGATAGGAAGGCCTGGCGAGCTCTGGTCCATGGGGTCACAAAGAGTCAGACACGACTGAACGACTGAACACCACCACCACCACCACCAACAACAACACCTCACATTTGACAATCTTTTTTAATTGCTTCATTGCTGCCCTTCCAAGTCTTAGTCTCCTGTTGTTGTTGCTGTTGTTGTTGTTTTTGCTGCAGTATCTATTTGAGTTAATGGACCAATCAAGGTATATAAAATCTTTAACAATTTCAGCATCTCTATTATCATCATTAAAGTTGAGTCGTTCTTCTGCAGTCATAATTTTTGTCTTCTTAATTATCAACATCAGTTTTGCTTTGAATCCTATCTGGGACATCATCTAATTTTACACACTTATAAACTGAGAAGTTCATCATAGATTGACATGGATAGACACAATATTAAGGACCACATGAGCAGACTGTGCATCAAAGCAAATTGGAGCAAAGCAGAATAAAAATACATCACCAACTGGCAATGGTGTACCCCAGAAAATAAAATTTGTTGTTCTATTTTGACATAAACTGACATCAGTTTCAGGCTCTTGTCATGTGGGCATCAGGAGAAACACTAGCATCTTGAAAGCCAGGAGATTTCTCTCAGTATCCTTTTCTACAAGACCCAAAAATCCTGCTGAGTATCTCAAAGCTCTTTAACCAATCATATCAAAGTCTTTGAAGGCAGGACATGTAAGGACAATAGCTTGGGTAAGCTCTGCTTCAGTTCTACCTTACTAAATTTAGGTAGTGCTTCTCTAATAACCCTGGGTATTTGTAGAGACCCTCTGTGGGATCATTTATTTTAGCTAAATAATTCATGAGCATTACACCATGCCTCCCTAAAGGAGTGCAAAAGATTCTGGGTCAGGTTTGGATAATGTGGTGGGCTAAGTGTTAAAACAAGAAGCTGGGAAGATTGTCTACAATCGATTTTATGCCTTCGGAGAGAGATAAGGCTGCTTGGCCAACAAAGCAGAACAAAACAGAAACCCAACACTTACACGCTGGGTGAAGGACTCCGAAGATAGTGGGCTTGCACTGCTTTCACATCAGGTCCTTCTTCATCTGGCACCACCTGTTCACCATCTGAATCCATATCATTGGCCATAGCTGCTGTGGGAACTGGCTGCAATTTGGGAAAGTGTAGGATTAGAGTGATCAGAATCAACATACTAAGCCACAACTGCAGTATAACCACTACCAAGGCCATAGCTAATGACCCATACTTTTTGGGTTTCAGCACCTTAGGCCATTGTTCACTTTAAGGCCTTTGAGACTATTGTCTACCTAACAAGCCTGTTTAGGCCATGGTTCATCTTATGAGCCTGTTTCAGACCAGGGTAACATGAGGTCAAAGTGAAATATAACATGGAGGACTCGCAACTAGCTTTCCTCAGACTGATGAAGCTATTTGGATGAGCAGTGAAATGTTTCAGTCCCTCAAGAAAAGAAGTCCAGTTGCCATGACTCAACTTCCAGACACCTGTCAAGTTGCACAAAGTAGTTCAGTATATTTTTGAAGGAGGGTAAGGTAACTAAGAATATGAAGCATGCAAACCTAGGAGATTTTACAGTACTTTTTTGAAATCCCAGGATCTGGGTATGGATCTTCAGGAGTGGTAGTCCAGAAAAGTAACTTTCCCAAGCTCTGGAACTACTGTGATTTTGCCTTCTATAATTTACCTGAACAATCAAGGGGTTCAGAGATTTTTAAAGTTCAAGACTCACAGTCAAACTACAGGAGATGCTCAACTTGCAATTAGAACGGTAGAATAGAATAGACTTCCAGTGACAATTCTCCAAAGTAATCTCTATGATCAATCACACTTGATATGAACCTTGTATTTATCTCCCTATAGTCAATCATAAGAAACAAGTTAATTTGCAAAATACAGAGGGGAAAAACTAGTAATAGGACAGGCAGACATCCTTTGCTGCATAAGGGAATTTCACTTAAAAACTGTGGAGCTGTGTATGTTGTTCATTTTGACTCGGGGTCTAAAACATCCTTTGTCATGAGCTGATATAATCAGGTGGAAAAAAGACAAGGTGAGGAAACTTTCAGGATTTTCTTAACTAAAGACAGGTGGCAACTATATCCATTGTCAACCAATTAGTTGCTCTACAGGCATAAACAGACTATTAATAGAAATAAGTCTGTCTACTAGAGATACCTGCCAAACCCCAAGTAGTTTTCCAACAATGGCTGAAACCTTGTTGTTTACTGTAGTACGTCATACTAGCATAGGCCCACTGAATCTGTTGGGGGTTTGGTGCATCAACTCCACTGATTCAAATTGACTTGTTCTAGTTGTAGTTTATTTTAGCACAGTCAGTCAAAATAGAGTAGGTTCATTTAAATAAACGGAATCTACAAAGGAGTTGATACACTAAATCCCCACTGACTAAATATCCCTACACTAGTGTCACTTATTATGCTAAGTAACAGAATTTCATCTTGTATTAACTACTTGACAACAGATCTATAATTATTTTAAAGCAGTGGTTCCCAACTTTGAGTCCCCAGATGTTCTTGGGTTAAAATTCCCAGGAGCCTTCACCACTGGCTATGCTGGCCAGGATTTCTGGAAGCCGTAGTCCAGGAAAATCTGGGAACCCAACACTGTGAACTATTGTTTTAAAATATAAAAGTAATTGCAAGA
>JAHTLZ010000007.1:9507487-9627441 GCA_023846285.1 Phrynocephalus versicolor | reverse complement strand
AGAAAGAAAGAAAGAAAGAAAGAAAGAAAGAAAGAAAGAAAGAAAGAAAGATGCTTTTTACAATGCAGTCCTAGACCTGCTTACTGAGCATTAACTGCCATCTACCCCCATATGAGTACAGTACAGTATATATAAAGATATACTGTTTTTTTTTTTTTTGGAATGTCATTTTCCATTTATACAAAAATTAGCCTTTAAAATTTTCTCTCCATGTTGAAATCACCTTCTTTCTCACTCCCAGTATAAGGTAGCACCTGGTTTGGGATCATCTTCTGGGATTCCTATGAATCTTACTTGAACTTTTAAACTGGTTTAAACTGGCCTCTTCTGCAAAGTTTTTTTTTACTGATGGTGTGTGTGTGTGTGTGTGCGTGTATGTTATGCTACATGTTTCTTATTATTGATTTTATTGGAATGTGCTCTGGTGTAGAGCAAATATAAATAAATATCATTCTCAACATTATTATTAATCTGAGACACAACAATTGTATATTCGGGTTTCTTCTTTGTAATTCTTTTGATATTTTGGTTAAAAAAAGGCCTCCCTTTCTGCCCCACAAGGCCTTTAGCTTATCTTCTCTTGCAAAATCCCCATTACCACTCGCCTGTAGCTTGTCTCAAATGTCAGGAATGCAGCCAGGCCACCATAAAGAAGGGTGGGTTGTTGATGCACGAAATGCTACAGAAATATCAAACATAGAAGTTACGAGACACCCTTCACTCACAAGCAACTTACCGTTTGTGCTGGGGAAGGAGATGTCTCCTGAGAGTACATTTTCCTTGAATTGGAAAAGTAGAAAATCACTGTTAGGATAAGGTCAGTTGCTCTTCTCGAACTCAAAGAGGCAGGACAACTGTTAGTGTCAAACTTTATCAGCCTTCTAAATATAGCATTTCTAGTCACTGCCTGTTGGATTGCAGAAGCAGAAACACGGTGCCTCACAGAGTGAGTTTGGGGAAGTTACTTTTT
Source organism: Phrynocephalus versicolor (assembly GCA_023846285.1). Taxonomy (NCBI): domain Eukaryota; kingdom Metazoa; phylum Chordata; class Lepidosauria; order Squamata; family Agamidae; genus Phrynocephalus; species Phrynocephalus versicolor. Next base: position 9,626,471 of record JAHTLZ010000007.1, on the reverse strand, counting down.
TGGATTACAACTTCGAGAATCTCTCTGTTAGCATGGCTAGTGAACTTTTAATAATTTCTCCACTAAATCAAGGAACTTCTTTTAACCATAGAGTGGACATTACATGTGCAATGCTTGACTTGCATCAGGAAGAGAATCTCATTCTTCCTCTACTGCCCTTCTCTGTTTGGCCACAAGCTGCCACAAAATATGACTAAATGCTGAAATAATACTGTTTTTTAATCTGCACTATATCTCTTCAATTTTTAGTTTAAACTATGCTGGGACCACCATAACATGACTCTTAACATCAACTAACAGGATGGCAAACTGAAGGAAATGCCTACTTCCAACCAAAAGGTAATACAATTATTAATCTGGCTATAATTTGGCTCCAATTGGCTCTTCCTAGTGGGTTAACTAAATTTTCACCCAGTTGCCAGATGGAGGACGCTACTTTTTTATGTTACTCTGTTTTCCAACCAAATATAAACTTGTAGTATTAAAAGAAGGCTGGGTGAGAGTGTATATACATTTTACCTGAGTTTCGTTTCTTTGAGAAGCCGAGGTGTGATAGCCAATCAGCAACGTCCAGCGCTGTAGTTTGAAAACCACATCCCCAACTCACCAGGAGCTTTTTCTAACTTACCTTTAAGAAACAAACATGGCACAATTATCTGCCATAAACTTTTGGGGGTCTGATTTCTCAACATTATCAACCAGACACTGATACGTGCCTGAGGCAGTGGCATTATTCCACAAAAACTAGTACATTGTAAGGTTATTTATTTATTTATTTATTTATTTATTTATTTATTTATTTATTTATTTATTTATTGTCTAATAAAGGCCTCATTTACTCCTGCATTGTATTGCTATTGCTGTTATTTTTTCTCAATTAGTTTTATTGGTCAAAAATCCATTATATTTTTAAAAACTGACATTGCTCAGATAAGTTATGTTGAATAAGGAGTCAGAGCAAGAGATGGGAGATGTCTAAGGAAAGCACAATGGTTGACTAAATATATATACATGTACAGGAAATGGAAAAATGGGGAATGCACGAAAGAGGAATATAAGCAAATAGCCAGTATATGCTGGGGTAGTAAGAAAAGCTAAAGCACAGAATGAAGTTAGACTTGCCAGAGAGATTAAAGATAGTCAAGATAGTAAAAAGAGGGTTTTTTAAAGTTATGTCCACAGCAAAAGGAAAAATAAGGAAATGATAGGGTCTCTGTGTGGTGATGAGAGCCAGTTACTAACAGGAGACAGGGAAAAGGCAGAACTACTCAACAACTTTTTTGCCTCCCTTTTCTCCAGAAAGGAAAAAAGAGTTTTGTCGGGTCGAAAAGTAAATGAGGTAGGGTGAAAATTGCAGCATAGAATAGGTAGGAAGGTAGTATAGGAATACCTGGCACCCCTAAATGAATTTAACTATCTGGGGCCAGATTAATTACACCCAATGATATTAAAAGAACTGGCAGAAGTAATTTCAGAACCATTGCCAATAATCTTTTAGAATTCCTGGAGAACAGAGGAAGTCCCCATAGACTGGAGGAGGGCAAATGTCCCCATTTTCAAAAAGGGGGGAAAGGGGGACTCAAATTATTGCTGCCCAGTCTATTGTTTTTGAGAATCCCGTGTTGACTTCTAGTATGGACATCATAAACAAGTCATACCAGAATAATTTGATCTCTTTCTTTGATAGAGTTACAGGCCTGGTGGAAGAGGAGAATGCTGCTTATATTGATTTCAGTAAGGCCTTTGATAAGGTTCCCCATGATATACTTACAAAGAAATTAGTAGAATATGGGTAGATAATGCTGCTGATAGGAGGATTTGTAATTGGTTGACTGATTGTATGCAAGGGCTGATCGTAAATGGCTTCTCCTCAACATGAAGAGGGGTGGCCAGTGGGGTGCCCCAGGGTTTTGTTCTGGGTCTGGTGCTATTCAACATATTTATTAATGACTTGGACAAAGGAATAGGGAGCAGACTGAATACATTTGCAGATTATACCAAATTGGGAGGGGTGGTAAATTCCCTAGAGGATAGGAGAAAAATCCAAAACGACATTGACAGATTACAGTGCTGGGCCAAAGCAAATGGAATGAGTTTCAACAGAGAGAAATGTAGGGTCCTGCATCTAGGCAGAAAATGAATTGCATAGATATAGGATGGGAGACACCTGGCTGTAGAATAGTATCTGTGAAAGGGATCTGGGAGTCTTGGTGGACCACAAATTGAGCATGAATCAGCAGTGTGATACAGCAACCAAGAAAGGCAATGTGATTCTTGATTGCATCAACAGAAGCATAGTTTCTAGAGCAAGGGAGGTGATGGTACCACTCTATTTTGCTCTGGTCAGACCCGACCTGGAGTACTGTGTCCAGTTCTGTGCACCTCAATTTAAAAAGGATGTTGACAACCTTGAGCGGGTCCAAAGGAGGGCGACCAGGATGGTTAAAGGTCTGGAACATATGTTTTACAAGGAGCGGTTTAGGGATCTGGGAATGTTTAGTCTTACAAAAATAAAGTTGAGAGCGGATATAATACCCAAGTTTAAATATTTGAAAGGATGTCATATCAAAGAGGGTGCTGGTTTGTTATCCATGGCTTCAGAGACTAGAAGCAATGGCTTCAAACTATAGGAAAAGAGATTCCATTTGAACATTAGGAAGAACTTCCTAATGGTTAGAGCTGTTCAGCAGGGAATATGTGTCATGGAGGGTGGTGGAGTCTCCTTCTTTGGAGTTTTTTAGGCTGGATGGCCAGCTGTCAGGAGTACTTTAATGGGGGTTCCTGCATGGCAGGGGGTTGGACTGGAGGTCTCTTCCAACTCTATGACCTAGCTGCCAGATGGGCAGTATAGAAATCAAATCAAATCAAATCAAATCAATCGATCGATAGATGATAGATAGATAGATAGATAGATAGATAGATAGATAGATAGATAGATAGATAGATAGATAGATAGATAGATAGATAGATAGATAGATAGATAGATAGATAGATAGTTATGATTGTATGATTCTATGGATGGTTGTCACTGAATACACACAAAAAGTTGGCATTCTCCTGTTGACCTCCAGAGACCACAAATATAGGAAACACCATCTTATTCCAGAGGGCTGAAAGGGGGAAACCTCATGCTAAGGAGCTGTTAACCAACAGCAGTGCAGGCCTTTGCAGATAAAAGGGTTATCCATTAGCATCTGAGATATATTCTGTCAAAGAAATAAAATAAGATGACCTCTCAGAAAATGGAGATGCAAATACGACCTCTTAGCCTCTATTTCAAAACATCTACAGATGCTGTATAGGGGCTAGTTTAAAGAACTTTACCAGAAGCAATGGCAACTGAAATAGAATAGCATTTTTAAACCTTTTGTTGTAATGTACAGTACTCAGGACAGTAAATTGTACCACAGTAGGGAAAGAGCATGAAAAGCATTCAGCAGCACAAAACAATATTGAGTAAAGAACACAGAATGCTTCAGTGAACAATTCAGATTAATAGAAGTGATAGAAATTAGACCAGGATGCAATAGGTAATAACTAATATTCAGGAAAGCACTCTACAGTATTAATGACTGCAGAAAACAGTACCTAAAACTATAGCTCTTTCTTGTAAATTCACTGCCTATAATAACCATACAGTGTCATTATACTTCAAGGTTCCTTTCATGTAGGCAGAAGCAAAATAAATAATAAAGATGAAAATGTTGTGGCCCCTTAAAGACTGTTACATGTTAATGTTTTCCTTTCATAGTATTTGTACAAACATGTTCATCTGAATGTTTGTGCCTGTATTTGTCAGGTGGATTCAAGAAACGTGGGTTGTTTGCTTAGGTGAGGGTAGGGCCGGGGGGGAAAAGGCACGGTTGTATTCTTCAGTTAGCAAGGGAAAGAAAGATAAGGAGACTAGTGGTGAAAGTGCTTGTCGTTCTTGTTGGAGGAGGCGGGAAGGTGAGCAAGGGTGAAAAGGTAAAAGGAGGGGGAGGGGGGAAGAATCCTAAGGCGGAAGTGGACAAGGCCAAACTGCAGCAAAGAACCAGGGTGTCCTTCCTTAAACTCCAGAGATATCAGCTAACGATCTAATACAGTACTTGTGAAATAAAAAGGGCTTAGTAGAGGAAGGCACCATGAAGGCAACGAAGGAGGCTCTGCTGTTTATGCTCAGTTCAGGTGAGCTGTTCAATATTCCTGGTACAGTACTAGTATGTGTGTGCTGAGGGGAAGGGTAACTCTTTCAATGAGTGGTCTTTTTGGTGTGCACGCTTACCTTGTAATCCAAAGGCCAAGCCTTGTAGCACAATACTGTACATCTGCACTGTTGGTGATTTTTGTGTAGGATCAATTTGTGTATTTTGTAGTCTTACCACCCTTCCTTTCTTAATGTCTTCCCCACAGCGGAGGAGGAAGGTCAGAAGTGTAAGATGATAAGATTTGGACTAGAGCTCAGGAAAGGTTATTTTTTGGAGAACACCGTCTGGAGTCTCTAGTTAACATGGCCTTTGTCCATGATGGTTGGGGGATTCTGGGGTCTGGGGTCCAAAACATGATATCCCGCTTTTGTGGGTTGGTCTGGAGCTGAGATTTTACAGGTATTTCTGCAAGAACCTGAAGTATTTTCTGAAAAGTATTGGTCTTAGTAGCACATGAATTTGCTCTGCCCACAAACAACAAAATAGTTATTTTTCCATTTGTAAAATCCTGCTGTTTCCCTATTGCACTACTTGGTTTTGCAAGTACTACTTGGAATATGAGCATATCAATGTCACAGCAGGCAACTATTCCCAGGAGCAAAAGTGATTTTTTTCAATGTTTGCTTTTTTACATTTAATTTTAAATCTTGTCCTCAATGTTATCATCTGTCACACAAAAATAAAGGTAAAATAAAAAGGAAAAAATATTGTGGCATCTTAAATACTAACTTATATAACTAATGACATAAAAATTCTGGAGATAGGGGAAATTTGCTTGACATAATCGCTTATGGGGAGAATCTGTACAACATAAAAATGGTTCGATTAGGGATTACTCTGTTTTCAATGCATTCCTATGGGAACTTTGTATAAAGGAAAATTTGCTTAATATAATTTCATTTGGAATGAATTAATTCCTTTATACAAGGTACCACTGTATGTGTTTATACATATATATATATAAACACACACATACAGTGGTACCTGAGATTTTTCCCTGTCAGCTGAAGGAGATGGAGGTTAAGCTCATTTTTAAAAGACCAGCCTTGGTTATGGAAGATATGTCTAATTATTGTCCTATAGCCATGTTCCTTTCCTGGGCAAGGTGGTAGAGCAAGTTGCTGCCATGCAGCTCTAGTAGTTCCTGAAGGAAGACCTCACCTGGATCCCTTCCAGTCCAAGTTCAGGCTGTGTCAAGGGACTGATGCTGCTCTGGTCGCATTGCATGATGACCTATTGAGGGCGGCCGACAGTGGTTGCTCTACCTCAGGGCTGTCCAACTTTGAACAGGCCGAGTTCTACTTTTTCCAGACAAAAGTGCCTGAGGGCTACTACACTAAAACCTCTACTTATGGATTTTGTCTGTTCTGACCATATGCTCATTAAGTAGAGCAGCCCTTGAACTGCCCCGCTCGGCTGAGACAGTGGGCTAGCAGACCCAGAGCTTTGCTGGGGCAGTGGTGGTCCTTGGGGTGGGGGAGGTAGAGGCAGAGAACTTATCCCCTCACATTTTTTATTGATGGCTGGCGGGCTACTTTTGAACCCTTCACGGGCTACTGGTAGCCCCCGGTCTACCTGTTGGACAGGCCTGCTCTACCTTGTTGCTCCTTCTTGATTTGTCCATGGCCTTTGATGCCGTTGACCACAGTATCCTCTCGGAGGTGGGGATTGGGGGCCTAGCCTTGCACTGGCTCTGCTCCTTCCTTGAGGACACAGCAAGTGAGCCTGGAGGGAGGACTGTTGTCTAACTGGTCACTCTCTTGTGAGGTGCCTCATGGGTTGGCAATCTCCCTCATGCTCTTCAACATCTATATGAGGCTGCTGGCTGAGTTCATCTGGAGTTATGGAGCTTGCTGTCATCAAGTACACTCATGACACGCAGCTCTATCTCCAGCCCAGACCCTTAATCGCTGCCTGGCCATGGTTCTGGAGTGGACTAGGACCAGCAGGCTCAGATTCAACCCTGAGAAGACTGAGGTTCTGTTCTTTGGGAGCGGGGTGGGTACAGTGACCCTCTTTCCAGTCTGGGTGGGATTGTCCTCCAGCTGGCTGAAAGAGTGAGGAGTCTGGGCATTGTCCTGGATCCAGAGCTGTCCCTGGGGTCCCAGGTGGCAGCCGTGTCCAGGATGGCCTTTTGCTGTCTTAGGCTTATCACCTAGATTAACCCGTACCTTGGTGGAGACTCCCTGAGGACAGTTGTGCAGGTGCTGGTCATGTTGAGGATAGATTATCGCAATGCTCTTTACATGGGGCTTCCCTTGAACCTTGTTTGGCGATTGCAGCAGGTGCAGAATGCGGCACCCAGATTGGTGGTTGTTGTGGGCAGATTTGACCGCATCACCCCAATTCTGGTCCACCTGCATTGGCTACTCATTGCCTCTCAAATAAGGTTCAAGGTGCTGGTTTTAGTTTACAAAACCTTCCATGGCTGGGCACCTGACTATCTGGCAGAGTATATCTCCCAAAGATCAGTGCTGGCCAGACCCACCAGAACTTCAATGGCACTCTCGCACCAGGTGGCCATCCCTAGAAAGACCCATAAGTTTGCCACATGCAATCGGGCCTTCTTGGTGGCCTTCCCAACTATATGGAACAAATTGTCCAGCATGATTCACCAGGCTCAATCCCTAATAGCATTTAAGACAGCAGTGAAAAGTTGGCTTTTCAAAGAAGCATTTGGCAATCACTAATATTGGTCTTGTGCTCCCCTGTGATTTGATGTTGTATTGTTATTATTTGTTTTGTGCCTTTTGCCAGGTTGTTTGGGTTTTTTTCTATTGCTTTGTCAGTTTGATTTGTATTTGTGTTGGTTTTAATAACATATATGTTGTTCTCTCTGTAAACCGCCCAGAGTTTCCTTTGAGAAAATGGGTGTGTGATATATAAATACAAAAATAAATAAATGAATAATATTTCAATGTGCAACCACTCTCTAGAACTGGATTTCATGAATGTGAGTGTGTTTGCAGTCATTATGTAGACATGTCTGTGAGATGTTCCATCCACCTACTCTTCCACTCCTTCCTTAAAGCAAACAACATGAATGACAGCTTTATGTTAAAGAAGGAAAACAAAATAGAGTTTGTTTGGAGGAAATGAATATTCCCAGTCCCGGTGATACCCAAACACGTATCTTCCGCTGAAGTCTTGGCACTACACAAGTCATAGGGTGAATAGATGATCTGGAGATCCTGTGAAGTCACTTACCCTGCAATGAATCTGGGAACCTGAGCTCAAGTTCCATGTTAGAGGTTGCATCTGATGTGTGCCATGCCTTACTCTATTTTCCTGCCAGGAATCCTGGGATTTATACTCTACTTTAGCAATTACAAATAAAAAAGTGGGACAGGTGATACCTTTAGGCTACTATAAAAATAACAAAGCATTGCTAATATTTCGGGGGCAAAACTCTCTTCCTCAGAGCAGTACCAATAGATTTTAACATGGCAAAAATGGATTTTCCAGGAGTTATTTCTTAGATGTAAGGTCCGTGGCAAGATGGAAAAAAAGCCAGGCAGTTTAATTGAGGCACAGAGCTTGGATGTTCTTGGGCTGCATCCGAATTGGAGGGAGGTGCTTTAATTGTCCCAGTTCTTCCAAAGACATATCACAGCAATCATGTACACACATTCACACTTCTCCTCAATGTGACTTGTCGGGGCCAAAAGCCCCTACTTTGTCAGCAACGGGGGGGGGGGGAGGTTGGTGCAGAAGGCTCTCAAAATCCCCTCCAGTTTTCAGCACTGACTGACCCCTGGCTCAGTCCACACATGGAACTTCACTCTCCATCCCCTGCAGGTTCTGTCACAACCAGAAAAAAAATCATTGTGAGTGGACGGGGGAGGGAAAGCCCTGACTAGAGGGTGGCAGATGTGCATGCCCAGATGGAACCTCTGTACCAGAAAGAGCAGCTTCTGTTGATCTGCATATCAGACACCTTCTCACACCATAAAACCATTGATCAATTGATCATATTGTTGAATTGTTTCTCTGTTTGAACCTGATGTGATAAAAGAGAAGTGAATGTCGGAGTATAGATCAAGACTGAATAACTCTGAATAGAACCCCACTGTTTTAGTGGGCCACCTAATTCTATTATTATCAACTATCGCCTCCTCAGGATCTCCTCAATAAGTATATGCTCCTCCAGCATCTCCAAATGTACATTTAAAGACAGATGGTCATTATCTGTTCTATCTATCTCTAAGTCATAACTAACAATTACATATTCAATTATGCTCATCCTTGTGCCTGACCAAAATGTAATTTCTCCTGACATATTCCTCACAGTACTGCCATTTAATATACAGTGGTACCTCACAAGACGAATGCCCGAAAAGACAAATTCTTTGTAAGACAAATGAAATTTTTGGTTATAGGCATTTTTCGCAAGATGATGGTTTGCCTACTGGATGTCTTGCAAAAATGCGTTATATGGGGCAGGCACTTAAATTTCACATTCCCACAACCCAAGGGAGTTATGGGTGTGCAAAATTCAACAGCCTGGTCTTCCATCCTGGCTTTCCTGAATGTGTAGCACCCGATCCACAGGTGCTACACAGTTGGGAAAGCCAGGATCGAAGCCACCACCACCACCACCACCCCATTTAAAGGGCTCTGTGCACGGAGCCCAAGATGAATGAGAGGCAGCGGCTTGCGAGCACACAAAGCTACACCAGATGCAAGAAAGTAAAAAACAAAGCAAGACAAAACAAACAAGCTTGACTTAAAGTTGGGAAAGGAAGGTGGCACTATGGCAGAGGCATATTATGCCAGCAGTTGCTTACCAGGCTAATCCTGGATGCTAGATAAACTGTACCTGGGAAGCTGCGGTGCAATGATTATAGGAAGGAGAGGTGACTACTTGAGTCCACAGCTTGCTAGTGTTTTGAGTTTAATGGAAGTGGCTATTCAGTTTGGATGCAGGCAGGCAGTTTAGGGATGAAAAACACAGCAAATGTTGTTTTGTGTGTCTGTGCATGACTTCTGCATATGTAGGCCAAGAGCTGAGTGGAACTGAATCTCACTGCATTTCACTACCCTGCCACATGCTTGTTGATGTCCTAAACCTATTTCTCAACCTGAAAATAGGCAATCCTTGATCAAGCAGAAAGATGTAAGGCAGGAGGACACAAAGAATCTAATCTTCATAACTAAGGGAAATGTCATACCAAGCCATTGTTTGTCTGCCTAGCCAATTTTTTTTATTCTGGTAATCATGGACTCCAACAAAGATATTTTTCATGACCTATTATAACTTGATCAGATACTTGGGAAAGGCAGGCATTTCCTCTGCTATTTAGCCATGGTCTTTCAATTCAGGAGACTTTCCAGAGAAATACAGCAAGAGTTCTGAAAGGGCAGCAAGGGACAGCCTCTCTCTCTCTCTCTCTCTCTCTCTCAATATGGGTCTTATGACTTGCTTATGAACCAAAGTATGGGGAAACCAGTTTCTCCAACACAAGCAAAGTTATAATACAAAATAATGCATGCTGTGACAAAACCAAACCAAACCAACAAACAGCAGCAGCAGCAGCAACAGCAATATCTTGTGGGCACTTTTGTGTATTGATTTTCTTTCTACTGATAAAGCACTGATAGGGGGGCCAAGCCCTTCCTACAGGCAGCAAACTTGCATGTTGTCTAGATGCAGGGAACATCCAGGGAGTTCGGCAGATGCCCAAGGGATCAAGGAAAACATGTTGAATTAGCACTGTAGAGTTTGAAGAAACCGTGTAGTCCAACATCTGTGCGCCGTGTAGGAAATCCGAAACCAAAGCATACTCAACAGGTTGTACTCCAGCCTCTACCTGAAGATTTCTGGTGATTGACAGCCTTTTGCCCCCGTGTTATCACTGAATTGCTCTTACAACCAAAATATTTTATGTGTGTAAACTGGATAGCGAGGAATGACTCAGTGCTGGTTGGGTGTGGTGTGCCAATAAAGAAGTTACTAAGCCTAGGACCTTGTCCTCTTGTCACTTCCTCCTTCAGCCCAGTGGACACACCTTTATTTCTATGAGTCAACAGATGTATAAAAGCAGAACAAAGAGACAAATTCTGAGAAAAGAGAGTAGAATGCTTCTCACAGTTGAAACCAAGACATACCCTAACCTGTGTGTGTGTGTGTGTGTACACTCTATTCAGAGTTCAGAGGGGAAAATCTTGATTGGAGCCCAGCCCTCAGAATATCCTTACCCGCATGGCCACTGTGAGATTTGGGTAGTTCAAAAAGTAACTTTTCCAAGCTTTCATTTTATTCTATAAGTTCATGCAATGAAGGCTTGCTTATGAACTTTCCTAATCTTTTAGTTGGGAATGCCACCCCCACCTCCTGCTGGGGTCGTGAGCTACCTATGGAAAACTATGGTTGGAAGCCTTTAAAAATAAAAACCAAGCCTGTTGATGCCATGGGAGAAACAAACTACTGTTGAAGCAGCATCCCCAGACATGGAAGGTAACCATGCCCGAAGTACAACTGAGACTGACCATACAGGCATTTAGCCCACTATTTGGTCTGCTGTAGAGAGGGGCTGGTTCACTCCTAAAGATGGTGGTTAGACTATATCTTTGTTGGAGGGAACCACCCCATCTCCTGAGTGATTCGATCTGCACCTTTTTGGCCCTATCAGGAGTTTTTACTTTTTTTGTGTGGGTAGGATCGCCTTTCTTTTGGTCCATTTCCTGTGTTTGTAATCACTGGGAATGGACCAAACTTTTTCAGATCTAGCAACATCATGAAGTGGCTTAACAGAGATACTTCAGAATATTGGCTAAGTAAATACTTCCTCTGCTCCTTGGCAGAGAGGCAGAGGAAGTGATTTTTTTGCCTCTATTAGAGCAGTGAAAAAAGACTGCATCACTTATAAAAATATAAAAATAAACATATTTTCTTTCCCTTGTCTTAAAGTTGAAAAACTTCCCCAGCCAAATCCATGGCTGTGGTAGTTTCTTGAAAAGCCCTTTAAAACAAGGGAAAGAAGTGTATTTGTGTGGTAGGCTATGGTAGGCTGTTAACTGTACCTAATATGTTTCTCTTAAAGGATTGCTTACAATACACATGCCCTTTTAAAAAGTGGACCAAATAGGGTTCTTTAAGGTCTTGGATGGAAACTTCACACCAAATGGCATACCAACCCTTTTTAGTCTGTTCCAGCTTGCTCCAGTCTAGCCATGTAGATAAACCCTTTCTCCCCAACTGTCTTGTTTACTTCAGTGTTCTGATTTTGCGGTAAAGGTGGAAGACACCCAGATGGACTTTCTGCTCTCTCTCTCTCTCTCTTTCTTCCTAGTTGTGGCAGTTGTTCATGCTGTCACAGTGCAAACACCTCAAGTGAACGTGGAAGTGAGGAAAGGATACAACGCCACCCTTCAGTGCATCTTCTCTGTCTCCGCTGCTCGACAAGCTGGAGACAATGTTTCCTGGAGGAAAGTACCTGTTTCGGTAAGCTGGTATGGTCTATAGCTACAGCGTTATGAATATACATAAGGAATATAGGATTGAGTGGAAAAACAGGCTAGTCAGGGAAACAAAGAACATTCAAGGCCATTCTGTGGCCTTGGTTGAAATCAGAACCGGGCAGACAGTAGCATAAGATCTGTTTTAATCTGATTGTGTTGTGTTTGTGTGTGATAACCTATAACACATGACAAACCCTTTGGCTCCAACTCTGTACATCAACAGGTGGTGGTGGATCTTTAAAAGATTCATCTAGTTAGTTCAATGAAGTGGAGATGAGTATCATGATACAAGTGATATCAATTCAAAAACAAGTTTGTGATTGTTTCCTGGAGGCCTTATTGACAAATAAACGTTGATACTCTTATAGCCATACAGGCCAGCTCTGTGCTACACTTGATCTTAGCCAAAAGGCCGAGAAGCTCTGTGAATGCTGACACAAATTCAAGACTTCTTGAGTAAACTGGACCTTTCAGCAAAGCTGTGCATTGAAATCAAGGCCTGCTACTGCTTAAGAGATTGGAGAGGAAGGGGCTGCTGATTGTTTACAGGAAACATATCAGTGGCCACCGGCAACATCATTTTTAGAACCCTTTCCTTTCCCTCAGAGTTTATTCCCTCCCTGGGGAGATAGTGAATCCAAATAAATAAATAAACACTATAAGTGCTTATGTTTCTGAGGTATATATTTCCTACTCTGTGTTTCAACAGAAACGAACACTTGTGAACATTTAGGAAAAGGAACAGAGGTGCTGGTGGAAGGATGCCACATCCACCACGAGTGCTTCAAATAAGACTCTGAAACTGGATTTCAGACTTCAGAAATGAAAAGCACAAGCTATTTGAAATGCATTCATAGTTGCACTTGTCTTTTGCACATAAACACGACTGGGTTGAAAGAATTAAGTACAAAATTTGCAAAACGCAAGAGCAGCATGAAAGAAAGGAGGTGGCCCTAGCAACTCCTATAAGAAATATAGGAATGAACTGAAATTTGAAATATAAATGTTTCAGAGAATCAGACCCCTTATTTCTGTAAGCAAATCCCTGGTAATTTTGCAGTTTCTGCTGGATAGAATTACAGTTCCACTGGCTTGACAAGCAAGAAAGTGAAAGCAAGCAGCAGCTAGGTTTGTCTTGTTGCCTAGGCAATACAACTGGACCTTTGATCAGTGCTTGCAACTACCTTGGCCTGGTAAACGAGATGTGAGGTGTGGGACTGCTGTGGAAGCATGTAACTCCCAAGAACACAGAGCTTGGAATGTTATTTTTGGAGAGCCGTTTGCACATCTTGAAAGTTGTAAAATGAACTGAAACTCATTACTTTTGGTGGGGGGGGGCAATGAGAGTGTAATGATGGTGCTTCTCACCACCCACATAATGACTGGTACAGGTTGGAGGAATGTGTGTCTGTGTGTGTATGTGGAGGGGGGGTAACAAATAATGTTTACTTGTTACTTTTTAAAATTCATTTTTCAGACTACCAGTATTTTCTTGGAGTACTTTGCTGCTGTTCTGTTCCTCCCACCATTTTTTCAACATCTTAATAGTTTTTTCTTTAATTTGAAAACTCTTTATACCCATTGTTTTGAACATTAAATATTGCCTTTCAATGTTGTAAACCACCTTGGGTCCTTTTCAAAGAGAAAGGTAGAGTATAAATAAATAAATAAATAAATAAATAAATAAATAAATAAATAAATAAATAAATAAATAACAGTATCACTTGGAGCATGCTGCATTCAAGCTCTGCAAGAATGTTCATTTGGGATTAAGTGGAATTTCAGTAAACAAGTTTGTATTAACTGTTATGTTATACAGTTGTCCCCCACCCTTTTGCGGTTCATATACTGTGGTCCCGGTATATCAAGGGTCCACAGTATATGAAAAAAGGCCTCCTGGGGTAAGGAGGAAAGGCCTTCCCAGGCCCGTCAGAGGCCTCAAAAGTGCTTCCCCGCAAACCGGAAGTGACTTTTGGTAAACCAGAAGTGACCTCCTGATCAGCAGAAAGCACTTTTAGGGCCTCTGAGGGTCCGGGAAGCCCCTTGCAGGCCCATTCGGAGCAGCACCAGGCCTGGGGTAAGTACAAGAGCCCCCAGAGAGCCCCTCCCCAGTCTCAACCTGACCCAACATCCGCATATTGCAGATTTTCAATTATTGCGGGTCGGGTCGGGTCCCTAACCCCTGAGATAGGTGGGGGTTTACTGTACTTACAAGTCTCAGACATCAGTACATTGTTGTTATAACTCTGGTATGAGAATGAGAAAGACATAGATTTCAGAGTGCTGCTCAACTGCTTCTACTTCCTAATATATTTTTCAGACATATGATTGTGTGCTTGTTGCATATTAGTGCAGTACAGCATAAGCAGCCAGCCATTATAGATAACTGCATAAAGAACTGAAGCAGCATCACTCCACAAAGACAATATAATTCTCACCACATGGGGGAGCAAAACTGTACTCAGGAAATCTAGAATACATCCATAGTGCAGATATACAGTACATCTGATATATTCCTTTTTGAGATACAAATCAAATGCTGTGTGCATATATAAAGCGAAATTTGCTCAGGCTCCTTAATCTGGCAGTGATTCAATCCATAAATATGTAGAATGCAGAGTTTGGACATCTATAAAGAACAAAATTACCCCTAACTAGTTCATTTTTTGTAATAGTGAGGCCATAAATAAGTATTTTAAGTGTGCTTATATCCTGCTTAAAGGGAAGAATGCATGGATCCACTTATGTCCAGTAGTCAGGACCTTAGAGAGATATGGTAAAACAAGGTTCCTCACTATTTTAGGTCTAAAAACTGTGTTACATTAAATGGGATAGTATACCTAATTTTCATACTCTAGGACAGAACATTTTAGCCTCTTAAAGTCATATTTCACAGCAATATCTACAGTACAAAAAACAGAGACCACTTTGAGTGGGACGGCAAAAAAGTAAATAAATAAATGCTGTAAAATAAAATATAGGCATTTGATGACATTGCCACTAGAACGTAATAAAGAACCCTCCAAGTTACAATCATTCAATGTGCTTGCTATGAACATTTTAAAAACATAACAGCCCCAACAAATTATTGGATTGTGCCATTGTTTGAGTTTTGTTTAGTTTTTTTGTTTGTTTGTTTTTTTCTCCTGGCCAGTGCAGTGAATTGGTGCATTAAGAAAAGAATGGTTCTAATAAGGCATGATCAAGAGAAACAGAGATTATATATTCTTGTAAATAGGTGGAGGTGGGTTGGAATTCTTATTACGGTGAGCAAATACAAGATGTGTACATGAATCGCAAATCACAATGCCAAACTTAATAGTCAGTAAAATAGTATCCACAGCACATTTCTGCTCTTTTCTTTTTTTTTATTTCTAGCACATGAGGCTTAGTTTATTTGGGCATGTTTAACATCACACTTGTCAGCTAAAATTAACTGCTAAAATAATAAGCTGTCCATAAAATTTTACAACACACTCCTTGGGTTTCCCTAAAATGGCAGCAGTGGAGAGGAGGCAGTATTGCATAGCCCAGTGTTGGCGAACCTATAGAATGGGTGCCAAAGGTGGCACTAGGAGCCCTTTCTGTGGGTGCCTGACATCACCCCTTCACAGCCACCTATATTTAAGTTAAATTTGCTGTATTGGCACTATGTGAAACATTAATGGGTTTTGGATTGTAGTCTGGGCACTCAGTCTCTAAACGTTTTGCCATCACTGGTATAGCCATTTGGGGTTTTCCCAAATGCAACCAAACAACATGATGGCTGCCATTTTTCCAGATTTTTTCACTGTTCTCTTTCTGAACCAAATACCACATTGTAGATTCTTAGAACATCTCGATACACCACAGTGTGAGGTTAGATGAACATTTTAGTGGCCTTGATCATTCTGGGCTGGCTGCATAGCTCAGTGGTTCAGGCAGGTTGGGAGTTCAATTCCCTATTGTGTCTCCCAAGAGAACAGTTAGCCTGCATGGCCTCAGCCAAACTGGCCTCAGTCATCTCTGCAGCACTGTTGAGGTTCCCCAGGCTTATTGTCTTGGGGGACCTCAACATTTATGCAGAGGCAAGGCCACAGGGCTGGCTCTTGAGTTCTTGGAGACCATAGCCTCCCTGGACTTATCCCAACTTGTCAATGGTCCCACACACATGGGGGGGGGGTTCATACTCTAGACTTCGTGTTTTCTATTGTACAGAGAGAGTGTGGCCTGATGGTGACCAACCTTGTGTCGGTCCCCTTGTCATGGTCAAACCACCACCTTTTGAAATGCAGCCTTACAGTGGCACCTCCTCTCTGCAGGGAGCCTGGACCCATTAAGATGGTCTGCCCACGTAGACTTATGGATCCTTTGCGATTCCAGGAGGTCATGCGTGGGATTCCCGATGAACTGGTTGGCACGCCTGTTGATGCCTTGGTGGAAGGGTGGTATTCTGCTGCCTCCAGGGCAATTGACATGCTCACTCCTGAACACCCCCTTTGCCACTGGGTCCGTGGAGCACCTTGGTTTAACCAGGACTACCGGGCCCTAAAGCGGAATAGAAGGAGGCTAGAGAGCATTTGGAGGTGGGCCCCAATGGTAGGTAATTTAGCTGCTGTCAAGATCACATTGACTATCTACTCAGCCAAGATTAGAACTTCAAGAAGATCTCACTTCACTATCCGGATAAGCGAAGCACAAAATCATCAGGCTGAGCTTTTCCATATAGTCCGTGATCTACCCGGGGTTGATTGCAGTGATAGGCCTCCCCCTAGTATTTCCTGCAACCAATTTGCAGCATTTTTAAAATTGAAAGTGGAGGCTATCTGCCAGGATCGAGATCTTCAGTTGACAGCAGTAGATCGAGCAGAGATGTCCAAGTGCTCCGCCTTGCCTGGCCACTCTGACCATCTTTCATCCTGTGACATTGTCTCAAGTGGACAAGGTCCTTGATCATTGTCATGCTGCCACCACCACGCTTGATCCTTGCCTGTCCTGGCTCATAAAAGAGGCCAGGCTGGTTACCACTGAATGGGTCACAGCAATAATTAATGGGTCTCTCCAGGAGGGCAGAGTTCCACCTGCCTTCAAGGAGAACTCATTAGGACCATACTGAAGAAGCCACAGCTGGCGATGGAACAAATTGGCAACTATAGGCCCGTCGCCAACTTATCATTTATTAGCATGGTTGTGGAGAGAGTAGTGGCCAACCAACTTTAGGGCCTCCTGGATGCAATTGATGCTCTTGATCCATTCCAGTCGGGGTTCAGGCCACGTCATGGAATGGAATCAGCATTGGTCGCCCTGCATGACAACCTTTTGAGGGAGGCCGACAAGGACAAATTGTCCTTGTTGGTGCTCCTAGATCTCTCAGCGGCCTTTGATACTGTCAACCACAGTATCCTCCTGGGGAGGCTCTCTGAGTTAGGAATTGGAGGCACTGCCTTGCAATGGTTCCATTCCTTCTTGGAGGATTGGCCCCAGAGAGTACAGCTGGAGGAGACTGCCTCTACCCTCTGGTGCCTCAATTGTGGGGTGTCACAGGGGTCGGTAATCTTCCCCATGCTTTTTAACATCTATATGAGCCTGCTGGGGGAGGTTGTCAGGAGGGATGGGGTCTCGTGTCATCAATATGCTGATGACACGTATCTCTATATCTCCTTTTTTCCATCTTCAGTGGATGCTGTTTTGTCCCTTGATGCCTGTTGAACCCGGACAAGACAGAGGCCCTTCGGGTGGGGGCGCCAGTGGTTGGCGGTTTGGGAAGCTCCCTCAGTTTTGGGGGGGTTACTCTCTCCACGTAGGATGAGGTGCGCAGTCTGGGTGTAATATTGGACCCTGTGCTTTCCATGGAAGCCCAGGTAGCATCAGTGGTCCATGCCACTCATTTTCAGCTTAGGTGGATCGCTCAGCTGTGCGCCTTCTTGGACTCTGGCACTCTCACTACTCTGGTCCAGGCACTCGTAGTCTTGAGATTAGACTAATGCAATGCTCTCTGTGTGGGGCTGCCTTGTAGATTAGTGTGGAGGCTCCAGCTAGTGCAGAATTCTGCGGCTAGATTAGTTACAGGGTTAAGAAAACATCAACATATAACCCCCACGCTGGCCACGCTGCACTGGCTGCCGATTCGCTTCCGCATTGATTTCAAGGTCTTAATGATGACATTATACAAAGCCCTAAACGGTTTAGGACCTTGCTATCTGGCAGAACGCCTCCTGCTGTAAAATACTGCCCATAACACCCAATCATCTCAGGCAGGGCATTTGAGGGTGCTGTCGCTGAAGGAGGCCCATAAAATTTTGCTGAGAAATTGGGCATTCTCAGTGACGGCCCTTCAGCTCTGGAACCAACTTCCTCCTGAGATCTGTCAGGCATCTTCCAGTCTTTAAGAAACGTCTAAAGATGTGGCTATTTAAAAAGGCTTTCCCTGGATCTTAATCTGTTCTACTAATGATTGTTATTACATATTTTATTTTGTTTTTATCTGTAGCCCATCTTGCTCCTGTTCAATGTTTTTGATATATAATGTTATTTATTTATATAGCTTTTATGCCGCCCACTACCCAAAGATCTCTGGGCGGCTCACAATCAAAATAGACAATTAAAACATCAAAATTACAATATAGAACAATAAAAACATGTAAATACAATAAATACAATACATTAAAAACACAACACTAAAATTGCCATCAGGACCCACAATCATCTACTAGTTATTATGCTTTTATTTATTTGTGCTTATCTATTATATTGTACTGGGTTTATGGGTTTGATTTCTGTTCAGTTTTGTAAACCGCCCAGAGTAGCTGTGTAGCTAGATGAAGCAGTATATAAATTTAATAAACAAATAAACAAACAAATAAATAAACTACATGGTCTTTCCAAGATGCTCTCAGAAGAAAGGGATGGTAAACGGCAACTGAGTACTGTACATCGTTATTCGTATCATTTTGAGTCATTCTTGAAAGCCTCTGTAGAATGAAAGGTTATGGGGAAGGAACCCAAGGGGGTCTATTTATTAAGAGTAGAAATAGTCACCAAGGATTCTGATTGTGTTTTGATGGGGACTGGAAGAGCACCCCGGAGTTGCCTCAGCTGTCTGAACCTTTAGAGATTTAATGGACAGGTACATCACTATTCAATAGACAGGGCTCTTTACTTATTAGTGCATTTTGTGTGCACAGTGGTCAGCCAAAGATTTGTGACACGGCAACTGTATCTTTTAAATTGATACCCTTCTCTCTAAACTAGGAAGATTTTGCTTACAAGCTTCTCGGTAGCGACTTGGAATACAAAGGAAACTACGGTGATCGACTGACCTTTTCTGGCGATGTAAATAAAGGCAATGGCAGCATCACTCTCAACCAGGTGACCATGGATGACAATGGAACATACGAATGTACAGTTCAGCTGTTTAAAGATCCTCCTTCATCACGTGTGCTGATGAATCTTTTGGTCCTGGGTAAGGGATTCTCCCCTCTACCAAACCCATAGTTTAGTGGCAAATTAAAGCAAGCAGGAATAATGCTTTCAGTAACTAGGAAAATATTGTTTCTTGCTAGTTCATCGCTCTGTTCAAACATGAGACACCCATGTACACTCATTATGTACAAAATTTTGGAATAATACATGTACCATAACTAGATATTTTAGCACATTTTTGTTTGAACTGGGATATGAAAGGAGAGGAAGTAGAAAACTGCCTTATGAATACTACTGCCAGATTTGTAACTGGGGCAGGTCACAGGAATCACATCCCCCCCCCCAAAATTGAAGTAGGTCCACTGGCTGCCAAACCATTTCTGGGTTAGTGCTGGCTATAAAGCAAAGCAAAGCAAAGTGTTCTGCTTATATACCACCCCATACCACTTCAAGTAGTCTCTGGGCGGTTTACAGTTTTAATTACAGTATGCAGGTTACACATTGCTCCCACCCCACAGCAAGCTGGGTACTCATTTTACCGACCTCGGAAGGATGGAAGGCTGAGTCAACCATGAGCCGGCTACCTGGGATTGAACCCCAGGCCGTGAGCAGTTTTACCTGCAGTACAGGCATTTAACCACTGTGCCACGAGGCTCTATAACCTATAAAGCCATAAATGGCTTGGGTCCAAGCTGTTTCCCTTTATGAGTCTGCCCAGGTGCTAAAATTATAAAGGGAGGCCTTTCTTTTAGTCCTGTCACCCTCACACATGTGTGTAGCGGGGACACTGGAAAGGGCCTTCTCTGACACTGCTCCCGTGCTTTGGAGCTCGGTCCCATAGGATCCCAGGCTGCGCCCATCTTAGCTGTGCTTCCACAAACAGGTTTTTAAAACCCCTGTTTCTTCATGCAGGGTTTCTCTTAGTGATTAATTCCTTAATATTTGAACAAAATACTATCTTTAGCTTTTAATATTGTGTTTTTAATTATATGAACTACCTTGAATCCTTTTTTAGGAGAAGGGTGGGGTAAAATATTTTAAATAAATAATATTGTTACACTAGCTCAGTACTGTCTGCTCTGATTGACACCCTTTGTGCATAGTCTCAAACACAGACAGAGATTGCCAGGAGCAGGGGAGATCCTGTGTCATCTGAGGCGAACCCAACCCAGTTTAGTTCACAAGCTGCTATGAGCCTCAAGCAGAAGTCTTTTCTGTCAATGGCTATTTTACCCTTTACCCCGAGCTGCCTCTGAATGGTCAAATGATCCTGCAAAGCATGTGGGTGGCCACTGACTTATGGTCTCCATGACTTACAGTCATATATGGGGGGGGGGAATGTAAATATGCATTGCAGACTTGAGCCAAAATGTATCATGAGCAATTCAACATACAGTATGAAAAACAAAATGTATTCTTTTTAATAATGGGAAGAAAGAACATAATTTCTGTTAGGTAGCGGCAGAGATTCCATGTTTGTTGTATTAATTCTGCTCGACTTATTCTTTCTCTCCACAACTAGTGCCTCCATCAAAACCTACGTGCACAATTATAGGGAAAGCAGAATATGGACGAAACATTAACTTGACTTGCCATTCTGATGAAGGATCCCCGGAACCTACATATACTTGGCAAAGTTATGATGCCCAAAACCAGCCACGGCAACTTGTGGGAACCCCACTGGCAGGTATGCAAAATGAAATTAGATTACAGTACTTAGTGGAAAAGGGCAGGTTATTTTCATATTTCAAGTGTGTTTAAATATTGTTGAAGCCTGTGCTCTTATTGATACCAATTTCCAACCATCTTTCTGAAAAAGGCTTCCACAAGAATAAAGAACCTGGAGGTGTTGTTCAGACTTTCCTCACTTCAGAAAAATCTGGCGAGTGATTCCTCACTCACCCCTGGTCTAGAGCTTCCAAATTAGGGAACCATAGGTCCCACTGACAACTAATTCCTTCCAGTGGTGGTAGCAGTCTTCCCCCAGCACCACACTTGTGTGCACTTGATTCATTTTAAGACAAAGTAAAGTTTAAAAATAGCAGAGTTAATGTGGGGCAGCACTGTAGTAGACAGGGAGACCTTGGTGTTAGAGAAAATGCTTCACTTCCTTACCTGTATACAGAAATTGGGAGAATGACCGGGCTGACTGGCAGATACTGTGAGTTTTCTCAAAATGTCAGTGGATTTAGTGCTGTAATTCTGAAGAAAATATCAAAATCTTGCACATCAGTGTATTCTTGACTTTCTTCACCAGAGCCATTTAAAATTTAACATTGCATACAAGACTGTGCCATGCAGAACCACTGAATAGTGCTTATGAGAATGAAAGTCATTAGCCTGCCGTCCATTCTAATTAAAAAAACTTATCACAAACATTTCATGGTGAGCTCAGATGACCACATATATGGTAGCTAAACACAAGAGGCATTTAACCCTTTGGTTATCTCTTTGTTTGTACAATCCTGGTTATTAATGGAGAGACAATTATTCTTTTGCGTACCAGACCGCTAGTGTGCATATTCAAGTTTGCTGTTCTACACTGCAGGGAACATGTATGGTTCACTTTGAGGTAAGATAATAAAGAGATACCTCAGCGTTTTAGTAAAATAGGGGAGCTGTGTGGCCATTACAAAATACAGATGCAAGACTAGGCTATATAGGCATTTTTATTTACAAGCTCTGGACTGATGGGTTGGAAGGAAGCAGGCTAACACGCATGCACCCCTTTGCTGCGATCTCTCTATTTGAAGAGATGCCACAGCGCATTGTGATTCGCGCTGCCTTTTTTGGGCACCATATGTCAAATAATGGGAGGTGGGTTCACTCGTATGAAATTGCTCATATACTTCTTTTTGTGTGTGTTGAGACTTGCTGAAAAGTCACACCAAAACATTTTTTAAATTACAATTCCCATGATTCTGCACAGTATAGCTACTAGCTACTGATCCTAGTAGTTATATTCTGGGAACTGTAGTCAAAAAGTTTTTCAAGTTGTGTTGTGCAAACAGTGGCAATGATAACCCAAATAGGCATTTCCCCTGATTTTGAACTTCCCTCTGGTGCTGCTGCTTTCTCCAAGTTTTTCTCCCCTGTGTACATTGCACATACACAGGAAGGAACCCAAAATGTTCTGGAACAGGAGGAGGGATGCAACTGGGTGGCTTCTTTATATCTATATAAAAATCTTGTACTCCAAATATATTTCCCTAGTTGGCTGGACCATATTTCCTTCTAATCCTCCTCTGAACAAACTGACAATTGTTCAAGCTGGCTGCAAAAGCAAAAGTGAATGGCACTGCTTGGTTGTTCTCCAGTTTGACCTATAGGTGGTGGGACTGCATCAGGAAACAGGGTTCATCCCAGGCGTTGCCAGGTGTTGATGTATTTGTGTCTGCTTGATGAGAAGGATTTATTATTTCAGCCTTTGTAATGTCATTTTTCTTCAGAAGCAAGGGTTTGTATAGGATGCCCTGTTTTTATATAACATTTCAGACCAACTGAAGAGACAAAGTAAGGTGGGGGATTAAGTGGTAAGGAGCAGTTTGGTTGCAGCAGTTACAGGCATCTGCAATGGAGATCAGGAGATAAAAAACCTGGTATATATTTGTGAGTGTATATGTCTCTATCATCCTTCTTTCAATCTGTGTCTGTTATGTGTGGTCGATTCACATCTGGGTTATAGGAACCCTAACAGGATTTTCATGGGAAGATAGCCAATGGAGGACTTTACTAGTGGCCCTGCACCCCCAGTAAGTTTCCATGACTCAGTGGATATTCAAACCTAGTCCTCTTGTGTCTTAGACTAATACACTGCCCACTAGACCACACTGGGTCTTCCCCAACCAAGCTCCTTGTAAATGTGTTGCATTGCAACCCCAGAAGGCAGAGGGACCTCAACAGAGCCGCCGCAATGAACTCAGTGAGCTCTGGTAGGGATTGTGCAGGGTTGCGGGGAGCACGGTACCCAAGCACAATGCCAAACCTGGGCCCTCTCCCCAGTCTGGAGGATGTTTCCCCCCAGCTGGCGGACAGAGTCCAGAATCTGGGTGTCGTCCTGGACTCAGCTCTTTCTATGGAGGCCCAGGTGGTTGCCGTGCCCAGGACTGCCTTTTTTCATCTTCATCAGATTGCTCAGATTCGCCCGTATCTGGATGAGGAATCCCTGAGAAGTGTTGTGCAGGCACTTGTGATCTCGAGGACAGACTATTGCAACACTCTCTCTGTGGGGTTGCCCTTGACTCTTGTTTGGAGACTTCAGCAGGTGCAAAATGCTGCGGCCAGACTGGTGGCTGGTGTGTGTCGATACAACCACATGACCCCAGTTCTAGCCCGCTTGCATTGGCTACCCGTTGCATCCCAAATAAGATTCAAGGTCTTGGATATGATTTACAAAAGCCTCCACGGCTTGGGGCCTGAATACCTGGCAGAGTAAATCTACCAGAGGTCAACTGAGGCCTGTCCTACCAGAATGTTGCAGGTGCTCTCACTCCAGGTGGCCACGCCCAGGGAGGCTAGGAAAGCGGTGACACATAACCGAGCCTTCTCTGTGGCTGGTCCTGTCCTCTGGAACCATCTCCCGAGTGAGTTGCGCCTTGCACAGTCCCTGCCAGCCTTCAAAAAAGCCTTGAAGACCTGGCTCTTTTGTGAGGCTTTTGGCGACCCTTAATTTAATTTAATTCAATTTAATTTAATTTCTCCCCCCCCCACCATCTTGCTGGCTATTTACATATATTATTTTTTCCTTGTTATGGTTATTATTATAATTATCATTTTAATTGTCGACTTGTTGATGTTTGTTCACTGCCCGGAGTTCCTTTGGAAGACGGGCGGTAAATAAATAAATAAATAAATAAAATTTCAAAGGTTAATATGCAGGCTGTCCTCTCCCCACATCTAGGCAATAATGCCATGGACTGAAAAATAGAATTCCCAGGTATGACATCAAAATCATCATCAGCTTGTCAGGCTGCTCTCATAGTCTGGATTTAAAATAGCAACACCCTGATCTATTTGTATCCACCATGTCATAATGGCCCATATCTGTTTCTTGTTTTGCATCAGGAGGGGTGCTTACGTTGAAGAACATTTCTGCAGAGTCCACTGGCTACTACATCTGCCTTTCTCATAACACGGCTGGAGATGAAAAATGCAACATCAGTCTTGCTGTGGTGCCCCGTAAGAGCTTTAGCTGCTTAGGAAGGCACAGTTACACTATAAAAATGAATTGGGAGAGGGATTTAAATGGGTTTCATGTCACATGGTAGTCACATGATTTTGGGGTTGATACATGTATGTCTTGGGAAAATTTGAAACCTCTTTTTAAACTGTGTTGCATATTGGTTGATGAGACTACACCAGCTTTTAGAATCATCGCACTTGAGGCTTTATTCAGCACCTGCCTGCTCTTGTGCTGGTTGCCTCTCACATTCATTAGATGCTACTGTGATATCATTTTAAACATTTTTTCATTTATTTATTATCAATTGCAATCTGGCATAGAACTATTTTGTATGACATAAAAAATATAAAACAGATTGGACTGCAAGCTTTCCCTCTCTCTCCCCCCCCTCTCTCTCTCACACGCACACACACACACACACACACACACACACACACACAAACAGGCACATCAATGAATGGCAAAGAGAAATTGACCAGAGAAAATTAGGGGATTGGCAGTTTGTGGAGGGACCGCTTTCCCCAACCCATCTCTTCTCCCTCTGTGGCTCTTTTCAGATTGAACTGCAAGGTTATCCTGCAGTCCAGAAGCCATGATCCTGGTATCCATCACTTGACAACCCCCACAGAAGCAGTTTACACCAACAGAGGCCTTCACATATGCAAAAAGATTCAAAATACCAGTAAATAGATTTCAAAAGCAATTTAAAATAAACTACCCTCTTGTAGCTGAGTGCAATGCCTCACTTTCCGACCAAACAACATGCTTCCTGGGCAAAAGAAATCTGCACTTCCCTGTGCATCACATAATGGGAATTTTAAAAGCTGATTTGAAATATGCTTAAGTCCAATTCAGAAACAGACTTTTCCCCATGCGAGAAGGCATAAGATGGAGAACAGAAAGCAATACAGAAACCTTCCTCAATTGTCTGTTTCTCATGTGGACAACAATTCTGCCATTGATGCAAGGCTTAGAGTTGATCTGACTGAGAATAAATTCAAGATTTCTGAATGATAAATGTCCTTCAGGGTATCTCTATGCCAGACACTTGCTATCGGACTTTTACACTGCATTTGCCCATTATTTGTATTTTTAAAAATTAAATTATGAATCATTTTCTTTTAGAATGCAGAAAAATCTAGTTTTGGGGGAAGAATAAAATTGCTATTGGTGCTGATAACCTTAGTACTTACATCTCTGGTCTTGGTTTTTAAATATGCAGTAATGCAATTATCACTGTCACATTTATGCTCCAGTAAACATTCATTGTTAACTTTCTAGTCACTGTATATTCAGTCATGCATTTGAAATAGATCTTTTATATGTGGCTTTCTGTAAATTAACCAAATACTTTCATAACCACACTTTGGTTAGGAAGCATTTTCATCTCTATTAATCAATTTGGCAACACATAATAATGACTTTAATACAGCTTTATTAAAAGCTGCTATTTCCATCACTTGTCATTTTTTTTCATCATTTGTGGTGAAAAGTTATTCTATGCTTCTACATTTTAAGCAGAGCTTGGAAAAGTAGTGTTATGGAATTTAACTCCCAGAGTCCCATGCTGGTTATGAGACCTCGTGATGATTGTTGTGAGATTCTAGGTTACATAGTCTAGAACAGCCTTTCCCAATGGGGGGAACATAGGGCCTCCTGGGGGACCCCAACACATTTGAAAGGGGCTAAAGACGAGAAACAATTCTTCACACACACAAGTGTGTTGATATACGCTGTGCAATTGAAATCAATAATATAAAAATAAAAATAGTCAAACACATGGATATTCTGAAGAATATGTAATTCCACCTTTAGAATTTGGAAAGGTTGTAGGGGGTTTTGGTGTTGTTTTCTTCTATTTTGTTTTGAACCACATCAAAAAAAAAACATAATTCTGTGAGCACTGGTCTCAAAGGCGGTTACTTCATGTCCATTTTGTCTCTGTAAGTGTTGTGCTTCGGACCGGTACAAAAAAATCTTACTTGACGTCCATCGCACAACAGCTGAAATTTGTCTCAACTATGCTCCCAGAGTGGGATCAGAGCATGACAATACTCTACCTGGCACTGGGTCTGGGTAATCTCTTGTCATGGTTTGTTCCCGGTTCCTGTTCCGAGACAAGGGACTGTGTTGTAACAAGTGTCACGCAACAACCAGTGTCCACCTAGTGGTCAGCGGCTGAAGCAGCATTTGACATTAGTTTCCCCACGGGAAGCACCATGCAGCACAAATGTTTATTAAAGAAAGTACTGAAAACTCTGTAGCACTGATGTGTAAGTCCCGGAAGAACAGTAAATCGAAATGTCGAAAAAGTTTTATTTATGATATTTTTAAAAAGGGTTAAGAAAGCAAGACAAATTCAGAATTTGCCATGGAAAAAGACCGTGAAGTAACAGTTGTCACGAGACAAGTTATCATGACTGTGAGAAAATGGAAACAGGGACTAAACAGGGACAAAACCACGTGATTGCGACCAATGCTGTCACTGTACAAAACTAGTCACGGAATAAGGAAGGACGTGAAGTAACCGTCAAAGTTTCCCTTTTTTGGTAAATGATTGACCTAAATATAAGGCAGGCAAGTTGCTTCTTTATTTCACTCACAGGACAGACTTCAGAATACACATAGAGAGAGACACTAGGGTCTGACGCTTGCCTGCAAAGAGAAATTCAGTTGGTTTCTCAGCACTGTGGTGACAAAGTGCTTTCTCTCCTCAGAATCCATGAATGTTGCTCTCTATGCTGGAATCATTGGTGGAGCTGTCGCCGCCATTGTTATTATTGCAGTTCTGGTTTACTGTTGCTGCTGCAGGAATTCTAAGGATAAGGAGTATGAGCCAAGGTAAGTCCCTTTCTTTTGAAGCTTGGGTGAGATGAAAGTAGCAGAAAGACTGCTTGTTCTCAAGGAACAATTCTTTTCATATTCTTTTGTGTTAGCTAATTTAAATTCAGTAAAATCAATCTATTTTAAGCAATCCTTTTGGCTAGCAGGCCAAGCAGCTTCCTGTATTATTCCCCCCACATACCTCTTTCATCGCATTTGTATAAGAACTACTCCTGTTGATAGATATGTACAGTACATGGAAGGAAAGTAATATAGCAGTAGTACCACTGATATCAACTCAGATCCATGTCCATAGAACCCGAAGTACATGTACATGGAACACCTCAGTTAGATATGTACATGGAAATTCTGAGAGATTTATACTTCACAAATCTGGGTCCAAATGGGGATGCATATGATACTTGTTTCCATTATATTTTCTGTCCAAGCTTGCAGACGGAAGGGCTAAACCAGTGGTTCCCCACTTTGGGTCTATCATATGTTCTTGGACTAAAACCCCCAGAAGCCTTCACCACTCACTGTGCTGGTCAAGATTTCTGGGAGTTGTAGTCCAAGAACTTTTGAAGACCCAAGGATGGGGACCACTGGGCTATCGTGATGGCCTCACTAATTAAAAAGAAAGCAAAACAAACAAGCAAAACAAAAGACAACAAAAGAAAACAAAAGAAAACACTACTTATCTGCTCCACCCACTCTCTTCTTTTCAGATATCTTTCAGATATATCTAATTTGAATTTATGTTGAAAGCATATCTGTCAAACAGAGAAACAAAAGCCATAGTCTTTTAGAGTAGTTCAAAAGCAAAATATTGGGATAAGAGTTAACAGACTACATCCCAATTCATTATAATGTGGGATGTAATCCCCAAAGATTTTCTGCCACAGTGAATTTAAGGTGCCACAAGGCTATTTTGTTCCTTCAGCAGATCTATGTGATTACTGCTGTGGAAATCATAGTGGGTTAATAACTAGTTGAACTCTGAAATGCATATAACCAATATGCTCAAAACCAATTTTAAATAAGGACAGACAAAACCCAGGAAGAGAGCACAAAACTGATTTTACAAATGAATTACATTTATGTACAGTCATCTTTTTTTAAATAGCCTATTTTGTTTCTAGTGGGAAAATATTGTGCAGAAAAATATGCTGTAACCTGAACACTGAGAACTCCTGACATGGTTAGTCTCATGTTGCAGGGGTTAAGCTGCTGTACTACACCCAAAACTGCTCAGGATCCAGGGTTCAATCTCAAATAGCCGGTTAAAGGTTCATTCAGCCTCCCATCCTTCTGAGATTGGTAAAATTAGTACAGTAGGACCCCCGAATCCACTGATTCATTATCCACTGATTCAATTATCCACAGTTGGCAGAGGAAAAAAATTAAATAATTCAGAAGCCACAAATCAAGCTATTGTCACAAGCAGCAGCCATAAAGCAAGCTACTGCCAGGAAACAGCAATGATGGGTGGGCAGGTGTTCTCTCTTATCCACGGTTTTCATTATCCATGGGAAGGCCTGGAACCAATCCCCAGCGGATACCGGGGTCCTACTGTACCTAGCTTGCTGGGGGTGCGGCAATTTGTAGCCTTCTCCATTATTTCTAAACTGTCCAGACAGTGCTTTGAGCACTATAGGGGGTATATAAGCAGAAAACTTCACTTTTTGCCTTAGTACAGAAGAAGGTGTGGCTTCGGAATTGTAAATGCCCATTGTCATTCCCTAACATTGACAGCTTCCATGGCAGGATTTGGTTCAGACTGCAAGAAAAGTGAAATACCAATTGGGGGTTCCAGTTCTGCAGTGCTGAATCAACTACCTAAAGCTATTCAAAATAAAAATGAAACCCACAGTAAACTCTATCCCCTTTTATTCTAAATGCATAGTGAGAACGATGACTTCCAACCCCATCGTGAACCCATACAGATCCGGGGACCGTCTGAAGAAGAGATTCAGGAAGAAGATGAAGAGGGGCACCATCCACAAAGGCCACTTGCAGGGTCTTCAGAAGCTGTGGCCTAGTGGCCAAGCATTTTAACAAGGGAGAAAGGAAATATACGCTACGCATAGCATTTTGGGCTTCTGTAACCAATGCATCTTCCCAGGACATTATGTGTAACAGGTGTGGGATGCTATTGGTATCAAGATATAGATGATGTTTGTAATGTGTTTAATGTACAGGAAGACAAGCCAGTTGAAAAGGCAAACTGGCTTCCAGAATCCCTTCCAATCCACCAATCAGAATCTTTCCAATAGGGAAAGGACATATAAACCCAGTAAAAAAAAAATTATATTGTCATTTTCAAATTTCCATGCATTGTTGCTATTATTGTTGTAAGTCACTGAAAACAGCATAGACAGAAATTGTTTTCTTGCTGAAAAAGTGCACTGTCTCCAAGCAAGTACACCAAGAGTGTCTGTCAACATGCTTGCAGTGGGCAAGGAGACTAAAAGCAGACGAGGCAAGCCCCTGCTGCCATGCATCCCCTCAGTGTGTTTGTATGGAGACACATAACAGTCATGCACAGAGGACTCATGCACATACTGCAAAGCACTCCACAGTACTACTTCTTAGCGAACTCTTGCATGTAGGGTTGAGTTTGCACGGAGCTTGCTTTGCTTAACTATTGCCTTTCCTGATGGGTGAGTGAAGAGTCATGAAATCTCAGGGAAATGTCATCCTGAAATGTTTCCAGCACCTTGATGGGGAGACTCCCCGATGGGCTGGATTTGCCTCTTACCCACCCTTTCCCACTGTGAAAAGGAGAAGCTGACTTGAGGGATGCCGTGAAGTGGCAGCATGGTCAGGAGTGATGTTTGCCTAGCCCTCAACTTCCCTGAGAGAGGAAGGAAGGTTTGAGTGGGGGTTCAAGGACAGCTGCTTCAAGATGACCCTCAACAATTAGCTCTGTTTTCTGTAGTGCAATGGAAAGGCCTCTGAAGAAGCTGGGGTGGACTTGATGCACTGGTCAATTTTCCAATCCCTGCACTTGGAGGAGGATAGTTTTTAGAAAACAGGAGAAAAGGTAAATTCAGCACAGGGACATTTTCCATTAATATACAAGAACTAGACATATGAAAAAAGGCCTCAATATGATGAGCTTATAACAGGGCAACTGTGCTCTTGTTATTTATTTGTTGGGTGAGATCTAGAAATTGCGTATTTTTATAAGGATATTGTGTTTTCCAACACTGAGGCCACAAAATCAATTGCTTGAAAGACGTTAATGTGCCCATTGGCTGAAATCTTGTATCTTAGGGCGTTTATACACGACCCCTAAACTCCGCTGCAAATGACTCCCAGCTCCGGAGCTTAAAAATGTTTCCCCACCAGCTCCGGAGCTAACAGAAAATTAAGTGCGACCCCGCCCACCTAAGCGCGACCCAGCGCACCTTTCAAGTACCTGCTCTGGGAGAGTGAAAAATTTTGATGCAGAGAGTGCCGGGCTCTCCTCGCTTCTTCTTCTTGTTTTTTTTTTTTGCCTCCCACCCCTTTAAGAGGAACCAGGAAGTGACGGGGGGGGGGGTCGGAGCAACCTCCACCTGCACTCCGGAGGTAAGAGTGCATTCTTTTCTCCCTTTTTTTCTCCCTCCCCTCACGCAGACAGAACAAGGAAGTGCGGAGGGGGTGGGAACGCAGGGAGAGCAACAAACCCTCAAGATCTCTGGTCCGAATTTAAGGGACCAGTGGATCTTAGGGGTTGTGTAAAAAGGCCCTTAGTGTCATATGTTGCATTCTGTCTGGAATTTCATTATCTGATTGTCACAGACCATTTGTGAGATACAGCATCTAATGTGCCACAATTTAGGCTGCATCATCAACTCTTGAGAGTTTGTTTCAAGGACTAGCTGTGCTGTAAAAGCAGTAGAATCTTCCTAATCCTATTTCAGTTTGATTTTCTTTTGTTTCTAAAGCTTAACACTGATATTGCATCATTGCTAATGAAATTATGCTAGTAGCAAGTGTTTTGAAAAATCATCTTGAAGATAATCTGAATTACAACTACAGAGTCTTTGATGTATGAGTTATTATTTTGTTTCTGTACAATTTGCTACCTTTATTTCGGGATGTGCTTTTTTATTAAAGAAATATTTCCACACTTTTCTAAGTATTGTCAATGGCATATCTGGCTCAGACATGAACAATCAACACACTAAAGTTATTTCTTTCAACTTCTGTGGAAATCCAGCTCTTGCTCATCAATCTACATTGGTACAAACAGCTGTACTAGATCATATTCGCGCTAATCCACCACTCTGTAGCTAAGAAAAAGCCTACAAGCAAGATAATGAGCATAACTCGCTTCCCCAGCAATATTTTGTGTCTAGAATTAGAGAAAGTGTATTGCCATCCAGACTAGTACCTACTGAAAACTTTATCCTCTATAGCAGAGCAGGCATGTCCAAAGTCTGGCCTGGTGGCCAAAAGAGGCCCCTTTTCAAATTTTGAGTGGCCCGGGAGGGAGGGAGGGAGGGAGGGAGGGAGCCAGTGAGTGCCGATTATGCGCTCACTCATGTTGCTCCTGCCTTGGAGAGACAGAGGGGGGAGGTTGGAAGGGAGGCTGCCTCCCCTTCCTCCTCCTCCTCCTCCTCCTCCTTTTCCTCTTCACCTGACAGGCTCCACCAGAAGATGAAAAGGATACCCTCAATGAGACTGAAACCCCCTCCTCTTCCTTTCCCCCTGCTAGCCACCGGGGCTGGCCCCATTGGGATTTTGGCTGTGCCTTGCGCTCCGGCTTTCATCTCTCCCTGTGGCTGATTGAGGCAGAGAAGGCGAGACCTGGGCTTGGGGTTTTTTTCTTTTTCTTTTTTGGTGGTGGTGGGGTGACTGTTGTCACAGCTGCTGCTGCTGATGGGGTTTGGGGGTCCGGCAGCCACTCGTGGAGGAGGAAGAAGACGAGGGGGAACGCCAGTGTGCAAACACTTTCCAGCTCCTCTTCCGCATGGCCCGTGGTGGGCATCTCTTCCCAGGAGATCAAGTGGAGCAGGTGGGAGTCCAGAGAGGAGTCCAGAGAGGGGGAATCGGTGGCGAGCTGTGGGGTGGAGGGACCCTCACCCAGGCTCTGGCAGGGAGCACCAGAAAGCCAGCCCAGAAGAGTGCTGAGAGACGGCATGGCGTGGGAACTGCCACTCCGCCACTGCTGCAGTCGCTGCTGCTGCTCCTGCTGCTAATATTAATGGTTCAAGGAATGTCAGGATGAACAGCTGGCCCCCACACATTTTCATCTCACTAATTGTGGCCCTCCTTGCAAAAGTTTGGATATCCCTATTCTATAGATTATGCAAAAATAATTGCAGCCAAAGAAGAACAATCTAGGTTAGGGCAGCGTCACACAGACATTTGTTCAGAATTAATGCAAACATCTCTGTTCTACACTCTGGTCCTTAAACTGCTGTTGCCATTCACACAGATATGCTGAATTAACTCAGGAAGGTTTGTTTCAAGGATTTATATGTCACACAGCCTGTCTTTCCCACCCAGTCTTTTCTTCACTATCACCCCACTCTCCCAGTCAGCATTAAAATGTCTTGTTTTAATGTTTAACAAATTCAAGGGAGACAAACTGGCAAGAAATGGCATCTATTTGACTTAGCGCTATATCCGTTAATGCTCTAGTGATGAGCAAGGGAACTGTTTTTTTTTTTTTTTAAATACTAGTGTGAGCAAAAAGCAGGCAAAAGGAACAGAGCTCACTCCCACGTCCTGTCCTCTGTACAGTTTCTACAATGTCATCTGGTCATGCCCAGCAACTCCCCCAAAAGAATGATATGAAGTGACGATCCATAAGGAAGAGAAAGCAATATGACTTGGAAATGCTACAAACATTACAAGATCTGCTGGCTGAACAAACTATATCACCTATGCATGCCAAAAGAACAGATCTGCTCATGAATAGTGCTAATATAGTTGAGTGTTCTGCAGAACTTCAAAGGACATGTCTATGTCACCAGTAGTTTTGTGTCAGAACCTGGAAGTTATTCTTTCACAGTACAATTCTGTGAATCTCCAGATGCATGGCTTGTCGGAGGTATGTGCCCTGGAAAATTCATACTAATTATACATATTTGAGTGAAGGTTTGTGACTTTCCCCAAGCTTCCCTCAACTGGCTTGTCATTCTATGCTCCTGTCCTTGGAGTTGATCCATTTATTACTGTCTGAAACCCCTAGTGTGACCTTTCACACTGAGTATTACAAGCTGTTAACTTCTTATAATGCAGCAAAAATTTCATTTACTTTCCATCTTCCTTATAGCGTAAGCAAATTTAGTTCCTTATATATGGATATACAATGCCTCATTTTACACTGTTCCTTGTGAAACATATATTATTTTTTTCACACCTTCTTCACACACAAAAAGCTGACATTGCTCAGCACAGCTCTTTAATTGCTTCATAGCTTTCACTCATGGACTTTGCTCCATCCCACCACACAACTCATGAAATTGACTGCTTCTAACAAAATTAACTAAAACTGATTTTATGCACTTGCCGAGTAACTGCATCTGTACAGCCAGGCAACATACCAGCCAATCAGAGTATATCCAATTGCTCATCCCCCCAGATTTTTAACATACAGTCTTGGCACATATCCAACTTAGCACTGTCAATCAAAAACCTCTTTCTTTCTCTTTCTTTTTTTGCATGACCCACAAAATCTTGGTACATAGCCTGAGCAAGATGGATTATCATTGAAAGCAATTTATTTGTTTTTCAGTGATCCAAAAACAGTAAAGCAAAAAAGCATGCTGCTTATATATCATCCCATAGCACTTTAAGCTATGGGTGTGATATATAAGCATATATATCTCTGGGTGGTCTACAAGTGAATTCTGCAGGGTACACGTTGCCTGTCCTCCCATTGCAATCTGTGTACTCATTTTACTGAGCTCAGAAGGATGGAAGGCTGAGTGAACCTTGCTGGCTTCCTGCTGCGAATGAACCCCAGGTTGTAAGCAGAATTTGGCTGCAGAACAGCAGTTTAACCACTGTGCCATGTACCACCTGCTCTTGAGTTTAGCTTTTTGTTTTTGTTTTTAAATCAAAACCCAGGCACTCACCATGCACACCAGTAAATATCTACATACAAGATATACACTGTATTGAATCACCACAATTGCTAAACCATTACTGAGTCCTCTAAATCTGAAAATAGTCACTATTTGTCATAACCAGCTTGCTGGCGTGCAGGTATTACTGGAAGCTTATCTATCCTTTCATGGACTTCATCCTTCCCCCATGGTCAGGGGGAAAAGTCAGTGAAAATATGGTTCTATGGAGGCATTTCCTTAGATAAAGGTAAAGGTTCCCCCACACGTGTGCTAGTTGTGTCTGACTCTAGGGGTGGTGCTCATCTCTGTTTTCAAGCCAAAGAGCCAGTGTTGTACAAGTCCATGGCCATGTGGCCAGCATGTCTGCATGGCACACTGTTTACCTTCTCAATTTTTATAGTGGTATCTATTTATCTACTTGCATTTACTTGCTTTCAAACTGCTAGATTGGCAGGAGCTGGGGTTAACAGCAAGAGCTCACTCTGCTGTGTGGCACCTGGGATTTGAACCGCCGAACCGCCAACTTTGCAGGCAAACGTTTCAACACTCTTGTCCACTGAGCCAACACGCCCTCATGGACTTCAGCCTTCCCCCATGGTCAGGGGAAACAGTAAGTGAAAATATGGTTCTGTGGAGGCATTTCTTTCCCCTCTATCAAAGCCATAACAATCTTGTTTGGCATCCAGTGCTTTATATATTATCCAGCATTTATTTCCTCATTCAAACAGCCAGTTTACCTATACACCTATCATCCAAAAACAACAAGCAAGATATAAGTGAAGCTATCAGAAGGCTGCAAGATTACTTTGTTATTCCCAAACAGGAAGCTTCTCTTTTTTAAATTCTCACCAACATGGGGAAACTCTTAACACCAGAACAGTACCAGAGATTACACTACATCAACTGTTCTGCCTCCATAATCTGCAGACCAGTCAAGAGTTCTCTGCATGGAAAGTATAGTTGAAACTAAAAAGGCTGAATAATGTATATAATTGCTTTATACAATGACAGTTATAACTCTGGTCCTGTTACAGACAGATCTGTTGCTGTAGAGCAGGTGGTGATGGATAAAGATCTCAGCAGATGGTAAAGCAATACTCTACCGATCCCTCTAAAATTAGAAAGTATATGTGCTATTAAATGTTTTTTAAGATAAGACTTATGACTTATTTTCTTTCTTAATACTTAAGGTTTACCTCATTCAGACAGGTTACAGGTTTGGGAGTCTGTTTAGTTAGTTTCACCCTCCTCTTCCAAGTTTTATTTGGTTCACAACCCTATTAAACTATAGAGCCTGTTCTTCCCATTTCATTGCCTCCACCATTGGAGCACTCACCAACTCCTAAGTTAAACGGTTCCATTGTCATACTGCTCTAACAGTTAAGAAGCTTTCATTTTCCTGCTGTTTCATTACACGGAAATGCAAGGCTGATTTTCTACTAAAATCTTTTATAGAAACAATACTGCTGTCCTCATAGGACTCTTGGGAATTCACTGCGCATGAGCAGCTTTTTATTAATAGCAACAACAAATGTTTGAAGGCCAAACAGCTAACAGAAGCAGCACCAGATTGAGAAGCAATTGAAGGATGTCCTGTACAGAAAGATGAAGCTATTCCAAATAAAAACGGAACAATGGGAACCTGTGAGACTGAAAAGAAAGGGAACTGAAATGCTAGCATTTATTGAGACATATTTCTTAAAAACATATTTATCCAGACATATGTATTAAAAACAAAAAGTGTTCTGCTTATATACCGCCCCATACCACTTCAAGTAGTCTCTAAGCGGTTTACAGTTTTAATTACAGTAATGCAGGCTACACATTCATCTCCCCAGCAAGCTGGGTACTCATTTTACTGACCTCTGAAGGGTGGAAGGCTGAGTCAACCATGAGCCTGCTACCTGGGATTGAACCCCAGGTCGTGAGCAGCTTTACCTGCAGAACAGGCATTTAACCACTGCGCCACAGGGCTCCTTAACAAATTTACATAAGTGATGTGAATGCTAATTCAAAATAAAATGTTACTGTATATTCACCCCTCCAAATTTAACTCAAAACTAATTACCACCTAGGACCCACCTCAGCAAGAAAA
Organism: Phrynocephalus versicolor; assembly: GCA_023846285.1. Classification (NCBI taxonomy): domain Eukaryota; kingdom Metazoa; phylum Chordata; class Lepidosauria; order Squamata; family Agamidae; genus Phrynocephalus; species Phrynocephalus versicolor. The sequence continues at coordinate 9,590,252 of JAHTLZ010000007.1, read as the reverse complement.
TTATAGTTCTTTGATATTAAAAACTGAGACATTCTAACACATGCATAATCCCAAACATGAGGTCTGTACCCGAGTATTCTCCGAGTCAGAATTCCTTGATTCTGTATATTATGGTATATTCTGGGTTGGAGGATTCTTTACAGCAAATTTCCAACTCTGCACTTGTTAATTAAGAATGAAACAACATCTCCCAAGTCCACAGCAAAGCTCTTGAGAAGCTAAACCCATGTTTTATTAACATGAGTTTTCTTATCTCAACCTTTTCCAGCTTTGTCTTTTAATGGTCATCAGGAGTTAATTATTATCATGTGGTGACCCTTTTCAGGGTTTTCCAAATAGAGAATACTTGGAAGTGGTTTACCATTTTCTTTTAGGGGCACCCTAGGACTGTGTCGCTTGTCTAAGGCCCCACAGGCTGGCTCTACGTGCGGGTGGCACAGTGGGAAATTGAACTCTAGGTGTTTGCCTCTGCAGCCAGATAGCTACACCACTGAGCTATCTGGCCAGCTCATCAGGAGGTAAACATGGGATTATATTAAGTTTGATTCCTCAGGCTGGTGAGTGTGATGAATCTCATTGTTAGAAGACAAGCCTACTGTCATGTTTTAATTATGTGCTCAGCATGTCATGTAGTTTGGCTTGTATGTGAGGCTAACAGCGTGTGCGCGCAAACTTAGGGTTTGAGTTGCCTCTTTCGAGTTCGAGATTTAGGAGGCAGACGTGTCGGTGACCCATCAGGCTCAACATGCATTTGAGTATTAATTGGTTCACAAGCTGGAAGCTTGTTTTTAGAACTTTGGCGATGAGGTGGAGAAGGCAAAGTTGCGGGGAGCTGGTGGCGTCGGTTCCGAAGTCGAGGAGGTGATGGTGGAGTTTTGAGTCATCCAGCATGCGTTGAGCTCGAGCAGGGGGTCGATGACAAAGATGAAGTGTCATAGGTACGACAATGGCAGTGTAGTTTGCACTTTGGAAGCTCTATGAGCTTGGGCTCTAAGTAAACTACGTTGAACTCATCTTGATATCTCCAACATTTAGTGTACTGAGGCCTGCTGTAGAGTAACTCAGTATTTGACAGGCAGTTCTCAGAAGCAGACATTTTTTATTCTGTCGGTGTTGAGTAGATTGTACCTTGTGATGAAGCTATGGCACTTTCAACCACAGTTGGGGAAGAAACAGGGTTACTTTGACTCTCCGGGCTAGAGTGAACCCTTTGAATAATTGTCGGCACTTCTGTCGAAGTCTCAACCCAGAGAATTGAATGGGTAGAGCTTGGAGATTGAACAGCATCCTCTTTAAGGCAGAGAAGCTGTTCATACGCCAAATCCATGTCTTTGGACAAGTCAACCTCAAGCTTGGATGGTTTCGGATTGATTTTGAGCACATAGAAGTCATTGTTGGAGCCTGATGGGAAGCGCTTGACTGCTTACTTATCTTTTTCTCAGGACTTGATTTGGACTTTGTTGTCAACTGGGATTTATTTATTTATTGGAGCTGTAGAATGTTGCTCCAATGAAGCTGTAGAAGGCTGTGATTCTGGGGGGACTCTGCTGCGTCTCGTCTGGTACTGGAGTGGAGGAAGCCATGGTACCAGCTAGAGACCGCTCCCAGATATGTGATTTGGAACACTGAAGCCTGGTTCTCAGGGCTACATTGGTGAAATTTTTACAATGAACGCAGGACGCATGTTGGTGACCTTCTCCAAGGCAGAAAAGGCAGAGTAAGTATCAGTCTGTACTTGGGATTTTATTTCTGCAGGTGAGACAGTGTCTGCAAGGGCCTGCATAGGCCATTAAAAAGGGCAGGAAAGGTGAGAGGCAAGAGGGTGTAAAAATAACAAACGGGGGAGGGAGTTCCCTCTTAAATAAAAAGGTTTTATTTAAATAATATTTTCTTATCTTTAGAATGAAGAGCAGAGGATCATGAGCACAGGTGGCAGAAAAGAAGAAACTGAGGTAGTAGTAAGCGGGGCAGGGCTTATATGGGGTGGGAGGTCCTTCTAACAATCTTGCTTTTCCAGAAGGTTGCGAGGAGTTACTGTGTGAGCACACATTAATCCAATGTGTGCAATCACACAATACCACAAAGAACAACTCTTTAAATATCTCACTTGCCCTGTAAACCATATTAGGGCCACTGTCATTTGCAACTTGATGTCTCATAATATATTAGTCTTTTTCCTGATTGTTGTTTACAATGATATAACAGTTCCATTAATCTATTTAATACCTGATAATAGTGCAACATGGCATAATATATAGTAACTTAGTATGAAATGAGGTGCAAAGGAAAGCTTTCTATATTAATAAACCCAGGTTATCCACAAAACAAAAACTTTAATGTTGGCAAACTCCCTGATGAGACGTAATGAGAAGATTTAAATTTAATATATTTTTTCTTTTGTTTCTTTTACTTCTATTTTCTTCTATTGCTTCAATACACACACCAGTGCTTGCAGTCTTATCCAGCATACACAGAAATAATATCCAGGAAGTTTAGTCACATTGGCATCACTTATCCAGATCCTTAAGCTGATATATTTTAAATTAGGAAAGCTCTAGGAAAACAGGACATGCATGTTTTCCTGTTTGTGGAGAACCTCCCAAGCTCTTAGACTAGCAGAATGAAATGGGTTTCCTGGTGGAGTATGGTTTAAACAACTTTGAAGAAACACCTGCAATGCATAAATAGCCAACCTCCCCTTCCTTCGACAAAAGTAACTGGAACAAGAGCTGATTTTACTTGATTCTCCTGAGACAATTTTGACAGTCTTACAAAATACATATGAATCAAATGAAGAACTATGTTCTGTTCAAACTAAGAGAGACTGGGAAGAAAATCTCTCACTTCCCACCTTTGCCTGCTGCCCTGAGTGTATGGAATTGCTTAAAAATGGCAACTACAGATGGTTGCTAAGGCTTACATAAAGAAGTTAATAACAGCATTCATTGTTCTCATTTAAAAGAAATGTATAAAATGACTCTTTATGAGCTGATTAGGGTTTCAGGATTTTGTTGTTTCTAAAATACTGGAGGAAAGTCATTCATTGGTATTTTCCTATGCAGGAAAACACCAATGAATCCAGTCTAAATTAACATTTCCCGTCTTGTATTTATTTATGCAGCTGACACATGGCTGCAAAGCTAATTCTTTGTCACAGTCATATATCAGGTAGGAATAAAATCATCTTATTTAACTAGATGCTGCTCATAACTGCTTTCAGGTGCAGCCAAACCAGCTTATTTCTACTTTCTGCTGCTCATGTAACTGGAGCAAGTACACACTATAGATCCATTTTGTTTCGTGTTCACATGCTTTGTCTGTGAAACTATAACACTTTTAATTAAAGACAGGCACGAAATGAATTTTTAATTTGTTTTGTTATTCGTTTTGTAACATTACAAAATGAATTAACACTCTGGAGGAGAAACGAAACAAAATGAAACAGAAATTTGTTTTGTTCCATTTTGCTTCGTTTCCCCATAGGAATGCATTCCTATGGGGAAAACCCCGTAGTTTCCCCCCCAACTGCCGGATGGGGCGAGGGAAACCGCGGGATTTTGGCCTTTCCCAGTGCTGATCAGCTGGTGCGCGGGCTGGGGAGGCAAAAAAAAAAAAAGTTTAAACTTCCACCTTTTCCCCTGCATGGGGAAAAGGCAGGTGGTTTACATTTTTCCTTCCCCAGCCCGCCCACCAGCTGATCGGTGCTGGGGAGGCAAAACAAACCAAACCAAAACAAACTCCAGCCTTTCCCCCCTCCATTGAAATGCATTGGCTCAGCTGATGTGCGTGCTGGGGGAGGCAAAAAACAAGCTTAGAACTCCCACCCACCCCCATCGGCACAGGAAAAGGTGTGAGCCCCAGCAGCCAACTGATCGGCCACACCACACACATAACGAACCTGAACCAAAACGGAGTACAAAACAATGTTGTTTTTTTAAAAATATTCATTTTGTATGAAACAGCCCCCCTCTCCCCAAACTAAAAATGAAACTAAACTAAACGGATTTTTTCATTTCGTGCCCATCTCTACTTTTAATGCTTCATCTGCTCCAGATCTCTCCTGAACCACCTTTCAATGGCAGTACTCACAGAAGTGGTAGTGGTCCTAAGCAAGTATATATTACATTTTCTTCATCATTTTCTGTACATATGTGGGAAGATTTCAGATAGAGGAGGGTACTTTATAATTCATACATATTCACCTGGAGCACACCCATAGCACCATAGGAGGTCCATCCCTTCCCCTCTCCTACTGGTACACTTACCAGGCTCTGCTTAGCACAGGGCTCCTTTTTCAGGGCCAGCACCAATCTAGGCAGAACACAGCCGTCCCTTTCCCACCTCCCTAGGAAGCTAATGACTCATCAGAAGGGTAGGGAGAATCTCTGCCCCAACTTCTTGCTAGAGAAGTTGGCTGCATATGGAGGCGGGGCTGGCCTTGCTGGGTCCAAATGATTAGAGCACAGGTCCTGAAGGACCCCAGTGCTAAGCCGAACCCTTTAAGTGGCTAACGGACAGGAAACAGAGGGTACCACTAAATGGACATTTCTCCAAGTGGAGGGAGGTAAAGAGTAGTGTTCCCCAAGGTTCAGTAGCAGGACTCCTGCTTTTCAACCTCTTCATAAATTATCTAGGAGTAAATAGCAAGGTAGCCAAATTTGCTGATGACACTAAATTATACAGGGTAATAAAAACTGAGATTGTGAGGAGCTCCAGAGGGATCTCTTGACACTGGGGGGAGTGGGCAAACCAGTGAGAAATGAGCTTCCACATTAGTAAGTGCAGAGTGATGCACATTGGGGTGAAAAACACCCCCCCCCAATTTCAGGCATACCAACACCTTGGGCCCTATTCCCCATATAATACGACTTTCAATGCTGTAGAAAGCTTAATGGAAAGTCTTACTTTCTTGCAAATGGCAGAGAGATGTATCAAATATCTTTTTATGCCTTTGAGAATTCTCCCAATCCCAATAAACAAAAACTGAAATAATTAAATTTTCACAGAACATGGACCTCCAGTCTACCTTATGTATGTGCATGAATTCACAGTACTGGCACGACACATACAGCCTATGAACGGCCTTGTTCAAGAGTTGGTAGAGACAGTATACTGCACAGGAAAGAAAATGGAACCTTGTGTGAGAGCCGAAGGAAAAAATGTCATGGAATCCAACAGAAATCTTCCAATATTCCGTTCAGAGGATGATCAAAGAGGAGTACAACCTTGAACCTCTAAAAAACTTTCAGAAGTGTTAAACTTGTGTCTTGGTGAAGGTTGCATGAATTGGGAATAGGTTGGAACATCACACATTTCCACACGATGTTTTTAGAGTTTCGGGGTTATACTCCTTATCTCTGATCATTCCACAACAATTTCTAAAATAAAATGACTTAAATCCTGCTTGGCAAATCCCTTTAATAACATATAGATTTGGTTTGCTAGCAGATGTTCAAGCACCTTGTCTAAGAAATGGATGTTGCCCACTAGTGTAAAAATGATCGGAATCCAGTTCAGAAAGAGACATTAGAGTGAACCCATAGAGTAGAGAGCATGTAAATATTGTGGAGGTAACTGTGACAGTCTTTTCATGTTTTTGAAATCAGACTTGAATTATGTCCTTAAAACCTGATCTACTCAGCAAATAAATTGAATCCACATAGTTCTGTAGAGCTAAGCTTGTGTTGTGCCACTAATGTGAGCCTACGATTTAAGAATTTCCCTCTTCTAATTTTGTGCTAGAAGCCCATTTCTGGCTCTAGTGAAGACTCTTTCTGAACTGGTTATGCTACTGCTTCCTCTAAGGAGCCTGAAACCTCTTTCTCATATTGAGAAATGCTTAACTTCAAGGACACTCTCCTGGTCAGATATCAGTTAACTACGAGAAGCAAAAGTTGAGCGAACAAGTGACTGTTTCTGGCTTTTCCTGTTACATCACCTTATGGAAATGTGCATACAGTAATTGGTATCTGACTCATAGTAATATAAAAACATTTTGCTTCTGTGTTCCCTGTGCCCTCTCCACAAGCTACTAAAATTTTCTTTCTAAGCCTATGGAGGAACTGGCAACAACCGGCAAAATGGCCTGAGTAAAAAGCACCAAGGTGATCTGGAACAACTACTGGAGAAGGCACCTATACTTAATGTAAGGAAAAAACCAAAGAATATGGTCACAGGCAGAAACCTTACATGCAAGCAGAATGATTGAGAAATATGTTATAAGACTACGTTAGATCCTCTGGCATGTAAAGTGAAAAAAAAAAAAAACACCCATGTCCTGGTTGCCTCTATATTAGCTATTTCTTAAAGACATCAGTCACATAAAAAGTATTTTAGAAGAACAAGCTTGAACAGCCATCTCTTCTAACAAATGACTATCTTTTATAGCTAGATCACTTGCTTCCCCTCTCCAATAACTTCATCCAATCCATTTACTATATTGTAATTTCCTATTCCCCTTCTATGCATTCCCAAGTGCTACAGCTAGAATTATTCTTAATGACAATTTAAATCTGTATGAAGGTCAAATTAAACACGATACGAATCTGTGATCATATTCCATGTATATTTTTGTCTTTTTAAATGACTATACAGTATAGAAGTAATCAGGATGGGGATTTGAGGACCACAGGGAGAAAGGGTTTCACATTCTCAGTACCAATGGCAGCTTCGTTTTTGTATCAAGTGCTTTCTTTAACAAACACTGAGAACTATCATGAGTGTACGTGATTGTCTCTGGGTAAATCTCCCTTCCTTGAAGTTGTTACCAAATAAAACACAGCCAGAGATAATTGAATTGTGATCATGCATTTCATATATACAGTACTACTTGTTTGTCACTATCAACAGATCCTTTTTTATATGATACAAGCAGTATATTGGGTTATTTAATTGTGCTCCACTTTTCACTGCCTGCCTATACTTTATAGTTCCAAATCTTGCTCACTCAAGAATTGCCAGTACTCAATCTTCAACTTTCACCAAAATACTGTATTTAAGAACATGAACATTTACAGTTAACACATGTAAAACCAAAAGGAAACTAAGTAATTGCAAAAAACAATGGCAATCTATCATGGTTTAGACTTAAACATTCCAAAAACAGATCAATGACACGAATGTATACTCAGAAACATGGGGTGGTGGTGAAATCAAGTGATTCAGAATACCTGGGTCTGTGGTATCTGAATATTTCAGGTTGATGAGGGGAAGATTACCTAACTGCATATTTTGCTACAGCTGCTTGTTTGATTCTATTGGTACATCATACCTGACTATTGTATTATAATAAAACTTTGGTCCTTGGACAAGAGTGGAAGTCATGGTATACCAAATTCCCTAGGAACAAACTGGTTTATAAAAAAAAATTACAATTACAACTGAAGGCTCCTTATGCTATAGGTCTAGCAATGATTCTCTATGATGGGATACACCCGGTACAATAAGCATTGGCCTCTGAATAATGTACAACCATCTTCAATAATACAGAAATTGTTTTAGAATGTTGCCCTATTTTCATTGAACATTCCCTCATACTCAAGAATATTCTTTCCTACATGCTTTTGATTAACTTAATAACTCTTTCTTTAACTATTTAGTTCCTCCAAAAAATGGAATTACTTTCTTTTCACCAAGGATAACAAATATCTAAGCATAAATGATAAAGGAACTACATTATTAAACCCTCTAATATGGCAAGAAACATTGTAGAGCTGTTGGATGAAAGGCACTGCAGTGCAAGTTCTAACTATTTGAGTGCTTGGAAGCGCCTTCCAGAAATTGTGCAATTCCTCTTCCACACCTAATGCTGGTTTCACCTGCAGTCTTCACTCCTGAAGGACGATCACCTAGACAAACAAGATACAATATTTTTGTCATTGTATAGACAAAAAGTGGACAAGATCTCATACATTCCATTACAAATTCAAAACTTACCGATGCCCGATAGGTATAAGCTTATGCTAAATATGGAAAGTAAGCAATGACAACTATACACTGATTTTGAGTAGCATTTTATATCTATCAAAAAAAGACAAAACCACAATATTTTGTTCCATCTTAACACCCAAAATTACATGGAATTTTCCCCCACCTCAGTCAAAACATATACAGACTAGAAATCCTTAGACCAGGGGTGTCCAAACTTTTTGCAAGGAGGGCCAGATTTGGTGAAGTGAAAATGTGTGGGGGCTGACCATTCAGCCACATTTGGCCGCTGAGACGGACTTTGAACAAGTATCTATAACATGCAAGGAGGTGGGGAGGATGCTGGAGCAACGGGACTGGGGGTGGGTAGGCTGGGCAGGTGGCTGGGGGGGGGGGAATGGACAGAGGCAGGGAGGGCAGACAAACCATAAAACTGCAAGCTAACGCCTCCATCCGGTATGGGGAGGGGTCAGCTGGCGGCGATGCGTGACAGGCTGAGCCGGTGGGGAGAAGAAGCCGCAGGCAGCTCAGAATATGAAAATGGGCCGCATTTGGCCCCCGGGCCTGGCTTTGAACATGCCTGCCTTAGACTTCACAACCATGATGATTCATCACAATCTCAAAGACTGTATTTTCAATACACCAACTAAAACATAAAAGTGGTAATTAGCTATTACCTGCATGATTTTAAAGTGAAAGTTTTGCAAATACACTACACTCGTAATTATGAACTAGCCACATTTCAAGAATTACAATATATGGTACTTGAGACAAGACATAATTGTCTAAACCTAGTCTACAAACTTATTTTGAAGACTGAGGCATATATATAAAGTATTATATTTTAAAATACGCAGATACTAGTGTCTAAAAAAAACTCTTAGTCACTCTGTCATGTTATAGCTATGCTTTATCCACATAGACACAGAGTTGCACATTGCAGTTTAGGATAGGCATGGAGAAGACGTTCAGGGTTGATACATTTCAGGTTCTTTCTATGTTTGTGTGCCTCATTCATTTTCATATCTTTCATTTTACCAGTTCTTTTTTTAAATAAGAAAAGTATGAACCGGTTGCTTACCTGTAATGGTGGTTCTTCGAGTGTCCTCCGTGAATCCACACCACTGGGTTCTCGGTCGCGACGCGAGCGATGGCACCGGAAACACTTGGAAGCAAGGAAGCAGAATCATTAGTCTCCGCCCCACCACCCATGCTCCCTTGCGTTCCTGCCCAAACCGCCTCAGTTCCCTCTGCACGCCGCTGTGAGGAAACAGTCCCCAGACAACGTGACTAGAGGGGAGGCGGGCGGGTTGGTGTGGATTCACGGAGGACACTCGAAGAACCACCATTACAGGTAAGCAACCGGTTCTTCTTCTTCGTGTCCTCCGTGAATCCACACCACTGGGTGAGTACCAAGCTACCTGAGAAGGAGGAGGGTAGTCACGGCAGCACACTAGAGAGCTCGGCCCTGCCAAACGAGGCATTAGACCTAGCCCTGGTGTCGAGGCTGTAGTGGCGAACGAAGGTGGAGGCTTGAGACCATGTCGCTGCTCTACAGACTTCCTCCATAGGAACTCCCCGAAGAAAGGCGGTCGATGAAGCGACGGCTCTTGTAGAATGAGCCCGAACACCCGGAGGGAGAGTCTGATTAGATAACTGGTAGCACAGTTTAATAGTAGAAATAACCCACTTGGAGAAACGTTGAGTAGAAATAGGTAAACCACTAAACTGAGGAGCATAAGCAACAAACAGACGAGTGGTCCTTCGAAAGGACGCAGTCCTAGAAATATAAAAGGCTAGAGCTCTTCGAACATCAAGGGAGTGGAGCTCTCTCTCAATAGCAGTGGACGGGGAGGGAAAAAAGACCGGAAGGATAATAGGCTGTGACAGGTGAAACTGGGAAACCACCTTGGGTAGGAAGGAAATATCAGGGTAGGCAACCACCTTATCCTGAAAAAACTGTAAAAATGGTGGGTCGTGACGAAGAGCACACAACTCACTGGCCCGTCTGGCTGAAGTGATAGCCACTAGGAAAGCAACTTTAAGTGTCAAATGATGTAGCGACGTAGTAGCCAGCGGTTCAAAGGGAGGCCTGGCCAAGGCCCGCAGAACCAGTCTGAGGGACCACTGGGAAGGAAGTGGGCGTCTATCCGGGTAGGTATTCTTGAGACCCTTTAGGAAGAGTTTGAGTCGAGGGTGTCTGAAAAACGCTGCAGCAGGGGAATCCTGGGGCTGATGGGCCACAATGGCCGAGAGATAGACCCGAAGGGACGCCAAGGAGAGACCAGCCTGCTTAAGTCGAAGGAGGAAACGCAACACCACTACTAGAGGGGGATTGAGGTGAGGGTAAGAGTGTTCGGCCGTAAAGGCCTTGAAGCGATTCCACTTGTGACCATAGTTCTTTAGAGTCGACGGTTTCCTAGCCGCTCTGCAGATAGCAGAGATCAGGGCAGAATCCTCCAAGCCGTCAGCTTCAGATGTGGGAGATCCGGATGGAGTATTTGACCTTCGTCCCGAGACAGGAGAGATGCAAAGAGAGGCAGAGCAAAGTGGTCCTGAGCCATCTGAAGAAGAGTGGCGAACCAAGGTTGGCGAGGCCACCAGGGAGTAATGAGGATAACATTGGACCTGTCGTGTCGGATCTTGACCAGAGTTTTGTGGAGGAGCGGGATTGGGGGAAAGGCATAGAGTAGATGACGAGACCAGCGGAACATAAAGGCGTCCCCCAGAGAACGGTTGCCCACTCCGGCCCTGGAACAGAAGCGGTCGCACTTGGTATTGGTCGCCGATGCGAAAAGATCTATAGAGGGACGGCCCCAGCGTCTGATCAGGAGACTGAACACTGAAGGGTGGAGTTCCCACTCGTGGGAAGCGAAGCTCCTGCGACTGAGACTGTCCGCTAAGTCGTTGTCTTCCCCTGAAAGATGGATGGCCATCGGGAAAACATGGTGGATGACGCACCAGTCCCATATAGCGATGGAAAGTTGCAGGAGAGCAGCAGAATGGGTTCCTCCCTGTTTGTTCAGGTAATACATGGCCGTGGTGTTGTCCGTGGCCACCAAAACTACCTGATTCTGGATGATAGGGAGAAAGGCTTTTAGTGCCCTGAAGATGGCCAGCAACTCGAGCTCGTTGATGTGTCGGGTTTTCTCCGTAGGGGACCAGAGACCATGAATCTGGTGAGTGTTGCAAAATGCCCCCCAACCCGACAGACTGGCATCTGAGGTAATCTGGGTAGTCGGAGAGGGAGGCTGGAAACGGCGGCCCACAAGGAGGTTGGAAGAGTTGAGCCACCAGCGAGTGCGCTCCCAAACCCGAGTGGAGATTTGGATCAATTTGCTCTGGGAGTCGTGCTCCGGGTCGAATTGGGAGAGAAGGGACCACTGAAGGTGCCGCATGTGAAGGCGGGCGAAAGGGACAACTGATGTGGTGGAGGCCATTAAGCCCAGCAGGCGTTGCACTAACGAGACGGGTAAAGAGGCGCCCGGGTACAGAAGGCAGACTATGGAGGCGATGTCTGACAGTCGGGAGGGCGGAGGAAAGGCTTTTTGACGTCGAGAGTCCAATATGGCTCCAATGTACTCGACCCTTCGAGACGGTGTGAGGTTGGATTTTTCGAAGTTGACTTCGAGCCCCAGACGGCGTAGGAGTCCGAGGGTGAGGCTGAGGTGTAGAAGTGCCTGGTCTCGGGAGGATGAGACCAGAAGCCAGTCGTCTATATAAGGAAAGACGACTATGCCCTGTGATCGAAGATGGGCGACAACTGGGGCCATACACTTCGTAAAGACCCTGGGGGCTGTAGCCAGTCCAAAAGGAAGGGATTTGTACTCGAAGGCTTGGCCCTCCACCATAAATCGAAGAAACTTGCGGAAGGAAGGGTGGATAGAAATATGAAAATAAGCGTCTCGAAGATCGATGACCGTGAACCAGCAGTCCCGCTGTAGAAGGGGCAGAATGGTCTCCAGGGTTACCATCTTGAACTTTTTTGGAGGAATGAACCAGTTCACCGACCTGAGGTCCAGGATGGGCCGAAGACCTCCGTCCTTTTTTGGGACGGTGAAATAAGGTGAGTAATGGCCCGAAGGGACGTCCCAAGGAGGTACCGGGGAAATGGCATCCTTTCTTAGGAGAGTGGAAATTTCCTCCCAAAGGGTTGAAGATGGGGAAGTGTGGACGAGGTGGCCAGTGGGAGGGAGGGCAGTGAACTCTATTCTGTATCCATGGGAGATGATGGAAAGAACCCATCTGTCGGTGGTGATGGCGGCCCAGGCCGACAGGAACGGTTGCAGCCTGGGGGAGTCAGAAATCCTTACGCCCACGTTTGTCCTGGTGACGAGTAGACGAGCGGAACTTGGGCTTTTGAGGTCTGTCCTTTCCAGGAAAGGTGTTGGAGGTCGAGGGGAAAGACTGCTCTCGCTGTTGCTGTCTGACTGAGGCGTGACCGTAGGATCTTTTCCATGAAGGACGAAAGGACCGATGTTGTTTAGCAGGGATGAGGTTTAGGCGTTTAGCAGTGTTCTGGCTCTTCTGATGCTCGTTCATTATCTCATCAGTTTTATCATGAAAAAGGCCTTCACCCTCGAAGGGTAGACTACAGATTTTGTTTTTTGAATCTTCAGACAGGCCCGTGGATCTCAGCCAGGCATGGCGACGAAAGGCAATGGCGGACCCCATGGCCTTGGTGGCAGCATCTGAAGCATGCCTGCCAGACCTCATCTGCTGAGCAGCAATGGAAAGGGCTTCCTCAAGGGCCGGACCAGCAACACTCTTGGCAGCATCAGAGGTGGAGTCGAGAGCTGCCTTGGCCTTATTAAGGAGCGCTCGCTGGTAAGCTCCCATAACTGCCTGGTAGTTGGCAATTTTGAAGGACAGAGCCGCAGTGGAATAGAGCTGCCGGGCCATGGTATCTACCTTGCGACCCTCCTTGGTCGGGGGGATAGGCACTTGAGAAGATTTAGACTGGAGCTGGGAGGCAGAGACCACCACCGAGTTGGGCACAGGGTGTTTGACCAGGAAGGGAGCGCCTTCATCATAAACCCTGTAGAACCCCTCTAGCTTCCGTGACTTGGAAGAAGAGGGGATCTTCTTGAAGGAATCCTTGGCCATGTCCAGGATTGAAGGCAGGATGCCCAGATGAATAGGTGACGTGGTGTCAGAAGAAATCTGATCAAAAACATGATCAGAATACTGTGGAGTCGGATGGTGCACAGGAATATTCAAGGTCGAAGCCATTTTAGAAATAAACTCAGAATAGTTTCCAATGGAGTCCGCCGACGAAGGGGGACTCTCACCGGCCACATTAGAGTCTGGTGTCGCAGCCCTTTCTTGGTCGGAACCATCGGGTTCATCTGAGTCAGAATCCCGGGAGGAAGAAGAGTCAGAGTCCGAAGGGGACGGCGGGTTGGTACCAGAGTGGTGTCGAGACGAAGAGCGCTTGGCCTTCTTGCGGTGCCGAGATACAGGTGGTTCAATGGCCATGGAGCTCGGGGATCTGGGTTCCGAGGGGCCCTCAGGCTCGTACCACGGTCCAGGGCGGTTCCAGAACTGTCCAGCGTTATACGGTACCGGGGGGAACCCTGGAAAAAATGGGTAACCCGAGAAGGGAAATGGTACCATAGACGACGAAGGACCGGCAGGCCAAGTAGAAGGCATCTGCGGTACCGACGGCATTGCTGGTACCGGGGGCCATGTTGGTGGTGCCGACGGCCATCCCCAAGGCTGGGATGGAGACGGTATCGAAGCAGCAGAGCGAGAAGGCGGCAAAGTACCGGTGGAAACAGTCTCGGTACCTCTAGCTGACTTCTTCGGAGACGGAGGCGATGCCGCTGCCGACTTGCGCTTCGTCGACTGCTTCCGAGCAGGAGACTGCGGCTGGGTATCGGCCGTCTGTGCCGGAGGCAAGGGCGGTACCGTGCCCTGCCATCGCGGCTGGGTACCGACAGACTGCGCCGGTGGCAAGGGCGGTACCGTGCCCTGCCATGCCGGTCCCGGGAAGCCCTGGTACAGTGATGGAGGAAGCTGAAAGGCAGTAGAGGCTTGGCCAAAGGAGGGTGGTATCGGAGCATTAGAGAAGAGACTCACCAACTCCGACTTGTTGTGTCTCCTTTCAGGTATCGAGAGTGCTACCGACTCTTTGTCCGAAGAATCCAGCGGTACCGGTGAGACGCTCCTTCGGTTGGGAGAAAGAGATGGAGAAGTCCGGCGAGAGGGGGACCTGTCCCGGCGGGAAGGAGACTTCTCCCGGCGGGGTTTTTTCGGTACCGAGGCCTCGGTAGCAAGTTTTTTAGACTTAACTTTTTTTGCAGATTTTTCGACCGGATCCGCCGAGGTTTGAGAGACAGGATCCGCCGTGGCCTGGGAAGCAGATGACTCCATCGCCGGCCTCAAAGACTTCTCAAGAAGGTAAGTATTCAAACGGTGTCGGCGGTTTCGAAGGGCCTGCGAACTTAGGCTCTTACAGTGAACGCAGGCGTCCGGAGAGTGGGCTTCCCCCAAGCAATACAGGCACCGGGAATGCCCGTCAGAGAAAGGGATTTTTCCCCCGCACCGGACACAATTCTTAAAGAGAGAGCGCTGGGCCATAAAAGGTGAAGAAGAATCCAAAATGAAGAATCCGAGGAGATAGGGTGTTTCCGAACCATCCAACGCGGCGGTTAGAGGGAACTGAGGCGGTTTGGGCGGGAACGCAAGGGAGCATGGGTGGTGGGGCGGAGACTAATGATTCTGCTTCCTTGCTTCCAAGTGTTTCCGGTGCCATCGCTCGCGTCGCGACCGAGAACCCAGTGGTGTGGATTCACGGAGGACACGAAGAAGAACAGCTCTTGTAGGTTATTTTGCTTCATTTTTTAAATTTCTAATTGCATTTCTGGAGCTAGTCCAAAATAAGCCTTACAGAAGTCAAAAAACTTCTCAAAAAAGCAGGGACAAGACAAGAGGCAATTATTTAGAAATGCATGAGGATGAAAAAAGTTTAAATGGCTGGCAACTGCCCAGCCCACTTTGTTCTTCTTCCTTCTTCAGGTCTGTCTGGCTCCCATACAGGTGTCTGTACCTGAGTTTCAGCACAGCCCATAGCCTTTCCCCCCATACAACACAATAAGGCAACCCCAGCTCCTGCCAACCTAGCAGTTCAAAAGCATGTAAATGCAAATAGGTACCACCATAAAAAATGGGAAGCTAAACAGTGTTCTGTGCGCAGAAATGCATTCAGTCATGCCAGTCACATAGCCACAAATTTGCATAACATTGGCTCTTTGGCTTAAAAACAGAGATGAGCACCGCCCCCAGAGTTGGACACAACTAGCACGCATGTGCAGGGGGGAACCTTTACCTTTTTTATGATGAACCTAAAGGATGAATTTGGATTTGAGTGCATAAGCGTATTAATTTATACCAATGAATTCAGGTGACAATTACAGGAGTAAGGATTCTAATAGCAAATGCAATTTTCACTGTATTTAAAAATAATGTTTGACTCACCAGTATAAGGCTTGGCACCATTATCCTCATTAAGAGATCTGAAGTACCTACCACTTCCGGTCCGTTCAGAGCTCAGTTTCTGCAATTCAAAGACAAACATTCCCCATGCATTCATGCTGTGGACAGAATTGTAAGAATCACCTATTTTTTCATCTATTCAATGTTTATCTACTCTTCTAGTCCCTGCATCCAAAGGCAAAATTGATTCAGTAATTTAGAAACATGTGTGTGTAAACAGCAGAATATATATATATATCTGCATATACAAGTCGTTTTCCCCCCAACAGGGTTCATAAATTAAGGTCTCAGAATATCACAGATTTTTTTCTTGAGAGAAGCAGGCTTCCAAAGAGAGGTTTTTAACCCCCTCCTGACACCTCAGCAAACTGACCTTGGGCTGCTCCTGCAGCTGCACTTCCAAAGACAGGCTTTTAACCACCAACACCAACACCTCAGCAAACAGACCTTGGGCTGCTCCTGCCAGCATATGCTTCCAAAGAGTTTTTAACCCCCTCCTGACACCTAAGCAAAAAAAACCTTGGGCTCCTGGCATCGCACACAAGCAGCAGCCCCAGATCTGTTTACTGAGGTGTCAGGAGGGGGCTAAAAACCTCTCTTTGAAGTGCACAGCAGCAGCAGCAGCCCCAGATCTGTTTGTTGAGGCATCTGCACTTTTCTGCTGTCCAGAAAATTTGGGCTTACACTTCCATCAGCCTCAGCAAGAATAGCCAATTGTTAAGAATGATAGAAATTTCAGACCAAAACATCTGGTAGGGACCAAATTGGAAAGAAGCCAATAACTTTAAAAAACTGAATTACAAGAGGAGATATGGGTGGTGCTGTGGTTTAAACTGCTGAGCCACTGGGCTTCTTGATCAAAAGGTTGGCAGTTTGAATCCACATGACAGGGTGAGCTCCAGTTGCTTATCCCAGTTCCTGACAACCTAGCAGTTCAAAATCATGTAAAATATGAGTACAGTAGATAAATAGGAACCACTTCAGTGAGAAGGTACAGTAATGGCGTTCCATCTGCTTGTGCATTTAGTAATGCCAGTCACATGACCATGGAAATATGTCCATGGACAAATATTATCTCTTCGGCTTACTAATCAGATGAGCACTGGCTCGAACTGGGAATGACTGGACTTAACTTAATTATCAGAGGAACCTTTTACCTTTTAACTTAAATTAAAATACTAACCTGGAAACGTCTGGCATCCAGTATTATCATCTTAGGATTCACTGTGTTCTTGGAGTTCACCTCATTCAAGGGTAAATGAGATGTAGTCAACTGGATGTTATACATACTGGCTAGAGAATTGCTGATGCTGTATCTATAATAAAAAGAAAAATCACTAAAACAAAAATGGTACCATCACTCTCACATACTGAAAATGTCCCTATTTACATTAACTTAGCAATATGTATGTGGAAGATAGGGTACCTTCAATGCCTTAAGTTCATGATACATAGGAACAAGACCTTTACCAGACCAATCAGAGCAAGCTTGAGCAGCAGCAGCAGTCTGGCAGATTTCTAGACATTATCAATTTTTGGCACCTTCTTCCAGGAACAGCTATAATCTATAAGGACCAGGTCCTGAAACATTTGCTCCGCCATGGACAGAAAGCAAGGTCTGTTTGCAGCAGGGATAAGTGGAGTGGCTTAGGCACCTGGCCATGGAGCCAGAGGTTGAGAATTTGATTTCCCAGTGTGACTTCTTGGTAGCGGCTGGACTTTATGAATCCATACGGTCCCTCCCAGCTCTGCAGTTGATGATGATTTCTTAACAAGCAGATAAAATGCAATAGGAAGTATGCATGACGTTGAAATGAAAAAGGCTTGTGAAGGAGACTAATACTGAACTTCTCTAGTAAAATATAAGAAAAGAGGTGCTCTCTATACATGGCGGTTATGGATATAACCAATAGAAATGTTGCCTGTATGATCAAAAGTAATGTCAATGGAAGACAGGCAGCGCAAAAATGAAATAAATGTAAGGAGTAATTGACAACAAAAATGAAGACATTCTAATGACAATACAAAGTTGAAGTTTATCTAATGACACTTGAAAACATAAACTGAAATCCTAAGAGCTGATATTTTGATATTTAAAAATCTTCCACTTCTCATAGTAACAGATACGCTACAAAAACATAAAGCTTCCTGTTTGTCCATTTGGAGTCGATAAAAATCCCACTGTAGAACACCAGAACATACAGGTAACATGTTGAAGACAGGCAAAATTATCTAAGTCACTATATAACTAGTTTCTTCTTTTCCAATAGTATAAAATGTATAAAATGTCTACTGTATTTCATACTCACGCAATCTTCTTGCAAGCAGCCACAGCACAGCAGGGCACATCGTTTTCTTCATGCCACTGGCACCTAAATATAAACCAATTTGTGTCACAACTCTAGTAGTTCAAAAACATACTTATTGACTTTAATTCACCCTTCCTCACACACAATTTAACCATACTTCAACACTCAGGTCACATTTTAAATTCTAGACAAACAGGCTACCCTATCACACTTTCATTTACATTACAGTTTTTAATTAGAAAAGGATTCCTTCATGCCTGGCATTTTAATCACCTTCCTAACTCAGGGGAAGCAAAATTGTTTTAAGGCTATAATCCATGCACTTAAGAGAGAGTAAAGTTTTTCCTATTGTTCTTCAAAAACAAACACTAGATTTTACCATATTATTTAGAAATATAGTGACTATGAGAAGGTGGCATTCAGTGGTTTCTGAGAAATTCACAGTCATTAATGTGACCAACATATTCCATATAGGGAATCTTACTACAGTATTTGTACTTAATATTTCTGCTGAGAAACTGCACCAGTTTTTAACAAAGCTTTTCTATGCAAGGGGCACTGCAAGCTTCTTTCAATGTAGTATATGTATTTTGGAATCAATTCTAATACCAAACATTCAATTCAATCAAACACTCCAGGAGACTGTTTGCTTCCCCCTGCACTTTCTGGGTATGGTATACTGTATTTATCCTATAGACTTTTCTCCTGTAAAATCAGGACCCACCAGCAATTCACTGCCTAACGTTTTCCTAAAATTTAAAAGCCACAACACAAAAACACTATATGCAGTTCTACACAGCAGTTCCAACTAACAGAAAAGAGGGAAAGAGCTACACGTTATACCTAGTATTTGCTGAATAATCCCACATGGAGGCATCCAGGGTGTCATACACCCAAGTCTTTGATGGCTCTTTATGAAGCTTTTGACAATACAGCTCTACAATCAGATCTTCCACATTGAGAAGCTCTAAGTGATTTGCTGTGCCTATTACAAAGAAAATGTTTTAAAAGGAAAAGCAAGTTTTTAAAGTTAATTATCCATAAAGATAGCATTCTTTCTTTGGTTAACAAAAGCAGCTTCTTACCTGCTTCTGTAGCCATATGCTTTAGACACCAATTGATCCTAAAGCGATCATCAGACTAAAAAACAGAAGTTAGTTCATAAACATCAATTAATACTACTGAAAGAAATTGTGTCATTACCCAAAACCTTCCTTTTCAAGTCCATTAAATTGATGCCTTCTATTTACATGACAGCTATACAGTATTCTAGAAAGCACTGTAAGTTTCACTAGAAAATAGAAAATCTTCTGGTCTCATCAGTAACATGGCAGACACCTGAATTGACTGAGGCATCAATAGAAGTCTAATTGACAATTCTACAAAAATGAACAGTGATGTGGCTACTATTCTAGTCCCTTTAACTCTTTATTAACCAGATGACTTCTGGTGGTAATAATGGATTTCTAGGGAGCCCTCGAACCTGAAGTGGGGCAAAGTAGGAGTCTGAAAACTGAATTCAAGAGTAATGTTGTAGGCCAGGGCTGTCCAACTTTGAACAGGCTGAAGTCTACTTTTTCCAGCCCAAAGTGCCTGAGGGCTACTACACTAATAACTCTACTTACTAATTTAATATGTTCCAGGCGCATGCTTGTAAGTAGAAAAAATTGTAAGTAGAGCAGCGGTTTCCCTTAGGAATGCATTGAAAATCCCTCTTGCTCTGGAGGGAACAGATTGCAATGCATTCCTACAGGAAGGCTGACCATGCACACACTTCCCTTGCACTCAACCAAGCCGAGTGCATGGCCACGCAGGTCTCCCCTTGGAAGGTAAAAGAGGAGGAGGAGGCCAGAGGGGGAGGAGAGTCGAGTCAGGCCCCAGGCAGGTTGGGGGGCAAATCATGTCTGTTTTAAAGTCTTCCAGCAGCCCGGGAGAGCAGTGGTAGCGGATCCACCAGTATGCATGCACCTCCCTTGCACCCACCTACACCAGCTCAAGCAGGTGCAAAGGAGGCATATGCATGTCCATGCAGATCGCTCCTTGGAAGGAAAAAGAGGAAGAGGAGGCCGGAGGGGGAAGTGAGTCGAGTCCTGGGTGGGTTGCAGGGGAAGCGTGCCTTTTTTAAAAAGTCTTCCAGCAGCCCAGGTGGATCCGTATGACCATGCACATGCCTCCCTTGCACCTGCTTGACCTGGCACGAACAGGTGCAAAGGAGGCGCGTGCATGCTTGTGAGCAGCCCAGGCAAGTAGCGGTGGTGGATCCACCACTGCCACTTGCCTGGGCTGCTGGAAAACTTTTCAAAAAAAGGCATGCTTCCCCCCCAACCCACCCGGGGCCCGACTTGACTCTCCTCCCCCTCCCTTTCCTCCCTACTCCCTTCCAGCCTCCTCACCGCCGCTGCTGTCACCCACATCTCTCACTCACCTCCACCATGTTCACCGTGCAGCTGGGCCAGGCTGAGGCAGCTACAGGGTCATGGTCTCTGTGAGGCGGCCGTGGGGGTGGGAGGAGGAGGAGGAGGGAAGAAGGGTGGGAGGAAGGGAGGAGACATCACTGCGCAAAGGAGGTGGGCATACCCGTGCTGATCCGCTGACTGACGGGGGGGGGACCGCCCCATGGCCCTTGAAGTACCCAGCTCAGCTGATGCAGAGCGCTGGCAAACCCAGAACTTTGCTGGGCCAATGGTGGTCCTTGGGATGGGGGGGGAGTGGAGAACTTATCACCTCACTTTTTAATTGATGGCTTGCAGGCTACTTTTGAACCCTTCACGGGCTACGGGTAGCCTGCGGTCTACCTGTTGTGCAGGCCTGTTGTAGGCTAATGTTATCTCCATTTTTCTAGCCTCTGTGTACCCCACCATATCCCCACATTTCTTTAGTGTTGGAGGGTAACCTTTCAGATTCCTATAGCATAGGCATTGAAAATGATTAGGTACCACTCAGCTTATACCCAAGAAGATGCATGGCTTGGCATGCAGGAGGGGAGAAAAGAAGAGCAGGAGATAAAAGTAAAACATCTAAGACGCATCATCTACTAGTGTCTGTGAAGATTCTGTCATCCAAGTGAGGTTATCTGAAAGTTGTGTCATAGCAACTGGGTTTCTTTTCTTTTGAGACTGAAATGTTTTGCTACTCATCCAAGACTGACAAAGCTACTTGGATCAGTAGCAGAAATTTTCAGTCTCAAAAGAAAGTAAGCCCAGTTGCCATGACTCTATTTCTGGATTATCTGCTATTCTGGCATTTAGACTTAGTGAGAGAAACATGGATTTTTCTTACTAATCCAAAGATTGAATAATGTCTTGAAAGCCTAGGCTTAAAAGACATTCATCCAGCAGCTACGCAATGGAAGCAGCATATCCTAAGCCAAGCTGCAACAACCAACTCCAGTCTGAAAACACGATAGAAAGAAGCAACTGGAAAGCTTCTGTAGACGAGTACTTGTAAAGATGTGGCAACTGCAGTTGTGCAGGAAGACTTCTCTGCCAATCCAGGCAGGCTCTGTAGCAGTGGTGATTCCATGATTATGACGTAGCGATAACAGGTTTGTATGAGAATGGCTATGGATGCATGAACAATGCATACTGTACATAGATTCCATATTGAAATGCTTAGTGGATGAGTGACAGAATGTGGGATGCAAGGCTGAATTATGACTGCTTGATGTTGCCAGAATGTCATAGGAGTTGGCAGT
The DNA here is from genome assembly GCA_023846285.1 of Phrynocephalus versicolor. Taxonomy (NCBI): domain Eukaryota; kingdom Metazoa; phylum Chordata; class Lepidosauria; order Squamata; family Agamidae; genus Phrynocephalus; species Phrynocephalus versicolor. The sequence continues at coordinate 9,568,826 of JAHTLZ010000007.1, read as the reverse complement.
CAGGCAGTTGCAAAAAAGAGAGTCTGCTTTGAAGAGTCAGAGACAGTTTGAATGTCTGTCTGCAGTTAGTGAGGGGAAAGGAATTAAGGATATAGTATAGGGCACAGTCTCCAGAAACAACTACTTATAAAGGGAAAACATAGGACAGCAAATGTTTATAAATATTATAAAAGATTACATAGTTTTTTTGTTTTTCAACTTTATGGCTAGATGAGTCAGAAAGCTTTTCTTTTCATAGCAAACCTGAACCTGAGAATTAAGAGCTTGTTTACATAGAAAACCTATGGGAATGCTACCGCAACTGAAAATACTGGATGCTTTTATTTCCAGTAGACATCTGAGGATTTCTACTTGTTATGAGCAGCCAAGTCAGAAACAACAGTGAGATATTTAAAGAGTGGTTTTACCAAATCTACACCCCAGTGCATTTCAATGGTTCTATGCAGATTCAAACCGAGGCTTCCTTCATCAGACTGATACTCTCTCCAATACCTCAAACTGGTATCAATCAAACCAGGGGTCCTCAACGTTTTCAAATAGCGGGCCTGCCCACCCCTCCAGACACCGCTGGGGGTCAGACCACAGCCCCCCCCCAAAAGCCTGACATGGAAAAAAGGGAGAGGGGCAAGAGGGCAGTGTCCCCCCACCATTAGGCCATTATCAGCACGTCGCTGGGGCCCCCGTGATGCCTCCTGCTCGAGTGCCGCCCCAAGAGCCCTCTGGTGTGCCTCCTCCTCCAACTCCTGCGGCGGCTGCAGCATCTGGAGTGGCTGTCCTTCCTTCCTTGTGTTGGGAAGGAGGTGGCAGCCCAGGCAAACTCGGGCCCCTCCTCGCCTCCTGGGCAGCTGCTCAGGATAAGGAGCAGCAGCCACGGAAGGGGCAGCAAGGTTGGTGCCATCACGCACGGATCTGACTGTATACCCTGGCCAGCATGCCCTTGCTGTGCCCTGGAGGGAAGGCTGCCTCCTCTCCTGGCCCAGTCCAGCCCAGCTTGGTGTGTTCCAAGGGAGGGAGGGACCAAGGGCTGGCAGGGAGGGAGGGGAAGGAGGAAGGCCTGCCCAAAGCCACCTGCAGCCTGCTCACTGGCCGAGCCCAGCTAGGCTGTGGCGCTTGATTGGCTTGCTGGCCTGCCCATCACCAACCGGGAACAAATGCAGCCCCGGCAGCCTCCCAGGAAGCAGGTCCAGGCCACCATTGGCCTTCAATTCCCTTATTTCTTCTTCATCACCTCCTCCTCCTCACTGATCATTAACCCAGTGGCAGCATCAGTCTCTGCCTCCGGCCATGGCTGGGATCCCTCGTCCCTTCCTTCCCACCCTCCATGGAGCAAGGCGGCAGCTTGGAGGGGGCTGGGCAGTCGGGAAGTCGCCGTTTCCTCCTTGGTCGCCTGCTGTCCGTCCCTGTTGGCTCACTACCACGGCTGCTCCCGCTTGGATGGCTGGCTGGTGCTGCCTCTGCCTGCCCCCTTCCTTCCTCACAACCATAATGACACAGTGGTGATGGCCACACAAGGAAGGCAGGTGGGTGGGGCGGAGGAGCAAGGGTGGGGCCCCAGGCCATGGAGAGAGAGAGGGACCTTTCTATGTCCCTCCCATTTTAAAGTGCCCCACCTGGCTGTAGCAGGCTCCCCAACCATCTGGGCAGGGGGAGTGGGGGAAGCAACACAGACCATGTCAGCAACAGAAGCAGCTGCGGAGGCTGGCTCGCTCGCTTGCTCTCGAAGCAGGGGGTGAGTGGGTGGGTGTGTCTGCAATTAGTCCCACAGGCTGGATTCAGGACCCAGGGAGGCCATATCTGGCCCTGGGGTCTTAGTTTGAGGACCCCTGAATTAAACTTTAAAGGGCTTTACATTGTTTTGCCTGAGATTACACTGGAGATGGAGATTTCATACTTACTAATTCAAACTAGGCCTCAAATAAATTTCTTGTATTTCAAATCACTCATCTGTGAAAAAATTCTCTTCAACTTGTTTAAGCATTCGAATCATTTTTTACAGATGGAAAAGGTAATATTACAGTAGAGTACAATCCCCTTATCCGCTGATTCAGTAACTGCTGGTTCAGTTATCTGCAGGTGGTGATGGGGGGGCAGAAAGGAGGGAGGAATTAAAAATAAAACTTACCCCTGCTGATGCCCACCAACCTCCTCCTCACCGCTGCCGCCACTGTGGTGAGCCAGCATGGCACCCTCTGGAGGGGTGGGGTTTGAAATTTGAATTTCCCACTCAGGTCCCTGGCAGCAGATCAGAAGTTTGAGCGGGAAATTCAAAAGTTCTGATCGGATGCCTGAGTCCTCGACCAGGAAGTTGAAAGGTGGGTGGCTGGCGGCGAGGAGGAAGGCGACAGGCAATGGTGGGAGTTGGTTTTATTTTTTATTTTCTCTTCTCCTTGCTGCCGTTGACGCCGTCACAGGTCAGTTGAAGCTGAGTGGCAAAGAGAAAGGGTAAAAAAACCTTTCTTCCCTCCTTGCAGCCGCTGCTACTGCTGGACAGCAAGGCACCTGGGCACTCACAGGAGGGTGGAGGACTGTCCGGGCCACAACCTCCCTGGCGACAGCAGAGGAGCACCCCTTCACCCGCATGCAAGATTGGTGGTGGTGGCAGTGGCAGCGGCAGGGGAGGCAGCAACCACATAGCCTGGCAGAGCCCACCCATCCATAAGGTTGGCAGAGGTGACACAGCACCATGGTGTGGTTCACCAGGGCGCTAGAGGACTCTCCTACTGCTTTCACCCCTGGCACCCTCTGATAAGAGCATTCACTCTTATCCACAGATTTCATTATCTGCGGGGTGGCCGGGAACCAATCCCCCGCATATATGGGGGTTCTACTGTATATAAAAACTTCAGCAGACAAAAATTTCCAAAAATCTTTAATTCTTTCTACAGGCAGCAATTTCATACCAATTTTCTGAGGGTTCCATTAGCTTCTAAAACAACACAGGTCTGCAACTCCCTACATTCCTTCCAGAAATATTTAAACTCGAGAGACTGGCATGAACTGAACCATGAAGCAGGAAAAAAATGATGAGCCTGGGTGGTTTGTGGCCAGGATTATAGCGTGTTGTTTCAGTTTTGCCAAAGTAAAATGCCTCCTGCCATCTTCCCACTGTCCCCGTTGCCTCCCTACTTGGTTCTACTGTTGCAGAGTGAGCTCCTGTTGTTAACCCCAGTTCCTGCCAACCTGGAAGTTTGAAAGCATGTAAACGCAAGTAGATAAATGGGTACCGCCCTAAAAAGCGAGAAGGTAAACAGTGTTCCATGAGCAGACGCATTTGGCCATGTGAGCCACATGGCCACAGACTTGCACACTGGCTCTTTGGCTTAGAAACGAAGATGAGTGCCAGCCCTAAAGCCAGACACGATTAGTACGCATATGCTAGGGTGTTCTAGACCAGAGGCAAGCAAAGTACGGCTGTTCTGATGTTAGATTATAATGCTACTATCTTGAACCAGAACAAAAAGCGGTCAAGAGTGTTGTCGGTTTGCAGTCCAACTCCTGGAAGGCAGCATTTTACCCACTGCTGGTCTTGTAAAAGTTGTAGTAACAATCACTATCTGTTAAGATTTGAAGGTGTTTATAACGTTCCAACTTTACGTGATCAAGATAGAGAGTGGAATATCAATAGTAGAAGGGAAGAGCATTTCTATCTTTTATCCAGCAGACTTGAAGTTGGGGCCCTTCACTCCCCACTGCCAAGTGGAAGGTGGTGGGGGGGCAATTTATCTGCCCTTTTCACAGGCTTGCAGGCCTCCATTCCTGTCATTACATCATATTGTATAACACCTAAAAATAAAAATTCCAAATGCAAATACTGACTATATGCTCTATTAATTTATACTGCTGTGAGGGAGATCTTCCAGAATTTATTCAGTCCAAAGATTAGCTGCTCTACTCATTACAGAAGCTTTATGGATGGTTACTGACAATCCTCCCTTTTTCTCTTCTGATGCATAGAAGGGATGGGGCCAATTGCTTTTTCCTGCTGGTTTCGAGAGGCTTCCACTTCTTCTAGCTGGAGTGAACTGATTGGGCTTTTTCCCTTGCCAACAATAGGGTATGTATTTAGATGATTTTTGCCTGGGGAATAATGTTCAGGACGTTCACATCTGGCCTAGATGCCTTTAAAAAGAGACTGGACAGATTTCTGGAAGAAAAGTCCATTGCAGGTTACAGACCATGATAAGGATACATACTGTATTATCTCCAGGCTGAAAAAAATGTGCCAGACAAAGGAGGGTGATATCAGGAGACAGCTACAGTATCTAGTTGTCTAATGTGCTCCCATCTGGTGGGGCCACTGAGAGATTACAAGCTGGACGATAGGCTCTTGGCCTGATCCAGCAGGGCTCTTGTGTTCTTATGACTGGGAGAACATGTCCTCATTCTTTCCTCTCTTCCCATCACCCTTCCAAGTTTTTTCTGTAAATTTCTTAGATGAGATTAGCATTAGATCACTCAATCATCTTTTTGCTGGGTCATGGTTATTGTACATGTGCTCTCTCTTCCCTGGACAACATCAACAGAACAGTGTGCATGTATTATACCAAGAGAGTGCAACGAATCATGGAGAATCATGAGAATCCCCTCCCCCTGCCCCTCTCCTCACTCATTTCGCACGTGCACACTCACATGCACACACAGAGCAAGCCACAATAAAGGCAACTACTCTGTATAAAATGAGCATACCAGCAAACCTCCCCTATCTTATGTGCCATAAAGTGAAACAACAGCCCTGGTATGTGGCCCCATTAAGTCATTTTTAATAGTGACAATTTTGGGGGGATGCCCAGTGACAGCAATGGTGACGAGGAGGAGACAAACACATGCACAAGGGTGAGCAGCAGTCTGGCCAAGGTCCTCTATACTGCTCACCTCTCCTTTCTGTATTTTCATTGCCACCTGTGTCTGCACCCATGTGCGCATGGCTTCTTTACTCTATCCGAGGCAAAGAATCCAGGTTGGAGGCAACTATATTTTCTGGAACTCTGTGAAACCCTTTTCTCCCACTGCAAAGAATCATACAAGGACTGGCAGAGGCAGGAACAAAAGGAGGGAGGGTTGTGGGTTGGGCTGTGAGTCACTTCACAACCAGCAGGTGAATTCCAAATCAATCTCAGTGCCTGTGTGAGCACTGATTGCAATTTCAGACACAATACAGGCTCCAAATCAAATCACAACAAAGCTAAATCTTTCTGATTCGGCTCTTCAATGTACGCATCCTTTGAAATTGGCTGGCTCCCAAACTTGAAATCTGGAGCTCTGAATCCTGCCTTTGCAACCAACCATGCTTCCCAAGTTGTATAACACCACAAAGAGCCACACTCAAGTTAGAGGTTGTTTCTGTTGTCTTATTGGTCAATGAAGGAAAATATTCCAGATAATCAGAAATCTAAGTACTTAAACTAATTCTGGACAGGGACGTGTTGGGCCACTTGGGGTCAAGGACACTAAAAATCATCATCTGAACTGAATGGGGAGTGGTGTGCAGCTCTCATTTAGTTTGTCCTTCTCCCCTGTAGAAAAAAAGTATAAGGTTTACATAAATAGTCTTACTGTGACTGCAAAACTGTCTCCTTTCCATAAAAAGTCACAAAGCTGTATTCCCCAGGCTTGTGAAGATCAGCTCTTGGTAACATTTTTACCTATCACAGCTGAGCAGGCAAGAGGTTTAGTGAAAACTTGCCTTTGGCCAGCTGTTCTGATCACAGAACTACTACTAGCTGCCTATGATTTGGGTGGAGATGTCTTACTTTTTCTAAGAACATGAAGCAGTTAATGCCTGAAGGTACTATACATTACCTTGCAATAGACAGGTGGCCAGGTCCCCCAACGTGGCTGAATAAAGGTGTATAAATCACGTAAAACAACAGAGTAATTTGATGTTGCAAGCTCAAATCCAGATATAGGAATCCTATGTGTAGCATCACCTAATGGAAAAAGTATTTAGTGTCTTAAGGTTGTCTGGGAACATCTGACACATACATTCATATTTTGAATATACTTCTTAACATTTGTGTTTTATAAGACTAAAATATCAGTTTTAAAAATTTAGAAATTGATTAGGCATAGGATGAGAACTAATTTAATCAGATGTATAATAAACAAATATTTATGATCAAGAAAATTGTATGGTATCATCTTGAACCCATGGTAGATTAACAAAAGACTAATATATGATATTTACTAGCAAAAATATACAGTACTTACAAATGACTGGTTTTCAGTAGTTTAAAATATATTTCTGCTCAAAAATGAAAATCCTGTATCACCTAGTACAACTCAATTGATGCAAATCTCAACAACCAATTGCCACATGTTATAGAGTAAGCACAGGCATTTGCTGTTGTACACTGTGATTTGGAATGCACTAGCAATGCCCACGGTAACTTCTTCGCTTTTGGCAATTTGCTTCTGAAATTTATATTATATGACGTGGCTATGTGCCATCAAGCTGACTCCAACTCACGGGGGCACTATAAATGTAGAATTTCCAAAATCTCCTGTTCTCAAATGTCCTGCTCAGCTCTTCTAAACTCAAGCCTGTGGATACTAAGTTTAGGGAGCCATCTTATAGTGTATTTGTTCTTCTTTTCCTGCTGCCTCCCAACATTCTCAGCATTAATATCTTTTCCAGACCATCTTGCCTTCTCGCAATGTGTCCAAAGTAAGGTAGTCTCAGTTTCAACATTTTTGCCTGCAGATATAGTTTAGGCTTGATTTAATCTAGGACACACTTCCTCACATGACTGGCAGTCCAGGGCATCCATCAAGTTTTATTTACTGCCCAGGTTTTGCACCCATAGATGGTGATGGGAAATACAAGAGTACTGATGCGTCACTGAAGGCCAAGATGATTTTTTTCTAATTCCTTCATTGCTCACTTTCCAAGTCTCCATCTTCAAATTTCTTGGCTCCAGTCTCCATTTGGATTGATGACTGAACCAAGGTATACAGAAACTTTCACTATTTTGATTTCTTCTTTGTCAAAATTAAAGTTGTGTAGTTCTTCTGAAGCTTTTATTTTTGTCTTATGTGGGAAATCATTCTCACAGTGCCTCTGTGGCATCCATTAAATGTAAGCTAGAAATCACGTAGCAAGCGAGGACAGTTTAACACAAGCGTATTGTACTGAATCATGTCAAAGTTTAGATATGCTGAAATACTATGTTGCACTTCTCAGATCAGGTTCCCAGGCTCAAGTCACACATGCGCAGTTGTTGTTATGTAACTTGCATTCCTGCTCATGCTCAGTGTGTTAAGATTTAGACAAAGAAGTAACTTTATTTAGGCATTATGTAGATGTGTAAGTTTGTAATTGGTTAAGAAATTACTGCAAAGTCATATGGGATTTGTAGTCCGGTGGTTTTTCAATAAAGGCTCTTGCTGGGTGCAGCAAGAGAGAGAGAGCTGCTCCATTTTGCACCAAGAGAAACACGTGTTGGATTATTCATTCTTTTCTTTGTTTCCAACCCACATTGGGCTTGCAGGCCAAACCCTTTGTGGGTTCCCAATTCTCAAGCCTATTGGATCCAGGCTTCCCAAACTTTCCAATCCTTAAACCGTTAAGGATTCCCAGGATTTAATTCCTACACTTGGCAAGCAACTTTTCAAGCCTCACAGATTGGGGCTTCCCACGGGAGTTATTCCCACAGTCTTAATGTTGAACTGCAGTCCTGCTTTGGTATCTTCTTCTACTGCGTTCATTAAAAAGTTGTTTCAAGTCACTGCACCTTGCTGTCAGTAAAATAGTGACATCTGCGTATCTTAAATTACTGATGGTTTTTCTCCACCAATGATCAATCCTCCAACATTTTTGATTACTGGAAACCACTGTCTCTCCATATTCTGTCCCAATGGTAGCTTGTCTTGAATACATTAGGACAATCAGGTGCTTTCTGACAACATTTCTGGCTTCACTTCATAGTTCTTCAGGTTCATGGTCAACTGAGTTTAGGAATCCAAGTCTATTCTTTATTTGAACTTTAAATTAATCAGGAATGTTGTTTAGATTATGTTTTGGCGCTATGATTCTTTTAGCGTTTTTTTCAGTTGGATATTTACAATTCATGATCAGTACCAGAATCCACTCCTGATCTTGTTCTGGATGTGAGCACAGTTTGTCCATCTCTTGCTTCCAATTAGATAGTCCATTTCATTTCTATATTTACTCTCAGGTGACATCCATATAACATAATAGAAATCAGTAATTGACTTACTAGATTTAGTTCCTAATACCTTACCCCACTCTCAGCTTCCTCACATGGCCTGGTGATATGCAAATCTTGAGGGATCAGAAAAAAATCTGTTTTTCCACAGCAGCCATTCCTTTTCACAGTCTTGCTTTTATGGAACTCAGACAGATCATTACACTTTACAACATAGATTCATATGGGCATCTTTGTATAAATGCTTCATTCCTCTTTTGTGCAGAAGAATTGGTTAAGTATCATTCATGGTGAAGTTCTCTCTTCAAAGATTTCACCTTTAGCCTATTTTCTGAGTACAAAAGTGAATCAGTTCAACTGAGACTATTTGACATGCTTTTATTTACCCTCTATTACATATACAAGAAAACTATCAACTTCTAAATGATAAACTATAACCACAAGACATTTTATCCATATTCTAAAACTTACGTCTGTGAAAATTCTCAGTCATCCAGGTGAGGCTATCTGGAAATTGAGTCATGGCAACTGGACTTTTCTAGTGAGGTTGAAATGTTTCACTACTCATCCAAGTAGATTCACCAGTCTGAGGAAAGCTAGTTGCGAGTCCTCCATTTTATAGTTCACCTTGGTTTCACATCTGATCTGAATAGGCTTGTTAAAAGGTCTCCTCCACAGAGCCTCCCTCCACCCCTTCTGCAGCCAGGAGGCCTCTTTGCAAAGGAGGCAATTGGGACTGGGGAATCCTGGCTGCAGAATGGGAATGGAGAGGCTCTGTGGAGAACTCTTTGGAAATGAGGTGATTGGGGCAGGGATGGAATCCCGGCTGCAGCAAGGGAGGGGTGGGGAGAGACTCCGTGGAGGAAGCCTCTCTGGAAACGAGGCAATGGGAGGTGGCCGCATATTGCAGATTTTCCTTTATAGCGGGTGGTCAGAGAACCTAACCCCTGCAATAAACGAGGGACTATTGTATTCTGTGGAAATATCCCAGGAAGTCTCACATATGGATAAGCCATACATTTTGACACTCCATAGTTCCTGCACCTCTTGCTTCAAACCTACCTGCAGCTTGGCAATGAAACCGAAAACCCAGTGGCACTTCACCTGCAGAAGACCAAAAAGAAAATATACAATATATATTAAATGATGCCAAGCTTTTAGTTGTTGCAAGGCTGAGCCCCTTCTGTTCCACAGAAAGAACAAGTCGGCTTGAGAAAACTTAATTTTTCTTCTATTCGAGAATCTTTCCCCTTTATGCAGTCAGAAAACAAAGAATTCACTTTCACTTTCTTCTCAAAACTCACCTGGATCTATAAAACGATGAAAAGCTGCAATAATGCCTTCTTTAAGTGAATATTTAACACAGCCAATTTCACAAGGTAGGAAACGTTTATCGCAGTGAGGGGGAAGTACTCCATGGCTGAATATATTCAGGAAGTAAAAAGGGGTTTCAAGCACAACTGGAAAACAAATTCGACAAGGAAGTCACAAATAACATCCTGATGAATAAACTTTGAATTTGCATTAATAAAAACAGAAAGTCTTTACAATGGACTAAGAAGTGGTTTAAATGATTAACACTGCTTTCTTTGGTATAAACATTTGGTTTCCCATGTGGGGTATGCATACATCCAAGGGGTAAACCCAAGACATTTATGGGAATTCAAAAATAAAAAATGGATAATGAATGTGAACAAAGAGAGGAAACACACTGATTACTGAAGAGTGCAAGATTATGAGCACTTTTAGCAGTTTGTCTCCCATCAGTGGCTATGTGGTGGAGGACGCACTTGTTTTTGTTCCCTTTTCAGGCCCTGCCCCTTTGCTTTGGCCACTTTTTGGTCAGGAGTGATTGTCTGAGGCAGAGCCCGTCTCTAAATTGCTCAAGAGAGGAAGTAGTTCAGATGAGAGCTGCAGGCTTGGCTCTGGCCCCTTCCGGCCTCATAAGGCCTGAAAGATGGCAGGGAATAGGTGACGGTGGGTGGCAGGAGTAGAAGCCAATCCCTCTCCTCAATGTTTCCCCCCCCCCAACTTCTTCCACTGATATCATGCATCCAAGGTATCTAGATGGATAAAGGAAATGCCATTTCATCTTTTTGTGGCTGGTCAGGAAAGTGAGGTACCAAGAAGTTTTTTTGCCCTGGGAAAGCTTGCTACTGAGAAGCTGCACTGAGTTGTTAATTCTGTAAGTGTTAGTGTTGTTGCTGGTAACCCCATTTATTGTTTATTGGTTGCTCCTGTAGCATTCATGTTCACCCTGTTAGGGGAAGCTTAGGTTTGAGGAGCTGCCACAGGTTGGCTAATATGAACAGTACAATTTATGGAAATAGGACATCAAGGGATATGTAAATTAGAAAAGGCTGAGAACCACTGGTATAGAATATAACTTCCTCAAGAGAAAACAGGATAAAGGTTATATGTTTCATAACTTTTACAAAGCATTTATATCTTGTCTTTCCACCAAACTGTTAAATATGGCTTACAGCAATTAAAAGAAATACAGTGACTCCCCTGCCTATCACGGGGGTTAGGGACCCAACCCAACCCGCAATAACTGAAAGTCTGTGATATACGGATGCAGGTCAGGTTGGGCCTGGGAGGGCTAGCTGGGGGCTCTTGTACTTACCCCAAGCCTGGCTCTGCCCTGAACAGGCCTGCGAAGGCCTTCTGGAGGCCCTAAAAGGGCCTCCTGGTGAACCAAAAGTGACTTCCGGATCGCCAACAATCATTTCTGAGGCTTCTATCAGGCCTACAAAGGTGCCTGGAGGCCTCAGAAATGATTTTTGGAGATCCAGAAGTCACTTCCGGTTTACCGGAAGTCACTTCTGGTTCACAGGGAGGCCCTTTTGCGGCCTCCAGAAGGCCCAGGAAGGCCCTTGCAGGACGTTTGGGGCAGGGGCAGTCCTGGGGTAAATACAGGAGGCCTGAAACATACCTTCCCCCCTCTTACCCCAGGGGGCCTTTTTCATATACAGTACTGCAGTCCCGCGGTATAGCAGGACCGCAGTATATGAACAGCAAAAAGTTCATAAAGTGGTGGGGGACCACTTTAAAACCACATTGACATTAAGTAACAATTTTACAGGATAGACAAATCACTCAAGAGATACTTTACCTAGTTCACATGTTTTGAGTGATTTGGCAGGATCTGCCACAGGTATGTTGTTCTTAGTTTGTGTGGGGAAAGGTGCTGGAACTTGGCTGGATGGCTGAAGAAAAAGGTGAGACAATTTATTAGTTCATCAAGCAATGTATTTCCACGGTGTGGTGCTCTTTTCAGTGCACACCAAACTCATCCCCAATTCCATAGTGACCATAACAAAAACTGTCGCAACAGGTGTGCGGGGGGTGGGAAAGCCCAGAGCAGAGAGAGGTTGAAGTGCGCTCATGCCTCAGAGTATTGCCATCAAGTACTGAATCAAGGAAAAAGGACTACAGTATTGTCCTTCTCCAGTAACACACATGGAAAATTATCCTGTCTAGTTTATCCAAGAGAAAACTGGGATTGTAGAATACAGGTAAAATCTCCACTGAGCCATTAAGCTCATTGGGTGATCTTCAGGTGGGCACACAGTCTGACCCTTCTCAAAGGAATGGGAGGACACAAAGTGAATAAAAAAAGCCATGTACATCACCCTGAACTCAGTGAAGATTAAATATATGTAATAAAAGAAATAGCAATGGTATGCCTGATCTGATCAAAATCACACAACATACACCTCTGTAACTTCTACAGAATCTGAACCTCTAGGATAATAAAGATATGTCATAGCTATTTTCTGACATGTGACATGTTGAAGATAGAAGTGTAATACAGTCACTGATGTTCTAATGTTCATACCCTCATAAGTGTCCAGAGAAGGCTGTAGTGGCTAGCATTCGATCACTCACCTAAATATTATGTATAGTAATCCTGCCCCCCCCCAAAAAAAAGCTGGCTTCTAATTTTAATGATCTTGGAAGGATGGAAGGCTGAGTGAACTTTGATTTTAATCCCTATTACCTGGGATTAAATCCGGGTTGCTACAGTTTTGGCTGCGTTATAGCAATCTAACCACTGTGCCATGAGGCTCCAATACATAATAAGAATCAATTTGCATTCATCATAGGTATTTTATAACCTCCCCAATTATGTGACTGTTTTTAGTATTCTAACTTGGCCCTGAAGATTACATTATAAATCCTAAAATATTTTCATTCCAGATTCACGGTTGTGTTTACCTTTTTAGCTGCCACTTCTGATTTCTTCGCTTTCCACTGGCGAGCCATTTCTGCATACTTTTCTTTCTGCTCTACAGTGAGATTCTTGGGAGAAAAACAAACATTTAAGTTCTTAATTCCTTTCTTACTGCAAAATTTAAAACTCTGTATATTTTCTATTAATATACATGACTAAAATCGATTTAAACCCTATTGATTCAACAGGGAATACTAACTACCATTCAAACGCTCATTGAAATCAATGTGATTTATAATAGTTTAACTTTGTTAGGTTCCGGCTATCAGCTTTCCTGCAGGTCAATCTTGTTTTAGACAGAAACTGAAAGAAATTCCATTCCCACAAAGTGTTTGGGAAGAATACAACTCAACCCTGAACAATTGGGTGCATTTTTAGAGTAGGCTCTCATTAGCACAGTATAAAAGGAATCAAGAGCCACGCTTATGGTTTGGTGAAGCACATCTTTCTGGGACCTACTTTGAAGAAGGGTGATTTACTTTACACTCAAAAGCTTGCAATGTTCCTCTTTTTATTTTTAACAGTGGTCTGTAAAGGTATCGCCTGTAACCTATTTTTGCAATTGTGTTTTGTGATGGCCACACGGCTCAACTCCTTTTTGCCTTTATGGTTGGTTATGAACGATGAAGCTATTGCTTACTACTGCAATTCCCATGTGGACAAATAAATGTGGCTTCAATTATCGCAACAATTAATAAGCAGACGAGGCACCACAAATTAAGAGGAGACGTTTAGAAAGCCTAGGACCTGTCAAGCCTCGTTTACAGCCAGACTGCAACTTGTAATAAAAATTCCTTAAGAACTCCTTGCACCTTCCCAGACCCAGCTTGGCACCGGCATCACAGCGTGACCCCAACCAAGCCGTCGGTCGCTTTCTTTCAGAGCTGACTAGAAAGGAAAGGAAAACAGCCATTCCCACTCTAGGGGTTCACAGGACACGCGCCTAAACGTTGTGGTTCAAGAAAAGGGGGGCGAGCACCTCACGGGGAACCATTCCCTCACACTCCGGTGAAGAGGGCGAAGTATATTAAACCCAGAGCAGGGGCCGCTACCGCCCAACGCTCTATTTTTAAGTTTCCTGGCCTAAGGGCACGTCGAGTCTTTTTGAGAAAACGAGGCAAACGCGCCTCGTTTTCTCGAAAGTGAGGAGGACCCTTTCCCCCGCCTCCCTCAGAATAAAGAACTTAAATTTATTTTTAAAAAAGGAGGCGCTTCTTTCCCCTCACCGCCCAGTCGCCGGAGCAGTGCGGGATAGCCTGGGCCACGCCCGTCACGGGCAGGCCCCGCCGCCTCAGCTCCGGCACCATCTCCAGAGCAAAGAAATAGTACGCGTTGCGCGCGCCTTTGCGGTTGGGCATCGTGCGCGAGGCACTCGCCGGGTCTCGCGCGGCCAGGAGAAAGGCAGGACAACAAAGCGGGCCGCGGCGCTCCTCGGCCTTCTGGAGGAAGAGGCGGGACCAAGCGCGCGGCGCCTTTTTTAGGAACCTCCGCGCGCCACGTGCGCGCGGCACAGGGCGGCGGCGGCGGCGGCGGCGGCGGCGGGGGAAGGGAGGGGGCGGGGCTTGTGCTTGGGTTTAGTTCGAGCCTGGGCTTTGCGATTATCGTTTAGTATAACCGTCGCCGTGGACGAGGAGATTATAAGTGTACGCACTTAAACTCTTGACTGTAAAATCCAAAAAACCCGAAAGAAAGTCAAAAGCAAGACTAACTATTATAGTCTTAATATAGCCCTCGAAAGCTCACATTAAAATCCAGTAAGTCCTTTAAGGTGCCATTTTTAAAAACTTTTTGTTTCGTTTCTTTGGATGGTCTTTGGATTTTGCCTCATACTCTTGCACAGACCAACGCTGCTTATTTTAAAATGACTTAATGGTAGCATGGCAAAGCGAGTAACAAACGCAAGTAAAACTCAGGCCATCGTAATCCACTTTTTTGTTTCGTTTCTTTGGATTTTCTTTGGATTTTGCCTCATACGCTTGCACAGACGAGCGCTGCCTATTCTAAAACGACTTGTTGCTAGCGTGGCAAAGCGAGTAACACAAAGCAAGTAAAACTCAGGCCATCTTAATCCAATATATTTGGGGGGGGGGAGAGTAACTGGAACCCGTAAGTTTTACTACATGGATTGACTCAGGGGGAGAAACCAGCCCTTTGTTTGCAATACCTGAGTAAACGACAGGTGTTTTGGGGGGCTGTTAATTCGTAGAGTTGCCATAAATGGGAATTAGTTCCAATGGAACATAATGTAAATATGAAACCTCTCAGACCTCAATGGAAATATGGTTCAGTTTCCTGGAAAAGAAAGTGTTTGTGATAATTAATACTTTTAATAGGAATGAAATTCAAAGTCCATCAGTAATATGCAGCTTTATTAAACTGAAAGTGCACAGAAATTCACCAGAAGACTTCTATCAGGCTGCATGGTATTTAAAAAGGGGGAGAACTGGGAAGGCATGGAAGGCCAAACTATTGGCAAATATTTTGTGCAGCAGAGAACTGCAATTAAGCTCCACTCCAAGACAAATGATTGGGTCTTGATGGGTAAGAGGCTTATTCAGGTTTTCACAAGGCCTAGGAGAACCTGGAAGAAGACAATAGCGCCCTTTTCTATAAATGCAAAGGCAGCAGTAACAGGCATTTGAATCTAGCCTTACGTGAAGCATACAGGTTTCTTTGGTAGCATTAATAGAGAAAAAACAATCCAGTCTTTGTGTAACAAATATTGAAATTCATTTTAATTAAATTTTCCAAGATAAAGTACTGTGCTATTAATGTCAAAAAGCCCCATTAGTGATGCCATCTTGATTGGGGATATAATACTGTGGAAGAAGTTCTCTGTGGGCAGAGACCTAATATTGTATTACTGTGTGAAATACCATTCCTAGCGATTTCACACATAGCTAGGCAGATAAAACAAAACTAGAATCAAGACTATAGCAGTTGGGAGCAGTGATAAGCACATGCAGATTTCTCACTTATATGATTGCCCAACATCACACCCCATTGAATTTGGTGGAACTTGCTCCAATATAAATGTGAATAGGATTATGCTGCTTGAGCCAGTACGGAAGGATTTGTAGCCATTTTTTTCAACATAACTTTAGTAAGAGCGAGAGAGGAAGGGCAGCGGGGAAACTGGCTGCTGTTTGAATCCTTTCTTCCCAACACTTGGCGCCAGGGTCTGTTTTGATCTTCCCCTCTTGTTTGGTTTCACTGGTTCATTATGTTTTCTTTTAGAGGTTTGCTAATTGAGTGCTAGATAAAGATGTAAAATTTCTGGACACTTTGGGAAAATGAGGATTAGGAATTCTGTTTTTTCCCAAAGTCCCCCCCCCCCCGGCATGGCTTCAAATTTTCCAGAAATTTTAGATCTCTAGTACTGAAGCAGCTGGGCAGCCGGAGGGGCGAGGGTAGAAGAGTGAGCATTTGGCAGAGAGAGAAGGGAGGTAGTTTGAACGCAGCTCTTCTCCAACTGTTCTTCCTTGCAAATCTGGATGGATAGGGCAGAGGTAGCTTAATAACCTGGAAACAAGGCTGAAGTGACATTTTCTTCCTGACTTGCTACTGATTCCTCACCACCTCTCCACTTTTTGGCTATCTAATTGGCCTAACAGTAGGACTGCAAGTCTTTAATAGAAAAGGAAGGAAGGAAGGAAACCCACAGGAAGGAAAGTGATAAACAAGTAGACCCAGGTACCAGATGCTTGGAGGAGAGGCTACAAATGGCTAACAAATAAAGCTGATTTTCTCCCTTCTATTCACCAAACGGCATCCAGAGATTCAGTTGTGGTTGTGAAATGCCTGCTTGAAGAGGTGGGTCTTCAACTGCGGGTGGAAGGATAAAAGGGAGTAGAATGTTGTGTGTAGGTTAAATAGCATAGAGAACAGGGCATAAATCAGAGGGGCAAAACTACCTTCTGAGATCAGCTATCTAGCAAGGACTGGGGCCAGTGTAAAACACTGCTAATATGTCCTATTCTGGACAGACAACACAGAAGGATGCCATGATTGATGGTATCAAGTGGTTGAGTGTCCAGAATAACTGACAGGGAACTGTACTTCCTTTCTAGTTCCTGACATAGGTCATCCATCAAGGCAACCAAAGCTGTTTCTGCTCCAAACCTTAAACCTGAAGCAGATTTAAATAATCTGCTTCATTCAGTGACCTCTGGAGCCAGAAGGCCACTGTGTATTCAGGCACCCTTTTCTAAGAATGGGATATTGGAGACTAGCTGGTATTTAACCAGCATGGCAGGGTTCAATGAGGGATTTTCCAACAATGTTCTTATAACTGCTTCTTTTAGGTAGTTCAAAATCTTGCTTTCTTGAAGAGAACATTCATCACTCCATTCAGCATCTCTGTCACGTCTCTCTTGACGGCTTTTGTGAGTTGGGAGGGGTGGGAATCCAACATGCAACCTTTCACATCTTCAAGTTTTTTGTCCCCATTTTCAAACATTTAAAAGTTGAAATATAGCCATTACTAATTGACAAGCGGGAGCCAATATTACATCCACTGGGACTGCCTCAAATACAGTATCTGAGTTAAAATAGATTCAAGAAATTTTACTGCAAAGTACCATGCAAATTGTTCACAGTGGGCTGCTGAGTGGTATAAATTTTTCTTCAGTGGGACAATGCGTAATAGGCCCTTAACCACTCAGAGCAGTTCTATTGGATGACTATGAGCAGATGCAGTACTGACAGAGAAAACTCATTTATTTGTAGCCAACATTGCTGTGAATTAGGCCTTGCAAAGAGCTCTAGTCAATATTCAATCAGAATCACTTCAGGTTTTGTGTCGCTGTTGCTCTGGTCTTCATCCCACTAAACATTACTGCCAACTTCTTGTTGAATCGGGAAGATAGACTGGCTTCAGTCCATGGGATGGGACATTTGGGAACAATTGTGTCTAGCACACTGGCCATCTCCTAATTCCATAGGTCACTACCACTGTGTTATTCAGTCAGTAGGTTGTACCTACAGGAGCACAATGGTGAGAGAAAAACATATCAATGAACATGCAATGAACATGTTTAAACCACTCTTTTGAGCATCCTCAAAAAAGAAATACAGTGGAAGATAAAGTGACTAGATTCTGTCAGGAACAAAATGTATATTGAGACACAGTAACTAAGTGCTTCAAAAGCAATTTGTTGTGAAGGTGCTGGAGAGGAAAAACAATTCCAAAATACTGTAGAGTGTTAGCAGAGGAAAGCTTTTATAGCACATGATGGTCTTCCTAAACTGGTGAAACAATATAAAGTAACTGCAGTGTTAAATGGTATTTTTGTGATGTGCTAGCCTTTAGTGAATGTAATGAAGCAATTTAGAGATACTGTACATTTATTTGTGGAGGATTGCTTCACATCTCAAAATGCTGTAGAAATCACTGTTTCTATGGAAATTGCTGCAAGGTAAATTGAGAATGCTGGATGCATGTTCTGCAGAACACAAGGAAAGTGAATTTTCATATAAAATGTTAAAGGGGGATTAAATGTGGGTATGTATGCTATGCTATTATTGCAGTTTAAGCCAGACAGTGGCTGAAATCTTACTGGGTAGCTACGTGGTTACAACTGGATCATATGCTAGTGGTAGCTCAACTGCAATTGTGGCGAGGCAGAAGCACTGTTTACAAAGGACTTCTGCTGGCACATTGGACAGTTGGTCAAAATGAGGAATGTGTGATCAGTTTTGCAATCCTTGTTGCTTGGGCGGAATGCCTGCCATAATTACCGTAGGCAGGTTATGTTATGCTTCAGTGTACAGGATTCCAGCCAATATTTTTCTGCACTCTGGGACAATTTCTTGTGCTATTTTCTTCCTTACTGATATGTATATACAAGTGCAATATTGATGTAGTAAATTTCCGATACAGTTATTCCTCGTGTTTGGCATAGCATATATTTATTTTCACTTTATTGATATGGAACCTTTCTCTCAATAAATGGACCAAAGGTGTCTATAAATGGAGCTCTAATATATACCTTGCATTTCTTTTTCTTCTCCCTCTGCTTTGTGTAAATATAAAGATAAACTTTATATGGAAGTCTGATTGTTGAGATATAGGGTGTCAACTTGGTGCTTTAAAAAAGAGGTGGGGGCAATGGGGTAAAGGAGACTTAACATGCTTACTGCGGGGAGAAATTACAGGTGGAAAATAGTACAGAAGAATCATGTCTGTTTATCTGAAATTATGATATAGAAGGAGAGCTGACTTTATGCTTCGTACTGCTATTAAGTTTGCCCAGTGTTATTATTGTTCTTGTGTAATGTTAACAAACCATAGTATTAACAAGCATAAGAAAGCCATTTCAGAAACATTTGAAGACCATCAAGTGTTTTAAAATTGAATTAAGTAGTGCTAATTCTTTTAAAAACTCAAATGCTTTACACAATTGAACTACAGTATCTTATTTGGCTGTGAAATGTGTTTTCTCTGAAAAGTGGCATATTATCCAGATGAAATACAGTGGACCCTCGTGTAACAATCAGTTTAACAGAAAATCTGCTTAAAGGAAAAAAAATCCGGAGATAGGGGGAGATCGCTTAACAGAATTGCCTATGGGGCAAATCCGTACAACAGAAAAACAGTCACTATTAGGGATTAAACCGTTTTCAGTGCATTCCTATGGGAAATTTGTACAGAGGAAATTTTGCTTGACAGAATTTCATTGGGGACAAATTATTTCCTTTATACAAGGCACCACTGTATGTTGTTCTATGTGATTAATATGGCCTTTTGGAACAGTCTCAGCCAATAAGAAACCCTCATGTCCAACATTCACTCTAATTTTGGTGAGCACTGGGTCCCCCCCCCCTCCACAAAGAGTTCTGGCTTCGACAGGAAGCAAATGGATGGCTTTGATACAGTGCTGTGTGGGAATGGTGGTAGCAAATGGCTTGTGCCAGATGGATTGAAGGTTAAACTCTGTAGTTTATAGCATGCCAGTTTATGTAAATACTGCAAAACTGTATTTCTTGGTCTAATTTTAGATTGCATAAAGCATTACCAAATTATTGGCCAGTAACTTGGGAGTGTTCTATAATAACATTTAAAAAATTTGGTGCGGTATATAAGCAGCTCACTTTGCTTTGAAACAGTATAACATTTGTTGTTGTAAAAAGAGGGAAGAGCTCAGAAATGTTTAACTGTTGACCTCTCCAAAGTTAAGAAAATGTTGCTTGTGCTATTTTGAGTGAAACTGAGACAATACAAGCAGAGGGTTTGGCTTGTAGCCTTTACTCCTGCCTTACTGGGACAGCCAGATAGCAGAAAATTACACTATTCCCGATCTGTAGGTCTGTATTGTCATTGAAGTCCCTAAAGAAGGGGTCACGTAAATGCAAATAAATAAATAAATAAATCTGCCGCACTGGCCAAAATAGTAAATCACTATAGAATAAGTCCACTGACTCAATGAGGATTTAGTTGGTCAATACCTTTGTAGGTTTCCTTGATTCAAATGTCTATTCTAACTGCAACCTGCTTTCCCCTAGTAAGTTGCTGTTAGAAAAGACCTATTTGAATCAATTGAATTTAGGGACAGGTTAATTCACCAAATCCCAGCTGAATTAATGGACCTACTCTAGTGCAATTTACTACTTTAAGCAATAGGAGGATTTTGGCCACTTTATTTTTCTACCGGTTCATTAGAAACAGGAGGCAGGCATATAACGTAATTGGGAGATAGGAGAGACAGAGACAGGTTAATACAATATGGTAGTTTCCTATACAAAGTATCAGACAGGTACAGTACTTCCTATTTCTCTTAACAAGTGCTCATGCCTCCATAGGGAAGGCTATGAAACTCTGTTTTCCAAAATGTCCAAGAGGGTAGCTGTGAATTAAAACAGAAGGATCTTGTGGCACATTTAAGACTTTCAAGTTTCTTTTGGTATAAGCTTTCAGGAACACAAATCAGTTATTTTTTTGAAGTGTTAAAGTAAGATTATTTTTTTTGCTTTGACAATTACGCCTGGTTTAGTTGATGACAGAGTTCTATTTTGATTCATATTTGATAGCAAATTGCTGTTAGAAAAAATAATCTAAACCCTGCACAACAGGGCAATAAGACAGACAATTGTCATTTTCTATATCTCATTCTATTTGTTTTCAGCCCCAGTATATTCAGTAATGCGAATATAAAGCTGTGGCTTGAGCACTGCCTCATATCCATCTGAAGAAGTGGCGTATGTTAGAAAAGCTCATGCTGAATATAACTTGCTTATATCAAAGGTGTTGTGGGACTCTCAAGTTAACTTTTAAGCAGATGTTAGAAAGGAGATTAAAGGTCTCATCTGGAGTGAATTGTGGCCTGAGAGATTATTCATTTGCACATAACACACTGAGCCTATCTAGCATACACCCAAAACGTAAGGATATTTTGAAGCGAAAAGAGATCAGAATTGCATGCAGAACAATGCTGCTTCCTTGAATTGGAAACCTCTTTCCTTAGCAATGAGTCAGTGTTTATTTTCAACAAATCAGTGCCAAGTTTGCTTCCTAGTACTGGAGGAAAAGGAAAAGAAGAAAACATGAACCAAATACTTATGCCAGGGTTTTAAGTACAAACGGTGTTTTTAATTTGGAAGACTACCAACAAGTTTCTTCCAACATGGGGCTAAGGGTAGTTATTGACATTTGATGAAAAAAGCGATAAGTAAAAGCAAATTTTAATTTTATATTTTTGTGCTGTCGTATGATTATTCTATCTTATTTTATGTATAAGACAGGAAACTAGTCCTCAGAAGATATATGTCTGAATAACTCCATAACTGATCTGAAATGAGAAAAACTAATGTGATGCTATTATTTATGCTGTCTCTGAGAAGGTGGAGGATTTCTATTGAAAGAAAGTGACTCATCCACATGCTGCATTTCTTCCTCACCTGTTTTGTGCGGGTTCGTCCTGAATGAACATGGATGCTACCAGAGTTTCAGACTGCATTTTTAGGAACTGAAAAAGAATTCCACATCTTTTTTTTAAAGAAATCACCTTCTTTTAAAAGAGTGGTTAAAAATGTTTTAGAAAGCTTGAAGCAACCCTTATAAAATAGCACTGTGTGTTGGATAATTTGTTTTTTTATTTTAGTAGATGGGTGCTACAAAGCTTCTATTCTGATTCTTTTTCAGCAAAGGATCACCCATTGCTAATATATTTCTCCACGCCTGCTCTTTTAAGCCCAGTTCCTGTGAAGCTCGCTTAAAACCCCACAGGGGCATCTCATTGGCATCTTACTCCTTCCTTCTACCTGGGACCTTCCTCTCTTATGTTCTCAGAATGCCTTGTCGCCAAGGTCCTCCTAAAGCAGTAGTGGCCAAAAGTCGTCCCTCAGATGTTTTGGACCACGACTCCCAGAATTCCAGGCCTGTACTGCCAATGACAAAGGACTGTGGGAGTTGTGGTCCAAAACTTCTGGAGGGCCGAAGTTTGGCCACCACTGTAAAGCCTGGGGTGGTGGTACAAGACCATGCCAAATGGCCCACCAGGAAATGCCAGAGCATCCCTCTCACTACATTGTTAGTAGTTCCTTCACCAGTTACTCTTGCAGTTATTAACACCTGTTGCTTGTATGATGTTAAAATCGGACTAGTTGAGTTTTGATAAATCTGCACAAAATACATGGAATATACCGCTCCATCTAGCTACACGGCTACTCTAATAACTAGATACACAGAAATCCTCAGTCTTTTTGGTTAAAATCCTGCTGCTTAGCATGTTTAAGTCACAACTAGAGAAGGCCCATTTAATCTGTGGGAATTTTGTGAGCCAACTCATCTGTAAATTCCATTTATTCAATGGGCCAACTCTAGTTGTGACTTACTATACAGATTTCAGCCAGTGTATGACAAATAAATACTGTAATAAATATGGGGTTTCCTACTAAATGTATGTTGTTTTATTTATACATCAAATAGCCAGCATGGTGTAGTGGATAGAGTGTTGGACTGATACTTAAGAGATCAGGATTCAACTTCCTACTCAGTCATGCAAACTTACTGCGAGGTGGCAATGATAAATGATTCCTTGAATGCCTCACATTTTTTGACATATTAGAATCAGAATAATTCAGAGACCATTTGTCTGTATGTGACAACTTAATGCTTTTGTATGTTCCTCTCTCTCTCTCTCTCTCTCTCTCTCTCTCTGTGTGTGTGTGTGTGTGTGTGTGTGTGCATTAAACGTTTAAATAAATGAGACATTTTCTTTATGTAAATTTTAATTTTACCCCCTTTACACCTCATTTACCTTCACTCCTCCTTTCTTTTTAAATTCTGCTCAGACTGTTTTCAAAATAATTGGTTCGCTTTAATTAATCTCTCAGTCAATACATTTGTTCTTTAATAGTAAGGTTGTCCAGTGATGAACTCGGCTGTTCTTAGATAGCTTCAGTGGCCAGGCAGGACAGCCATGTGATTTAGAAACTCTTATAATTCTGATGTGGGGGAGGAGAAAAGTTAAAACATAAGAAGCTTTGCTCTCTTTTTTTCAATCTGGGCTTTGTTTGAAGAATAAAGCTAGCTAATAGTTATTTTCCCCTTGCTTGAGATTCATAAGTAAACCAGTAGGGAAGAGATTAACAAAAAAAAGCAATGCTTTCTTTGTTTCCCCCTAACCGAGTGGTATTTCCCATTCAGAACTCAGTCTGCTCACTGAGTTTTATGCGAGGTGGAAGACAGGCAGATAACGGGGAAAGGAGACTTCTCGGGCTGCCAATTGATTTGTTACAACGAGCCTCTTTCTGTGTCTCCTGTTTCCCTCCTTGACCCAATTCTTTTCCTTTCTTGTCTGGAAGGACCACGATGGACGGGGTTTTGTTAGGCTGGGCTGCGTTCTTGTGGGTAACAGGTAAGAGCTTCACGTTCCCATATCATCGTTAAAGTTAATAACTAGGGTTATAAACTTTTTTTTTAATCCTGTGGGATTCATTGTACTCCATGTGCTTATTTCCTTAATGTTTCAAGAGTGTCCAAGGTTGTTAGCGATAGAAAATGTGGTACTGTAGCTGAATGTTAAATCCAGTCTCAGTATGTGTGTTTGTGCATGTTTGAGACAACCGCTTTAATTATCAGTTTGGCTGACTTTAAAGCACGGTGTGTTCTCACACTGACTTTCTGTCTAAAATAAAATTCATCTAAATTTGGATAAGAATAGGCAAGCTTAACTCATGTGTGGGTTGCTGAAGAGTGAAGCAAGGGAGCAAGGAACATTTTGGTGGTTGTGATTTCGACAGGATACACTTCCCATGGGAATCTTTCATAGCTGGACACACATATCTTAGAAATGTGTTGGGGAAGGGGAGACGATAAGGAAGGAAGGGGGAAGTCTGGGATTTCCAGGGCACATAGAAAGAGATTTTTTGTGTGTGCATCTTACATAAATATGTTGATATTTCAAACAGAATCAGTACTACTTCTACTTTTGTTCTCACAATTACTAGTGCAGATTAATATATGCAATTGTGTTTAAAACTGTGGGGGAGGAATCTGTTGATGGAGAGTTGAGGCAACAAAACGGTATCACTCAGTGGACTCAGATTCTTCCCTTTCTTTAATCATCTTAGCACTAGGAAACCAGTGAGTACTGAGTTCAGATGTCCTCACTAGAGTTGCCTGTGTAGAGCCTGTATTTTATGTAATTTCCTGGGATAGGGAGTGACTCTTCTAGACAACCCCCCCCAGCTTGCCACTCATGTAGTTCTAGTCTCTTGCTGGAGTACTGCATGTCTGTTACTGACACATTAGTTGTTTTTCCTCCTCATGTTAGAGGTCTACTCTACTCCATTGAAGCCCGGCTGATGCTCATGTATGAGTTCCACTATTTAGGGACCTTGCTTATCCATAGTTTGCTGTTTCTGCAGCTGAAAATGTAGCCTACTAGTCTAGACTCACTCTCACTCCCCAGTCTTTCTAGAGTAAATGCAACCCAGTTGCTCCGTGGCTTTCATTTCCTAGTTGCTGCAACTGTAGGATGCTAATATGGGCCAGTGTTTGCTCCTCTCTTCTGCATGTGTTTTCATGCTGTGATTATGGCTTGCACATGGAGAGGATAAGAGTGATGTATTAAAGAAGGCAGTGGGCAGCTCACTAGAGATATTCTGGTTATTGTGGATGTTCTCATTAACACAGCATAGCATGGTCATGAATTGCATTTGCAAGAATAAGTATGCCTGTGTTGGTACAAAAGGCAAGTACTGTAGAGCAGTGATGGTGAACCTTTTAGAAACCGAGTGCCCAAACTGTGATTCAAAGCCCGCTAATTTTTCACAAAGTGCACATATTTTAACCCAAATACATATGAATGTGAAGGGGCGATGTCAAGTGCCCACAGAGAGGGCTCCAAGTGCCACCTTTGGCACCCATGACATAGGTTCGCCAACACTGCTATAGAGGGTAGAGGTGAGCATGCAACAGTCTGTGTTTTCACTAGCTGTTGACAAAGGTCTTGGTGGTGGTGCTCAGTTTTTTCTGTCCTTCTCAGTCTTGAGGAACTGTCTACATTCTTGACAAGTAATTTCTGTTAATGTTTTTGTGGGGAGGAACTTAAGAGTTTGCTGGAGTGAAAACATAAATATGTGCAGACACTGGGACATGTACCTTATATTGTATTTGTTCTTTTATCAGTTCCAACTGCTTGAAGAAGCATGTTCCTTTTATTCTTTAACCATAAGTTATCTTTGTTGTCCCTACTTCATGAGATTTTTTAAAGAATTTGGCATCACCTGTTTTGCTGTTACCAGATCTGTCTATGCTGTTTTGCTGCAGAAAATGTCATAATGTTCATAACAGAATATTATGACACCCACATACATGTAAGGTACAGATCTCCATGACATTCATAGATCACATTGTATACAAGTGAGCTCAGTTATTTTCCTGCACCCATGTATAGATGCCCTCAGATGACTCTCCATCAGTAAATGAATAGGAAAGGGAGGGAATCCTCAGTAATCCCTGTCAGATTAGCATATTATGAATGGAATGCCAAGGCTCAATAGTTTTATAAGGCATTGAGAATTGCTTCTAGAAAGGACTCTAGGAGTTGCCATCTTTGTAATGTTGAATGAAGTTATGTAAGTGGTTTCATGAGAGGATACATGGGAAGCAAAGCTAGGGATTTTTTCAGGGTAAAGTATCAGACTAGGAACCTAGAAATGATCCCAGTTGTTATGCATATCCAAGCAAGAAGTAACCCTTCCACCTGTATTCTCTCACCCAAAGGCCAGCAACCCAGTGTAAGAACCCTTTATTTAGCTACACTCTGGCAGTATGTGCTATTGTAAAGGGAATGAGTGGGTGCTGGGTTTATTTCTTATGCATGAGCAAATCCAGACATGCTGCTTATCCCCTGGCTTGTCCCTGCCTTTCAGTTCTGTGCAAAGATGTTAATTTTGCAGGGGATGGGGGAGAATTAGTCTTTCATTTTTTTCTTGGTTCTTTTTGTCCTTAGATACTCAGGAACTAGAGATATAGTGTTGTACACACAATGTGTGGATGTTTTTCTTTTTAAAATAGATTAAATTTATTTATTTATTTATTTGATTTATATACCGCCTATCTGATATGAAGCCACTCTGGGCAGTAAATGTGAAAATGTGGTTGGGCATCCCAGTAAAACAGAAGAATAAACTGAAGTGAGCACAGGAAATGAAAGGCGCTACTTTTGTCCTGTTCAGTTTCTTTCTTTGCTTGATCTTAGGTTGATCTCAGGTCTTCACATATATAGGTACCATATTGTAAGGGTCCTGTTAAGTCTATGAGCGGTTCCGCAGATGAACCATCAGTGTAAGGTAACAACAGGGGGGGGTCTGAACTTGGGTTGATGGGGGGTTCAAAACTTATACAATCTTCTCTGAACGGGTTGCACACACTTATTTGGGGGGTGCTGCACAAGGGAACGGTCCCATCCCCATGTAAGGGAGTCCAAATCCTTGAAGGTTGGGGTCCAACTCGGTACTCCAACCCCACCCGGGGATCCATCTAGGGGGATTTGGGTCCAAACCTCTCTTATTGAGATCGGATCTCGCTGAAGAACGGCTGGCCCTAATCAACGGTGGTCCCGGTGGCGTCGGCAACGGCAACCCCACATAAAGTGGGTGACAAAGAGGACGCACTGCCCCCTGCCCCCTTCTCGGACTCTTCTTCCGTCTGACTACCCCTTTCAGTTAGGAGCGTTATTCTTCTGTCTGTTTGCATTGCGCGCTCCCTACTGCCCCTCCCTCCATCTCGTGCCCCCTCTGCCCTATCAATCAATTCCGTTTGTGTCTCTACATCTTTGAATAACTTCTGACGTCCACTCATTGCAACTTGTATTCCAATATCCCTCTTAACCTTATCTTTGTCTAGATTGACTTGTACTCCTATATGCCACGTTTTACCTACTACAGGTTTTCTCACATCAATTTCTACCTCTACCCCAACATTGTATCTCAGTTTTCTTGATACTAAGTTCACCTGCACTCCTCTTCCTATACCAACCCCCAAATGTTCTGTCTGTAACGACACACTTTTCCCTATTGTCTTCCATTCATCTACTTGAATCTCCTTATCATGTTTCTCCCTCCTTACGCGTCTCACATGAGCCCTCCAGTTTAAAGCTTCCTGGGCTACTGCAAAGAAGCTTCCAATAGTGGGACCCTTAATCTCCTGTTCCACATCTTTATTTGCCTCTGTCTGTCCCTTGTTCATCTTCCTTATGGGGTTTGTTCTTTTTTCCATCACTGTCATCACTTTCCCTGCATCTTCTTCTCTCTTCTCTTCACTCTCGCTCCTAAAGGCGGACGCACCCACATCCTCTTTCTTACACATATCCCCTTGTGATTTTGAGAAGCACTCGTACTGCCACACTTTTACCACCACCCAGTGCTTTTTAACAAAAAGTTCCCCCCAGTGATGTAGCTCAGTGGAAATACATGGTGATTCCTGCAGGCAGAAATCTGTTGGTGTGTAGAAATGGGTCTATGAGAGGCTACAGCAGGTGAGAGAAGCTATATAGGGGCAGCAGCAGACATCTTTACTATCGGTGAGGAAAGACAGGCAGGAAACCATAGAGTGTGATGGACGCAAGCAAAAGAAGAAAGCATGCAGAAATCTGTTTTAGCAATTTCAGTTACACACACACACACACACACACACACACACACACACACACACACACACGCACGCACACGCACACACACATTCATTTTAAATATTTATTATTTATTCATTTAAAATATTTACCCCCATTTTTCTCTTAAAATGGCCGAAGGTGGCTTGCATAATTAAAAGGACAAAATTAAAAAGCTAAAAACAGTAAGTGTACAAATATTTAAAATCGATTAAACAAGTATTATATTAAAATAGTAATTAAAATAAATACTAAAACACATTTTAAAGTACCAGGCCACAACAACCCATTCAGAAACCCCTCTCAGACAGCCAGTGACTAAGGACCTGAAATATTAAGGAACAGCTGATCTATATTGGAGCAGCCTAGATGATGCTAAACAGGGTCATTTTATGGTGTGAAATGTCATTTGGGTGATCCATGCATCCACATACAGGAATTTATGACATTATACCTCCAGCAACCTTGTTTAGCACCATCTGAACCACTCATCTTTCTCTTTAAAGGAAAACACACACAAAAAAATCCCCCTCCATACTTTGCTTAAGCTACTCAATGATTTCGAGAAATGGGAAGCTTCCTTACTGCTTACCTTTAGAGGGAAAGGAAGATGAAGTTTTGTATTTCTTTTTAAATTGTTGTTAACTGACATAGTAGCTGACTGGAGACCTCAGTAGCTTATGTATCTGGATGTGGAGCCAAAGGTTGGAAGTTTGATTCCTCACAGTGCTTCCTGTGAGTAGAGCCAGCCTGTGTGGCCTTGGGCAAGCTACACACAGATAGGGCACCCTCAGAAGAAGAGTATGGTAAACCACTTTTGAGTGACCCCTACTTGAAACACCCTGGAAAGCTATTACTGTACTCAGAACTGAATTGACAGCTCATTGTTGTTACCACTGATACATAGTGTATCAGCAATGCTTTGAAAGGCCTCTCTCTCTCTCTCTCTCTCTCTCTCAAGATCCCCTTCAAAGCATGGCTGGTGCACTAGAAACAATTAATAGGAGATACAAAGCTTCCTCTCCCTACCCTTTGCATGCTGGTGGTAAGGAAGTTTTCTTTTTTCATGATTGTTAAGTGGCTTCAGTAATGGGCGATTAGCCAGCTGAACTAGCATATGCTGGAACTAAACTGAAATGAGTGTTACTACCAGAACCAAAACAAAACAAAAGTAATCCCTGACAGTGACCCAAAAAGGTGCAGATAGGCATTGATGGTCTGTATGCCATGGAGCCACTGAGAAAATGAGTGAACAATCCCATTCTCAAGCTGAACCAGGCTGCAGGACAAATGCACCCTCAGTTTTTGACCTGTTGCATCCAGTTGATTTTATTTATTTATTTTGCTACTGCTGTTGCTCTCCACCATTCCAACTCCCTCTCTTCTCCACCACTCTCCCATTTGTTCTGAGTTTTTACACCTTTTTGAGGTGCACAGGTGCAGTCCCTGCTACAAACCTTGGCACTGGAAAGTAAATAGAGAAGCTCGCCCTCAAAGATACCATACACTTCTCTGTTTTCCTTTTGTCAGACTGGCAGAAGGACAAAGTTTGAAGTATAGAGTAGATTACCATCAAGGCTTGCTTTGACTACACAACTATATAGAGAGGCATCGTGCCTGAATGTGGAAGTAATGTGTTACAATTAATTTTTTGTGTAATGCATTTCCTTCAGGAGTACGTTTTAAATTAAAGTTCCAAGGTCTGCAAAGTGGTGGCAATGATCCTTTCAGCAATTCTCAAACTAAATTCTTAACTGGCTCCTCCTAACAATCACAGTACAAAACTGGACTCTAGTACAGAATGGTTCCTTTATTGTGTTTAGGCTGAGATTGTCATGTCCCACATGTTGTATAATCATAAGTTTAATGGAATATAATGTCATCAACAGTCTGGAAACCAGTCCTGCTTTATAGTCATGCTGACATAGGTGGTGCTGTGGTCATCCAGAGTGTATTCAGGATTATGTACTGTATGTGGAATCTCAGAGTCAGTTTTCCAACTCTGAACTATTCTATTGGGCATATTCATGTTATTCCATTAAAATATTAAAAGGAACAATGAAATATGTGAAAGAAACTCCTTATAGAGTTCCAATAATACATTTGTGCGGGCAGTCTAGGAATGTGTTTTAGATTAAGCAGTTCCTAGCTAATACTTCCAAATCCACAGGCAGTCATTTTGAACGTATCAAGCACAGTAGCATGGGTGATTGTGATGAGGGACAATCTTAAATGTGGCTCATCACATACTATAGTCTGTCTCAAAGAAAACTTTAATATAGAAGCTTTACAGAAAAACAAAACAGCCAGCAGGCTATTTAGAATGCTATCCCATAGCTACTTGCTGAGTTTTCTTAGCCTTTCCTTATCGTCAGATATTTGAGAGACAGGTTGTATATTCAGATGGACAGTACTGCAGCAGGCACCAACATAGGTCTGAAAATGGCAGCATTTTAATAATAGATCTAGCATAGAGGTTCTATTCCTATCACATGTTTCTCCTCTTTTAAGTCAGTGAACCTGTGCTCTGCAATGGGAGAGATATCTCTAAGAAATACAGTGGTACCCTGACTTAAGAGCAGCTTGACTTAAGAGCAATTTGACTTAAGAGCTGAAAACTGTTGACATTTTAACTGCAGCCTTACAAATTTTAAATATAGTCTGGTCGACTTACAAATATTTTTTCCATTTTTTAATTTTGTAACTTATTTTTTCGATTTTTTTAGATAGGTACCCCGATTTAAGAATAGTTCGACTTAAGACCATGCATTCAGAATGGATTAAATTTGTAAGTCGAAGTACTACTGTGTCACAATTCCATTCAGTTTCTTTCCCGCCTTGTATGCAAACTTGTATACTACAAGTATACTTGTAGTATACAGTGGACCCTTGTATAACAAACGGTTTGTATAACATAAAATTTGTACAACATAAAATATTCCGGATATAAGGCAAATTTGTTTAACATAATCGCCTATGGGGAGAATCTGTACAACATAAAAATGGGATCACTCTGTTTTCAATGCATTCCTATGGGAAATTTGTATAAAGGAAAATTTGCTTAACATACTTTCATTTGGAACGAATTAATTCCTTTATACAAGGTACTAGACATGGGCACGGAGCGGCAAAATTCTCGTTTCCATTACCGTCTGTCTTTTCCGTTACGTAACGATAACAGTAACGAGAATTACTCCGCTCCAGCTTGAACCCAGCCTGATAAAGATAAATTGGGTCTGATTTGTCGTTGTCGTTTATGGCATTGCAGCGATCGCGCGATGCCAAGCAGCACAGAAAAAAAGTTTTAAAAAATAACAAAAAAACCCCACCCCGATTCCCGGCCAAAAAAGCAGGCGGAAATATGCCTGCCTAAGTGAGGGCACCTACCAGAGAGGGGTGGTTTCTGGGGGGGGGGTCCCCGGCCTTCCCCCCTCCTTTCCTGGGCTGCTTGCACCAGGCTGGGGGGGGGGAGTCATCCTCGTTGTCTCAATCTATGCCATGCGGTGGGGGGGAGGAATCCAAAATGGCGACCGCAATATTTTTTTTTAAATCGTGGTCCAAAAACCCACCAAAGCACCACAGAAACATTTGAAAATTAGGTATTTTAAATGCCTGATTTTTTTTAGTAGCAGCAGTGAGTTTTTCTTGCAATAAAACGTCTCCATTGATTTTATTTTATTTTATTTTTATTTTTATTTTTTTACACCCGCGCACGCGCAATGATGGGCTGGCCATGGGATGGGACCATGCAAATTTTTGGAGCCATTCCACCAATCGCATGGCCAGGTTTTGACTGAGACTTCTGGATGTGCCAGAGAGGGCATAAAAAGCCCACCAACCCTAACCCTAACCCTAACCCTAACCCATACGCCAGTACACTGTCCTTCTTAGTGGGCCAGAGGCACCCAGAGGTGCAGCCCACTAACCCACCCTAACCTTAACCGTAACCCTAAACCTAGCCCTTACCCTAATCCCAACCCTAACCCAGATTCGTATGCAAGTACACTTCCCTTCTTAGTGGGTCAGAGTGATGCACCCAGAGAGGTGCCTCCAACTCCAGACCCACTCCCTCCCTAAGCGTAACCTGTACGCCAGTACGCCAGTATGCTTTCCTTCTTAGTGAGTCAGAGAAGCGCCGAGAGAGGTTCCTCTGCCACGCTTACCCCCCAACCCTAACATAATGTATGGTACGCGGCGGCTACACGTTACGCTTCCCTTCCCTTCTTAGTGGGTCAACTCAGAGGCACCCAGAGAGGTGCCTTCCAGAGCCCACTTACTCCAACCCCAACCCAAACGACATAAATGACCTGGAGACAGGGATAAACAGTGAGATGGCCAAGTTTGCAGATGACACAAAACTTTTCCGTGTGGTGAAAACCAGAGAAGATTGTGAAGAGGTCCAGAAGGATCTCTCCAAACTGGGGGGATGGGCTGAGAAATGGCAAATGCGTTTTAATGTAACCAAATATAAAGTAATGCATATTGGGGCAAAAAATCCAAACTTCATCTATCAACTCATGGGCTCTGAGTTATCCGTGACGGGTCAGGAAAGAGATCTTGGTGTGTTGGTGGACAGCTCCATGAAGGTGTCTCCCCAATGTGTGGCAGCAGTGAAGAAGGCCAATTCCATGCTAGGGATTATCAAAAAGGGGATTGAAAATAAAACAGCCAACATTATAATGCCATTATACAAAACAATAGTAAGGCCCCACCTGGAGTATTGTGTACAATTCTGGTCACCGCATCTCAAGAAAGACATAGTGGAACTGGAAAAGGTGCAGGAGAGAGCGACTAAAATGATTACTGGGCTGGGGCACCTCCCTTATGAAGAAAGGCTAAAACATTTGGGCCTCTTTAGTCTGGAAAAAAGGTGCTTGAGGGGGGATATGATTGAGACATGCAAAATAATGCAGGGTATGAGTAAAGTGGATAGAGGGAAGCTCTTCTCTCTCTCCCAAAATACCAGAACTAGGGGAAATACACTCAAATTGAGGGCTGGGAGAGTAAGAACTGACAAAAGAAAATATTTTTTCACCCACGCGTTGTAAGTCTATGGAACTCCCTGCCACAGGATGTGGTGATGGCATCTGGCCTGGATGCCTTCAAAAGGGGATTGGACAGATTTCTGGAGGAAAAGTCCATCACAGGTTACAAACCATGATGGAGAAACCAGGGTACTTCAAGGGCCAGATGCAGGGGAGTGGTATCAGGAGACAGATATCTAGTCTCATGCGCTCCCAAACGCATCTGGTGGGGGCGCTGTGAGATACAGGAAGCTGGACTAGATGGGCCTTTGGCCTGATCCAGCATGGCTCTTCTTATGTTCTTATGTTCTTATGTTGACAAACGGAAACGGAAACGACAAATTTTTGGAAGTTTCCACGACAAACGGAAACGACCCAAAACGGGCCCGTCCCAAGAAATGAGAACTCGAAACATCATTTTTTCTGGTCGTGCCCATCTCTACAAGGTACCACTGTACTTGTTTCCTGGACATCAGTATATCTAGGCATCATAAAGATATGTGCTTCTTCATAGCAGCAACCAATTCACTACTACATCGTCCTATGTGGCTCTAATTACCACAGGCATTGGTGATAGAGAATATCCCATGATTCAGTGTTTACAACAGAGCCCTAAGATACTGTCTTCAGAAACTGACACTTGCAAGACTTACATCAGACATTGTTAAGGAGTAATGCTCAGACAGGGAAGTGAAGAAATAGATCAGGAAGGCAAGAAAGGTGGGGGTTGCCTAGAACAGAACAGATGCCACAGCTGGATTGATAGAGTACAAATTGTTCTTGTCATCAGTAGTTCTTGCTTAAAATCTCCTTCTAGAATATCTTGAATACATATCCCATCCAAAAAAAAGTATCCCTGATAGGAATGTGAGGTTCTCCTAGCTTTCACATAACTTATCATCACCATTATGCTGTTTAACAAAGATGTGCATTCTGGTACCAAATCTTCATATCACCAAAGTATGGGGAGAACATAAAACTTCTGATTTTCGATTGGATTTGTGTGTCTTCAGAGGGAATGACAGTGTCAGTTCTATAGGCAATGTGTCTGTAACAGAAAATAATGTGCAGTCTATTGCTTTCACTGTACCATAATTCCTGTGTCTTCAGAAACTGCCAAAACCAGTAGCAGTTTTTCTTTTAGATGTACAGTAGTTGTTATTTCAATCAGAATGGATTCAAGCAAAGATATTTGTATCAGATAATGGCTGTTTTAACTGTATACCGTAGTCTGGAGTTTTGACATTATATATGCTTATTTATTTATTTATTCATTTTATTTTGAATATTTTTAACCCACCTTTCACTTTATGTACTGAATTTTCATTGGAATATCAGGCTTTTCATGCTAAAAGCAACCCCTAGTTTTGCTTTTGTACTGAACTTTCTGTCAGTAGTGCATACATAGTACCTGTTAATGTTATAATTAAATTGGCCACTTTTGTTCTGCATCTAACTCTGCTGTTTCCTTAAGCAATTCCTCACCCTACTTACCATGAGAAATCTCACCTTTGTTAGAAACTGTGAGTTTGTTTATTGCCTTGCTTTATTTAGATGTGTAAGTTTTTTTTAGCAGCAGAGGGTTTATAAAAATCATGTATGCCCTAGTACTGTGATACTTTTGAAAAACATAGCCCAAATGAAACAATATTGTTGCATTGCCTACTTCTTTTTCTAAATTGAATGTAAAAGTAACTTGGGATGTCTTCCAGCCTGTCTTGTAGTAAGGGGAGATAATCCTGACCAGCAAAAAGATAAATTATAAGAATGTCTGTTTACATTGATTACTAATAGATGTGAAACCCAATACTTGTATTCAGATGCAACTTTTACAACAGCCCTGCTGCTTCCTGCCTCACGATGGATGTGCCTGGCAAAAATCATCTTACCAAGAACTTTCTAAGAATAATTTCCTGGCAAACCATATATTTTGCCATGTTTGGACTTTTGGTACATGCTTTGAAAAAGAGGGCATTGCCCTCAAAAGCTTGCAGTGATTTTTTTTATTAGTGGCCTATAAAGGTATTACCTATAGCTTTGTCTTGCATTTGTATTTTGTTATGGCCACATGGCTCCCCTCTTGTTACTTTAATAGATGACCAGTTTATTTCTTTCCCTTTTCTCTTACTTTTTCACTTGAGCAAATATTTTACTTGCTCATTAGTGAGAAATAGTATGTCTTTATTTCTTTTCTTTTTTAATTAAAGAATGTATAAAACATTTGATATTACAATCATTCATAGTCAAAACAAATGATAAAAAACAAAGGCATTGAAGCAAGAATATACAAACTGAATATAAAACAAAGCACAAACATTTATATAACGTTGTGCATCCTTCTTTATTTCTAATCTGGTTTAACAATATTGCTGCTTCTTTTACTTGATGTATCCAGACAAGGTTGTAATGAAAGCTTATGCCCAAATGAGCTTACACTATTAGTCTTAAAAGTGCCACAATCATAGATTCATAGAATTCTGTTCATCACAGAAGAATGATGTTGAAAGGGGCCTATAATGCCATTAAAACCAACCTCCTGCTCAGTGCAGGAATACAAATCAAAGGATATCTCCCAGTTGGTTGTCCAAATTTCTCTTGAATGCCTCACCACCTCTTGAGGTAATTGGTTCCCGTGCTGTCTTGCTCAAACAGTATAAGGAGGATTTTTTCTGATATTCAACTGAAATTAGACTTCCTATAACTTGAACCCATTGTTGTATGCCATGCATTCTGGGATGTTCGAGAACAGATCCTACCCAACCTCTGTATGACAGTCTTTCAATTATTTGAAAAGTGCTGTCATATCTCCTCTCAGTCTTCATTTATCAATATTTCTGTTTTCTTTTGTTTTTATTATTACTTTTTTACAGTAGCCAGAATCTTATTATTAGGCCTGCATCAGCAACAAAAGTTAATGATGAATTGCTACAAGTCAAGGAATTGGCACTGGGAATTTCTGTCACTCAACACCCTTGTAATTCAGTATGTGATGCGCAATGATTCTTCTGGTTTCTTATCTCACTGGTGTAGAAATATACAACAAGATTTTGGGTTCTGTCTTTTTTGTGGCTAGATAGAGATCTTATTTTATCTTCGTGTTCAGAGGATTTATTTGGTAACCACCTCAGGAACGCCTGTAGTTAAGAGCGTGGGTATAAATGTCAGTGAGTAAATATGTTTTTCAGCAACTGTCACCTCTGACTTAATTTGGGTGTTGTTATTTTAAAATTTATTACATGTATGAGCAGCCTGTCAATATGGTCTTTAAGGCTAGTGGTATTAAAGCAGTACATAATTCCCTACCTAGAGCGACATAGAAATAAACTAAGTTAATTTGCTCTCTCACACTCACACCCCATGTCCTCCTACATGACTGATATCTCCTGTTGATCTTTTTTGTAATTCATAATAATCTGTGGCCTTTTAGTCCTGGTCAGAAGTAACATTTGACAATCCAGTAGTAACTTTGAATGCCATGTGTTTTCCCTAATCCCCTTCATCCCCTCTTTTCACCATTTATGATGACAGCAAGATATATACTCAGCAGTGTTTTATTTGTTTACTACCAACAAAACTATATCAATTTTTTATTCTCTCAGATTTTTCAGTAAAAGATAGATATAACAACAGAATACCTGCAAACACGTATTTTCTTCTTGGAAACAGTAATCTTTTTGAGTTCATAGTGGGACCCAACTTTTTTGATAAATTGCTTGGTGGGTCATATAACATAGGACAGTCTGAGAATCACTAGTCTCTGTAACATATAAAAAGTGGACCCGTCATTAAAACAGAATGCAGTCAATATATTTCTGTCTGTATATTAATCTGATTTATATGCCACCTCTTTAGTTGTGGGAAATAGTGAAAATAGGGAAATACAGTGGACCCTTGTACATAACAAACAGTTTGTATAACATAAAATCTGTACAACATAAAAAATTCCGGAGACAGGGGAAATATGCATAACAGAATCGTCTATGGAGCAAATCTGTACAACATAAAAATGGTCACGATTAGGGATTACTCTGTTTTCAATGCATTCCTATGGGAAATTTGTATAAAGGAAAATTTGCTTAACATTATTTCATTTGGAACAAATTGATTTCTTTATACAAGGTACCACTGTAGTTCAATGTTTCATTTTGTTTTGGCACAGTTCATCAGGTGTTTTGGCTCATGGTTTGTTTCGTACCCATCTCTAATAACAATAAATACATAAATAAACAAATTTATTTATTGGATTTATATCCCGCCCATCTTCCCAAAGGGAAGCCATGCTTGTTGCAACTTGGTGTACAGGCTAACTTGATGCTGTATTACTGCAGTAAAAACATTGGCTGAGATCCTATTGCGTAGCTTCATGTGTGCAACAACGCTAATGTCATCAGCTGCCCAATTAAAGACAGACCACTGCTGATTAACAGTGACTTTACTTGTGCACAGTACAGCAATGTTATACATCCTTAAATTGTGAAAGAAAGCCCTTAGTCAGTGGTAATTTGCTAATATCATCCCTGTTGATATCCCTGCCAATGAAGCATGCACCTCATGTCTTCGCCTGGGAGGGGCAATGAGACCCCGGTGCCAGACAGAGCCAATGGCGGAACCGGCCTTCATCAGTGGTAATTTACCACTTCAGCTAATATCATCCCTGTTGTGCATGCGGAGCTGTGCCCCAGGATCTCAGCCTTTCTGTGTCGGATAGGCTGAGATCTAATTTCTTCTTTGTACTCAAATGGCATGATTGTTTTAACACTGTTGGTTTTGTTTTGCAGCTCTAACTGAAGCATTGCAGGTCATGGTACCCGAGAAGAAACGGGTAGCCATGCTCTTTCAGCCTGTTGTACTTCGCTGCCACTTTTCAACTTCTTCCACGCAACCAGCAGTGATTCAATGGAGATTCAAATCCTATTGCCAGGATCGCATGGGTGAAGCTCTGGGAGTGGTTTCTGCAGGGATACAGGCAGTAAACAAGAGGAATCTGGAATGGGACCCTTATTTGGACTGTTTGGACAACAGAAGAACAGTTCGCGCAGTCGCTTCTAAACAAGGCTCTTCAGTAACAATAGGAGAATTTTACAAAGGAAGAGATGTCACCATTGTCCATGGTACTACCTGCCTGGCAATTTATTGATTATTTAAACCGTTCTTAGCTATGACAAATGATAGGGATTAAGATAAATGCTTTCCATTTTTTCTTCTGTGGAGATCAGTGTGCTTATTATAGGCAGTTCTGTGCAATTATTCATCTTGTCACACTAAATGAAATATATTTAAAAATCAACAACAAGGCTTAAAATTACAAATATCAACAAAACAAAGGCCAGAATCCTACTGGTGCCATTCATGTATTAATTGTTTTTAAATTATTCTTACTTTGCCTTCCCATGAGGATCCAAGACAGCTTACAATATGATTGTAAGCTGATTGTTACAATATTGAAAAGCAACTAAACATTATGTTATGTGCTAGTCCAGGGGTCCTCAAAGTTTTCAAACAACGGGCCGGTCCACCATGCCCCAGGCACCACTGGGGGGCGGACCACAGTGGGTGGGGGGAGCGGGGGACCTTGCCATAGCCCTCCCACTCTAAATGCCCCACTAGCCAGCATGCTGATCATCTGGGCGGTAGTCGGGGGGAGTGGGAGAAGTGACATAGCCCACTGCTTTGAACTGTCTCATCAATAGAAGCAGCTACGGAGGCTGGCTTGCTCACAAAACAGGGGTA
This sequence comes from Phrynocephalus versicolor, assembly GCA_023846285.1. NCBI lineage: Eukaryota > Metazoa > Chordata > Lepidosauria > Squamata > Agamidae > Phrynocephalus > Phrynocephalus versicolor. Next base: position 9,530,554 of record JAHTLZ010000007.1, on the reverse strand, counting down.
GGTGGGGGGGTTGCAATTGGTCCTGGAGGCCGGATTCAAGACCTTGAGGGGCCGCATCCGGCCCCGGGGCCTTAGGTTGAGGACCCCTGTGCTAGTCCTTTAAACAGTTTAAAACAGTTTTACAACACATTAAAAAAGAAAAGGCATATCTATCCTGCATATTAAAAAATAAACCTCAGAGGTGGTCAGTTACTAAAAGAATGCCTACCTAAAGAGAAAGGTCTTTGCCACATGGCAAAAGGGCAGCACAGAGGAGTGAACACCCTGGGCCTCAAGTGGTAGGGAGTTCCAGAGAGAGCAGCAGCAGAGGAGGCAGTCTCGTTATGTTCTGACCAAATGCTCCTAGAAGTCCTTCCCTGATGATCTTAAAACATATACATTCTGCTATAAAGAGATACAGAGTTTGACCTCACATTGTTGAGGGCTTTATAGATCAAGCCCAGAAGTTTGAATTGGGCCCAGAAATGGACCAATAGCCAGTGTAACTGTTACAAAAGTCAGATATGTGTTCTCTGAAACCAACCCCAATAAAATCAAGTTTACTCCAATTGATGAAGTATGGGAATATATCCCCAGGGGTGGTCATACTGGTAATTTGAATCAATTTCTGGTCACAAGTGGTGCCACTTGGTGTCATAGTAGTTGCTAGAAAACCATGGGGAAAACACCAGAGAGATGACCACATGCAATTAATGATGAAACATGAGTGTAGGAGGAGAGCTCCTTTGCGTGGTGATGCTCTTGGTCTGCAGATTGTCCCCTGTGTTCAGGTGCACCTGGTCTTCTGCTGCTCCACTAGCATCTTGATCACCCGATTGGAGGAAGCAAGGTAGGTGGTTGTGATGCTGAACATATTGATGAAGTGATATAGCGATAAACATTTTAAGAAATAGTTTTTTTTTTTAAAAAATGAGAATTAAAAATGACAGTGCCCCTGCCATCCTAAATCCACATAGGCACAAATTAAAATTACAGTAGCATTCCATCTAGAAAGCCACACTGAACTGAATCATCTTAGAAGGGAGGTATTTTAAAAGCCCCTGCCAGCCAATTGAAAAAAAAAAGGGGGGGGACTTGCTTTGCAGCCCATATTAATTGATTTCACTCTTGCATCATGTGAATGAGAAAGTCTAAATTGATTTAAATGATGCTTAAACACAGTTCCTATTGTCAGTGTGACTGCAGCCTCAGTTGTGTGAGAAGCGGTTTAGCACTTAAGTGAAAAGAAATTCCTTTGCCTGACAGTGGATTTTTGTTGTTGTTGTTCAGTCGTTCAGTCGTGTCCGACTCTTCGTGACCCCATGGACCAGAGCTCGCCAGGCCTTGACAGTAGATAGTGGTGACGAAACCTTGATGCTTATCCGTTTGCTTGCTCTGCAGGTCTAATTTTATTCTTTCTCTTACCTGGCCTTTCAGATGCAGATCTCCACATTGGAAAACTGATGTGGGGAGACAGTGGACTGTACTACTGCCTTATTATCACACCTGATGATGTAGAGGGCAAGAATGAAGAGTCAGTGGAGCTGCTTGTTCTGGGTGAGCTATCACCTCAACTTTCTTCGCCACTAAATACACGCCTTTGCTTATTTCAGTGTACTTAGCTATATGTGAAACATTAGATGCAACATTCGTATTTTGTTCTTTTCATTAGTGTCTTTTCTTTCTGCTGATGCCAGTACTCAAAGCAGGATAGCTATCTGTTATTCTGGACTTGGTATTACTGTCTCAGTCTGTGACCCCATGGTCAATACTGCTTATGAAATGGGTGAATTTGAAGTATTTGTAAACTAACCACATGATGCAAAGACTGATTTGAATCAATCCAGTCCTTTTTGCTTCCAAAGTGGCTTTTCCTCCTTACTTCTGGCAGGACTCTACTGTTTCAAACTGGAACAATTCAAATGGGTTTTCCCCCATGAGGTTAGTAGTTATATGTTCTTGTCAAGATGGGGGAAATTGTTATAGTTGGCATTTTGAGGACAAAATGCAGTTAGAGCATGAATACCCTCTAATTTTACACACACACACACACACACACACACACACACAGTGGTACCCCGACTTAAGACCAGCTCAACTTAAGAGCAATTCGACTTAAGAGCGGAAAACTGTTGGTGTTTTAACTGCCGCCTTACAAATTTTAGATGTGGTCTGCTCGACTTACAAATATTTTTTCCATTTTCCCATTTTTTAACTTATTTTTTTCAATTTTTTAGTTAGGTACCCCAACTTAAGAGTAGTTCGACTTAAGAACACACATTCAGAACGGATTAAATTCGTATAAATATAGATACTGTATATACTCGAGTATAAGCCTAGTTTTTCAGCCCTAATTTTGGGCCAAAAAAAGGGGTCCTCGGCTTATATTCGGGTCAATACTTTTAGCCACTGAGGCAAGTTTTGGGTCAGTGGCTAAAAGTCATTTTAAACATTGTGGGACACTTCTCCTGACCCCACATGTTTAAAATGACTTTTTAAACTGTCATTTTAAAACAATGTTTAAAATGACTTTTAGCCACCAACTCAAGCACTTGCCTTGGTGGCTAAAAGTCATTTTAAACATCTCACACACAAACCCAGCTCACAAAGGAGGAGTTGCCAGGCCCTGCTGCATTTCCCACCCTAGGCTTATACTTGAGTCAATAAATTTTCCCAGTTTTGGGGGTTTAAATTAGGGGCCCCGGCTTATACTCGGGTCGACTTATATTCGAGTATATACGGTATATGAGATAAGCGCTTGATCATCATTCACCATATATCTGGGTCACTGCTACTGTTATTACCCACATTTACATCCATAAAAGTGGAAGTGAAATGAGAGAGGGAAGGATAGGTAGGACCAGAGAAGGGAAGGGAAGGAAGGGGACTATGGGATGGAATGTGGATTTCATCACAATTCCTGAATCTATCTACAGCCTCTGTGTGATTATTGACTACAATTTCAGACATAATGCAAGCTACGAATTAAAGATCATGGGAGTGCTAGTTCTTATGTAGAGAGAAGCATCCAGAGATGCTATCTTTATTTACCTATATTATTTTATCCTTCTGTTTCTCTTCTGTGAAATTCCAAGTTGTTTATATTAAAATGAAAACTATAAACACATAATGAAAAGTGCATGTACAGTAAACACAATATACTGCAATATCCGTACTAAGGAGAACCCCAATTAATTAAATATAAATTATCTAAACTACAGTATAAGAGTTCGCACTGTTATGCTCATTCTCAGGCCCCAGCGTTTGGCAGAAATCAGTGATTTTTCAGTACTTTGGAAGGTGCCCGCTACTAGCACTAGTGTATTTTTTGTCACTTTAAAGCACCTATGGACAGTCTTTTGCTTTTCCATACAAGAATAAGGTTAGGAAGGCTCTGCTTCATTCTGGATTAGGCTGCCTGCAGATATAGGCCTTTCCTTTTACTGCTTTACAGCCAGTTATATTAAATACAGAGTTTTAATATGTTGTTTATAATATGTTGTTTTATTTTTCTTTATATTTTGTATTTTCTTCATTATTTTGTATCATATTACAGTACTGTAATCATCTTTATATGAATATTTTGGGTTGTAGAATGAATCATCTGAGTTTCCATTACTTTTTATGGGGAAATTCGCTTTGTTATAAAAGTGCTTTGGATTACAAGCATGTTTCCTGAATGAGTTATGCTCACAAGCTAAGGTTTTACTGTATATAATTTGAAGCAGGAAGTATCCTGCTTCTGGAATGCTCAGACCTCAACCCACAATTAATGAATTGTAGGGCAAGGCTGAATATAAATAGAATATCTAAACCCTAGTAGAGTTACACTGATAAGCTTTTGGCTTTTGTTTATAAATACTCAGATGGATTGATTCCTTTTGAAGGAGATGCAAAATTGTAAAGGGATTAGGGACTGCTTATAAATTATGTAACACCTTTGGGGGTAACATTGCCCCTAGGAATTATGATATAATTCAGATGATTTAATTCCCTCCTATTTTACCAATCTCCATTGATTTCAAAGCTATTTCTTAAAACTGAAGACTTGGAAACGACAAGATTCCTCATTCAAACACCATCAGTATGGGCCATGCAGAATAAGTCAAAACAAATGTGGTTTTAAATAGATTAAAATGAATATGGGATTATTTTAAGATTTTTTTCATAAGCTGGAAGTTGAGTCAAGGCAACTGGATTTCTTTTCTTGAGATATCAAAACGTTTCACTGCTCATCTAAGCAGCTTTGTCAGTCAGAGTGACAAAGCTGCTTGGATGAGTAGTGAAATGTTTCGATCTCTCAAGAAAAGAAGTCCAGTTGCCATGACTCAACTTTCAGATAACCTCACCTGAATGACTGAGAATCTTCACAGACATATTTTTCATAAACTCTAGCTTTGTACTGTATATGGATTGGGTGTTCATATTTTGTTTATATTTGTAAAATGTCCAATATGGCATTAGATGGACATTATAAATATGTAGTAAATTAATAAATAATTTTCTGATGAGGGCTGTAGTTGCTGAATTCACAACTTTAATTTTGAGAAGCAGCTAGCCTTTCTTTTAATGGAAGAATGGCCTCTTTGTTCTAGGTGGATTGTAGCTGTAGAGTAAAGCAGTGTTGCTGAAGATTGTATCATTGTTTCTGTATGATCACTTCTCAGTATATTCCAGTGCAGAAAGGGTAGTCATGCTGCTGAAAAAGTGGTGAACAAGTGACTTCCTCAGTATTTCAGAACTTCCTCCAAAGCATTTCATTTAAGAAGAGAACAAAGTTTTTGAGACATTTGTTAGCATTTCAGATTTTTTTTCAGTGCTAGAAATTTGTAACTCCCCTGCCACAAATGCTGCCTCTGTTGAAGGGGAATATCCTTTTGTGCTGATGTGCTATAACTATCTCCCAATGGATTTATGAAACTGTCAATGAAAATTGGTTTATGTTGTGCTGAATCTATATAGCCTTGAAGCTGTATAAGATCCACCGTGCCCTATAAAGGGTTGTAGATATTTATTTTATCTGATGTTGAGCACAACTTATTTCTTCTTAGTTGTATGTGTCTGGATTGGTGAACCTGAGGTAGGAACAGGAACTTGAGATGAGACTTGCTGTCAAATCAGACTTATGTCACACTGGCTACTTGGCTCAGAGTCCCCCCCCCCCAATGCCTCATACTCAACTCATGACTTGGAACACCCCGACCCTCCCTTTTATCTCGGGAAAATAGCTTATTTTTAATAGGGTCTCAGACTTGGAACTTGGGACTTGATACCAAAGACTTGGACTTGGACTCAAAGGTTTGCCAGCATCCTTGGATAGGATGAGAGGATGGCTTTTTTTAGGGGTGAAAAAAGGAGAGGCAGCCGGGGGTGGGGGGAGATACTATATCATTTGGATCATGTCATTTGTGGTGTTGGAAAAATATTTTTAAACCCGGTATTACAGGGCTGTCTTCAGCTTCTGCAGAAAATACGTTTGTTAGGAAATTGACAGAAAAATGTTTCACTTCATGTTCTACTTGAAATATCACTATTTTTTTTTAAATTTAAATATCACATTGATTAAAGCAGGTGTTGGCTTCTCGAATACATTTAGAATTCATAGGATTCAGACTGCAGAAATTATAAACTAGAGATTAGCAACTGAAAATGTCTAAAGTAAATCTCTGGAGGATTAACATTTATTCAACTTCCAGTGGCTGATGCAAACATTCAAAGTTCTTTTGTGGGAATAGCTCTGGAAAGAGGATTTAGCAGTAAGCCATGTTGCCCCTACTTTCTTAATCTAGCTGGGTTGTGCAAATCAATGGGGAATAAATCTAAACAAACAAAGAAATAAAAACAGTTGTTGACCGAGGCTTAGTATCTTTGAAATCAACACGAAAATTAAAAGCCTCTTACCTGCAGAACCAGTGGTTGAAGTGTATGTACTATCTATGATCAGCCAGAACAGAGCCCATTTGTCCCTTCAGATTCCTTAGATTTCACTAAAACTGAAAAGCCATGAGAAGACACTTTATGTATCTCACACCATCTCATCAGCTTGGCTTGATATGGCTAGGGCATATTCAAGCAGCTCCAGTGGGTCTCACGAGACATCCCATGGCACAAACAAAGGAGTAGCACACAAGCCGACTTTGTGCTCAATATGATGGGACTCAGAACCAGAGCCCTAATGCAGGATTGCATCTGTGCATTCATGAACAAATCCGTAAGTAAATGTTATGATAGAATGAGGAGGAAAGAAAAGTTTGTTTTTGTTCGCTTTTTTTTGAAGGGTAGGAGGGAATAAAGTGGGTTTTCTCTGTTGACCTCTGTTAATTTCCAAAAGGGAAGTGGTTCTTATTAGCTGTCTGTAGCTCACAGAGTGCAGTTTTTCTACCAGTCTTTCTGCTGGATACCCATACGGTGCTGTTGGCAAGTCCTGAATCTCTGTCCAACCCTACCCGTGCCTGCAGTAAGCATGTTTAGAAATGCTACTTGTTGCCCAAAGATTTCCCCAGTATTCCTTCTGACTTGCCAGCCTCAGCCACACGCTGCTAACAAAGGGTACCAGTGCTATTCAGTGGCCTCAGTTACTAAGGTTTCTATGGTAACAGCCTGCTTGGTAGTCTTCCTTGCCAGTAAAAAACTTTGATCTCTGAGAATAGCTGCTGCTGTTTCCCCCTTGATTGACAAACCAAGAAAATGAGGAATTAGAAGAAAGGAGAAGTTTATTTCTGTTAGTGGGAGTAAGGAGAAATTCAATTAAAGGGCCACTCTCTCCCAGGAAATCTCCGAACAGCTTTCTGGATGCCCCTCTGAGTTTCAAGAGTCTTGTTTCCTCTTCCGTGCATTTTCATGTTAGGAATTATTCCAGAATGCCAAGGCCCAAACAGTTCCTCAGCTTGGCCAAAGATCAACATGCTCCCAATGCTGGAAGTACAATAGTTCTTTATTTCTTTTTTTGACCTCTGCAGTATATTCTCTGTCACAGATTTATAGAAAAAAATTACCATAATCCTAGACCTCTAAAAACAAGGTCTTTATACAACTCTATATTCAAAGCCAAAATAGCACCATCTATTCTCTCTCCCCTCCCTCCCTCTCTCTTTCTCTCTCTCTCTGTCTGAGGACCCAAGGTGGCTCACAGCAATGAGAACTACTAAACCATCAGCAGTCTTAAATACTGTACCAGATAAATCTTGTATCTTTTAAAAATTAAACACCAGGATTTAAAACAAAATTTAAAACTATTTAAATATATTTTACATTTTATAAATTAATCAACAAAGCCTTTCTGAGGTGCTTCTTGGTCAAAAGCCTGTGTGAAAAACAAGCTTTTTGCCCAGTCTGGTTTCTCAGGCCAGCACATTCCAGATCATGTGCTCACCAAATGAGCTTCGAAAGGTGGCAGGTCTGAGAGAAGGGCTTCCCGAGAAGATCAGAAGAGCTGAGAAGGCTCATCTAGAGCTTGATACATAATAAGAACAGTATTTTGAATTGGGCCTAGAAACAGATCTGCAGGTTGTTAAGCTGTTGTAATCAAGTACAGTAGTTACATGTTTCCTGTAACCAGCGTCAGTCAGCAGTCTGTCTGCAGAATTTTGAACCAGCTGAAGTTACAGAATACTCTTCTAAGGCAGCCCCATATGTAGCACACTGCAGTAATACAAATGAGATGTAACTAAAGCATGTATCACTGTGTCCAGATTCTGTTTCTCAAGGAATGTACATAGCTGGCACACATGTTTTAACTGTGCATATGGCCATCACTGGCACCTGTGCATTCAAGCTCAGGATTGCGTTGAGGAGGACACCTGAGCTATGAACCTGATTCTTCAGGGGGAGTGTAACCCTCTCCAGAAGTGTAACCCCACCCGGTAACTCCTGCTTTGCTTTGTGATTGACCAGGAGCATCCTTGTCTTGTCTGAATGAAGTTTCAATTTGTTAGCATTCATGAGTCTTAGTGTACTGATAATATTGATCTGGAAAACTCTGGATAACCTCTCCCAGCTGTAGGTGTTGAATAACATGAGGAACAAGACTGAGCCCAGAGGGACACCATCATAGACCAATGGCCAGGGTATCAAACGGGATTTCCCTCAATACCAACTTCTGAGTTTGGCCATCCAGGAAGAATCAGAACTACTTTAAAACATTACCTCCAAGACCCATTTGTAAAAGGTACCTCAGAAGGCTGCCACGTTTGATGGCATCAAAAGCTGCTGAAGGGTCTAGCAAAACCAACAGACATATACTCCCTTTGTCCAGTCTTTAGCATAGGTCATGCATCAAAGTTGTCATTGCCACCTCTGTTGCATCGTTAGGCCTGAAGCCAAGCTAAAATAGATCTAGGTAATCTACTTCATCCAGGAACCTCTGCAGCTGGGGCACTAACACATGTGCTAAATCCCTGTCCAAAAATGGAATATCAGAGACAGTCCACTGGGATTCAAGGAGAACTTTTTTAAACAAAGGTCTTCCTATTGCCTCCTTTAGGCATACTGGCACTCCAAGGAGGTGTCCTCCTTGTCCGTAACCCACTCAGCCAGCCCCAATCTGGCTGTTGTTACAAATCAAGAAGGGCAAGGGTCCAGCACTCATGAAGTTACTTTCACCTCTCCAAAGATCCTGTCCATATCCCCAGGCTGCACCAACATAAATATATCCATTGCAGGTTGTAGATATTTCTTGCAGTGTGACTATTTGCATGGCTCGAACATACACTTCAAGCTGAGAGGCAGCAGGTGCATTTAGGAAAATGGGTAGGAGCTAGCTGTTGGATATACTTGTATGAAAATATATAATCAGTGCAGCGGGAATAGAGATAATGACAGTATGTCCTAGTTTTTTTTTTTTTTTAACAGAAACAAGGACAAACTTGCCATTTAGATAAAACTATCTGGGACAGTCTGCATGAACTGGGCCATCTGGTTAGTCTAGTAGGAGGATAGTTGCTGTGACTCGTTGATTCATGAGAACAAGAAGCATTGTAACCCTCAGTGATAAGGAACTGTTTATAGGAAAGACACTTAAAACCATGCTACAGCTACAATCCATTCATCAAATCTCTCCTGTGAGAAACAGCAACAGTAAACAGAGTGCCAACATGGATGATCTGTTATCTGGATAGCTTAATATGCCATTTTCCCTTGCCAGCATGTCCCTACTTTATGCTACCCTGCTTTGGATTCTGAATTGAATTTGGCACCTCTGCTAAGTGCAAGACTGAGGTGTAGTTCCAGCATACAGTTCCATTCCCAGCTGTGGGAATAGGTGAAACGGCAGAATGCATGTCCTTGATAATGTCTGTGTTTGTTCAGATTATCCTTTAGCCTGAAGAAGTTACCCTTTAATAGAGACTGTCACAAGGGGCAGGGTGAGGTCCCTCTTCGGAAATGAGATAATAAAAGTACTGAAATATCTTTTGCTGAAATATCTACACTGCTCATTCTGATTCATGTGAAGCAGGAAATCCCAATAGTCACTCTCTCAAAAATAGGAGAATTCTGATATAAAGTTGGAATGCTACCATGAGGACATTTGGAAAGCAAATAACATTTTGACACAGGGGTGAAAAAAAAATCAATCCTGAAACCTGGTTGTCCCAGTTTTGCTCATCATCTACCAGACTTGCAGTGAGATATATTGTTGTTTCTGAGCATTTATTGAGGGCCTTTGCTATCGACTAAGGAGTTTGCAACTCGAAGCCATCATTTTCTTTGGTGGGGTTTTAATTTATCAGTATATATTGCTCTCAATGTGTGTGAGCCTTCTAATAGTAAAGGCAAAAAGTTCCAAAGGATATTATACCTTAGTGTTAAATATAGTTCATACAAGAGAGAAGGGGGAAATAAATTTGTATAAGTAGACAGGAAAGATTATACAGTACCCAGCAGTGTGGCAAGGTTTTGGGGGGCCTGGGGCCAAAATTGTTTTTTGTGCCCCTTCGGCCCTCCCCAACTCCATCCCATCCACCCAGCAATCCTGCAGGCGTGGGGTGTGCATGGGGCACACGGGCGTGCGCCTTACCTCTCCCGCGCTTGACAGCAAAGAGTTGGGCAAGGAGGAGGAAGAGGAGGACGAGGACGAGGGCACTGCAGCCACTGCTCTTGCATGCCTGCCTGCCTGCAGCCGGACTCGGAGAAGGGGGGTGGGGGGAGGCGGGAGGCCCTAATTGCTGCACCCGGGGCAGCCCACCCCCCTTGCCCTCCCCACGCCATGCCCCTGACAGTACCTTCAGTTCAGTTGTACCTCTTTGTGCTTATATTAATGTAAGCTCCAGCAGATAACAATACTTTTCCCTGACACAATACTATATTAAGGCCATAGACTTATACATATAGTATGCATAGTTGTGGTGAGGGACTGAATAAAATGAGGTGCAGAGAATGATAGTGGTATTTTTGACATTGATAATGAACTTCCAAGAGAGCTTCAATGAACACTGAACTTTCACAATGTCATAATGCAGTAGTCATATTCTGTAAATCATTTCACCTGATCCTCACACTTAGCATCATGTACTCTATATGTGAACTAGGAAATTAAATCTTCACTTGTTTCATTTTCTAAGATGAAGAATTATGGCATTCTTCCTGATGATTGAATTGGAATTTCCTAGGGCTGTCAATGGAATTCTTCCAGGAGAAAGTGTGATGTTTTTATGCAAAAAATGCTAATGGTTCATACAAGTTGCTTGCATTTCCTACGATTGTTTTGTCCACAAAACTGTGCAGTTTGCAAACTGATAAGTTTCCCAAACTATAATGATTATTGTTTTATTTCAGACTTTAAAACATTAGATGGGTCGTTCTCACCTTGATTACTGGTTGGCCTGTCTATCTGTCTCTATGTGGCAAAAGAGTCTAGAGCAGTGGTGGAGAACCTTTGGCACTCCAGATGTTTTAGACCACAATTCTCAGAATTCCCAAGCTTAGATTGTCAGTGATAAAGGACTGTGGGAGTTGTGGTCCAAAACATCTGTTGTGCTGAAGGTCTAGAGACTGTGAGAGTCTGTGAGATTTGCACCCTTAAATAACACAACTGGTGGTGGTGGAGTGTGAGTTCCATGGATAATTTGGGATTAATAATTATTTGGATCAAAGCTAGCTTCCTCCATTGAAGCTTTTTGAAGAACCACCAGCAGTCTATCTGGAAGGTGAAATCAGCATAATTCAAAAGATCCTTCTCCTTAATGTTTATATGGGCAGTTTCAAAGAAGGAGCTTTTCTGCTAACTTCTGCAGCGGAAGCAGAGCAAACAAAACAAACTTTCACATTTCTATACAGTCTTTGATGGTTGGTACAAGTGATGGAAGGGGTTACTTTTACTGTAACTAGGTTATAAAACGATTATTGCTTCTGCTTTAGAGCAGTAGAAGGCTAACCTTAGGATTTCCAGAAGCCCCAGAGAAATAAAATATTGTAGACTATTATCTATGATAATTAAGGCATCTGGGTGTTATTGTTTGAATATGTTTATAGTGTCAAGAGTGTGACCCACTGCTTTTCAAAGAGAGGTATGAGTGCTTTTTTCTTTGGGTGGTGGAGGTGTATGTACCCAAGGTAATGGTTTGAGCCAATAAAACTTTTATTAATATTACCTTTAATACATTATCTTTAGAACAGTACAATTGCTAGTTATTTTCCCTCCCATTTGCCAAACAAACAATCCAAATTTAATGCTAATATTTTAAATATAATTAATTGTGTTCAAGTTCATGCTGTTACAACCTAAGACAGTCAATGAGAATTAGGAATTTAGCAAGTATTCTTTCCAAATGTTGTATAATGGTGTAACCTAACTTCTTTAGCCCTTGGCCTTAAAAAGTGAACGGTGGTACTGTACACAAAAGGTCACAGCATAATAAATGTAGTCCTCATAAAGGTATTACAAGTAGAGATGGGCATGACTTAGAAAAATTTTTTTCCGAGTTGTCGTTTTTCGGGATGGGTCCGTTTCGGCTCGTTTCCGTTTTTTGCGAAATTTTCCAAACATTTGTCGTTTCGTTTTTCGTTTTTTCGTTTGTCATTACTGCCGCGATTTAGCGCGACTTGACTTCCCAGAGCATGGGGTAGGGGGTAAGGGCTAGGCTTAGGGTAATGGTTAAGGTTAGGGTGGGTTAGTGGGCTGTACCTCTGGGTGCCTCTGGCCCACTAAGTGTACTGGCGTATGGGTTCGGGTTCGGGTTCGGGTTAGGGTTTAGGGTTCGGGTTTGTGGGCTTTTAATGCCCTCTCTGGCACACCCAGAAGTCTCAGCAAAACCTGGCCATGCGATTGGTGGAATGGCTCCAAAAATTTGCATGGTCCCATCCCATGGCCAGCCCATCATTGCGCGTGCGCAGGTGTAAAAAAATAAAAATAAAATAAAATCAACTGAGACATTTTGTTGCAAGAAAAACCCACTGCTGCTACTGTAAAAATTCAAGCATTTAAAATAGCTAATTTTCGCATGTTTCTGTGGTGCTTTGGTGGGTTTTTGGACCACGATTTCAAAAAAAAAATATTGCGGTCGCCATTTTAGATCCCCCTGCACTGCATGGCAAATGGAGACGCCGAGGATGCGCCCTCCCAGCCTGGTACAGTCTCAGCAAAACCTGGTCATGCGATTGGTGGAATGGCTCCAAAAATTTGCATGGTCCCATCCCATGGCCAGCCCATCATTGCGCATGCGCAGGTGTAAAAAAATAAAAATAAAATAAAATAAAATAAAATCAACTGAGACGTATTTTGGCAAGACAAACCCACTGCTGCTACTGTAAAAATTCAAGCATTTAAAATAGCTAATTTTCGCATGTTTCTGTGGTGCTTTGGTGTGTTTTTGGACCACGATTTCAAAAAAAATATTGCGGTCGCCATTTTGGATCCCCCCGCCCGCACACCGCATGGCAAAGGCAGATGAGACGATGCCCCCCCCGCCTGGTACCAGCAGCGCAGCAGTAGCACCAGCCAAGGAGAGGGGGGGCAGGGAACCCCCCCCAAATAAAACACCCTTCTGGCCTGGTAGGTGCCCTCAGACAGTTTTCGCCTGCTTTTAGGGCCTGGAATCGGGTTTTGTTTTTTTTAACTTTTAAAAACTTTTTTTCTGTGCCACTTGGCATCGCGGGATCATTGCGATGCCAGGAACGACAACGACAAATCAGACCCAATTATTCTTTAGTCGGTTCGAGTTCGAGTTCTGGTGGAGTAATTCCCGTTACCGTTTCCATTCCGTAACGGAAACGAGTAACGGAAACGGAAACGGGAATTCCGCTAAGTCGTGCCCATCTCTAATTACAAGACTTATCCTTGCTGTAGTTGTCATTACACTTCCTAAAATCGACATAGGACCACTCCAGACTGGCTGTTTTGGGTGAGGCTACAGAGGGTCTGTTGAGGTTGGGGGTGGGGGGAGGATGTGCCATTTGGTGTGCTCCTCCTGTCTAAACACCAAACAACCCCTTTTAGTCCAATTGGTTATCAATGAAGTGCTTCCCCTGACCATCAGTGGAAAGGATTGTTGACATTGTTTCAGTTTCTCCCTGCCCTCCTTCTTTTCATTTTGCACCCACTTCCTCTATATCTCCCCCAGAATCTGATGCCACCGTGGCAATTGGAAGCTGAGGCTGCTGTCTCCCGGCTAAATAGGCTAAACAATGAGTGTGCCAAAAAAATATGCATGCCCTAGCACTTGGCCAGGCAGGTGCATAACAGCTCTTAAAGGGGAAGGATGGATCATTCTAAGTAGAAATACTTGTGGACGATGTCTTTTTTCCTGATCCAAACCATGTAATCAGTGATCCACCTACCATCTCTATGTAACAAAGTGGACAGGACCTTACCTGCCTATCTCTTTGAAAAATGCATATACTATATTTGGATTTAGCGTGGAATGAAGAGTAAAATAATGTCCCAGTGTTTTAAGGTGAAATTGGGAGGAAGAGAGGAGACAGTATCACAAAAATTCCCTTTTATCGGCGGAAAGGATTTGTTGGAAAGAAAATTAAAACCAAATTTCCACATAGGTACTTAAATATTATGTTGTATTATAGAAGTAAGCATTCACTCTGAAATAATCCTATAATAGTTGAATTGAACATTGTTATGGAAGAGACTTGTAAGTATGTGAAGGATACTGTAGAAATTAGGTGCTTTTAAAGATAATGAAATTCCTAAAGAATCTCAAAATACTTGTTGACCCTTCCCCTTTCTGTCTAACTTCCTCAAAATACAGAAATATCTTAGCTGGCTTAGATCTGAATTATCTTATTTCTAGCTGTGAAATGTCTCTAGCTCACAACAAAAAACTTGAAGGTTTTCAAATCTCTTCCCCACCTAGAGTGTGTTCTTTTGTCCTCTCTTGTTATATATTTTTGGTTCACTTGTTGCTCATCCCTGTGGGAGGAAAGTTGGCCTTCAATTAGCAGGCATTCATGACAAGCCTGTGTGTTACTTCCCCCTACCGTTGCTGTGGAAACCACTGTTATGAACAAGAGTGCCTGGGTCAGCTGTAGTGTATTTCAGCAGCCTACTTAACAGCCGGTTTTAAAAATTAGAATTGGGGGAGGAATTGTGAAGGGGAAGAAATGCCTGCCAATTGAAGAGGGGTTATCACTGAATTAATTTGGCCTGTGAGAAAAAGTGAAACGCTGAATGCCAGTTCTGGTGGAATTATTGCTTGTGTTTGTGATTTGTATCTCTTGTTGTGTACATAGCGGGGTTCATTGACATCTTTCGATCAGCTGGTTCAGACACAGCCACTCACTGGCTTTTGCACAACTAGCAAGAAGAAGGGTTAGTGAGTTTTATCTCAGCTTGAATTTCTCATGAGAGATGGGGTAATGGGTTGGAGGGGAGAGTGAGAAGAAATCTGTGAGACTAGAAAAAGAAAATATTTATTTCCGTAGGGTGTGTGTATTATTCAAGTTCTGGCATCCAGTTATGTGGGAGTGGAAGGTACAACATGGCCTCTGACTATCTAGCCTGATTCATTTGTTTTGTGAGGGTATGCTAGAAAGAAACATGGTTTGCTGGAATGGCTGGTGGGGGTTGTTTTGGAGGTCAGAGTTGAAGTCTTGGGTAGAGATGGGTGTTTCATTTCAGAAGGGAACTGGTGCCCAGAACCCAGTTCCACCCTCTGGAACAAAATCAACCACTGTCTTACCTTGCTCTAGTTTGTGCTGGGTGAAAATCCAACCAGGAAGTAGCCTCCGATGCATCATCTTTCCCTCTCTCTGGCGCTGGCCAATCAGGAGTTCTGCAAGGACATGCACCATCCCTCCTCCCTGTCTGATTGGCTAGTGCCAGGAAGCAGTCTCCTTCCAAAACGAAACACCCATCTCTAGTCTTGGGCAATCCTAAATGCACTGGAAACGAAATGCAGCTGCCTCAGGGTTTTGAGAAATGAACATCCTGGGAGTACACAGAATGTGCACTTATGAAGACCCTGAGGGTGGCAATCAGATTCTGTATCAATGATTTGAGTATCTCACTTAGAAGTCCATATAGCAATTGTGGTTCTTCTTCATGGTTTCTTTGAATCACATGTGGGGGTGTTTCTGCATGGAAACCATCAGAACATCCTAGAGCTAAAAAAAAGCCCCCCTCCCCCACGCATGTCCCTGTCCTTCTTGATAATCCTTCAATTCCCTTTAACTGCCACTGAGGAAATGCCTAGGAATGTTCATTAGAGCTGTTTTTTCCTTTACCAATTTGAGAATCTTGAAAGCCTTACTTTTTGTTGTTGTCTCCCTTGTTGCCATCCTTCCTCTTTTGTCTGTGAGATCCCTTAAAATAAGTTGTTACTGTTTCTTGTTACGCCTTCCTGCCTTTGTTATTGAACCCTTCTCCATCACTGTTCGCTAGTCTAAGCCCTTCCTGTCTTTTATGGTCCCAGCAGGCCCATTTAAAAACTAAAAAGTTCACAAAGGTTGCAATTAAAAACTAGCCATTTTGTGTGAGAAATCATTTCAGGCATTGGTTCATTATCTCCATACAGTAGGTGACTCAATTCCAGAAGTATCCATTTGTAAAACATTTCCCAAACAAAACATCATAGAAAGCTCCTAATTCAAACTCACCCTCGGGACGCAGGGTGATCACAGACTAACAGAGGCTGAGAGGGCGCAATTATTATCTCTCAATACTCAGGGTGTATCATCATTATCAGAGATGCTGTCATTTCCAAAATCTACTTCTGATGCAGTCTCACTCAGTATTGAAATCTCCTCTACACACTACTGTGTAAGAGCCTTTAGGAATCTGCACAAGTTTGAGGTGATTGTTGCGTTACGAATCACACGGACACAGAGTTTCGGGGTGCAATCATCTGGCGCTCAGGGCAGCATTCCTGTTCGTCTCTCTCTCAGGGTTCCATGGATGTCTGTGTGTCTCTCTGTGTCTGCATCAGCTGCGTGCATGTGAGATTGTGTGATGATGATTCCTTACTGCCCCTGCTGCCCAAGCGACCAGCGTTTATTAGCAAGAGAGGACAATAGAGATAGGAACATGTCCCTCGGTGGGAGGGGGGAATGCATGCCTTATCTGTATTTACTGACCATGCTTAGTAAACAGGTACAGGAAATAGATTCCATAGGTTGGGGGGGAAATGCTCCCTAGCTAGTGAGGCATTACTGATAAGAGGCTTCCTTGGGCCTGAGCAGATGTATCCTGATATCCTGGCCTCTTTCTTGTTTGCTCTGGCTTATGCTTAGATCAGCATCAGCTTAGCTGCACACTGGGTACCTGCTCGGCCCTGGGAAATCCAGGTCCTCAGCTTCCTCTAGGTGCGCTTTGTGCTCTGCCCATTTCTTGGGGTACAGAGCTATCGGGGTATGAATATGACATCCCCACAGGTGATACCTTGAAATTAAGAGCTTCAGAACTTTCCAATGTGTTAACTATACATAAATGTAGCTGCCAACATACATCTTGATCACCGCTCTGATCCTCCAAGCATTGTCAACATTGATGGAGAATGCATCCCAAGATGGATTTTTGCAATCAACTTCAGAATAGAATAAATTCAAAAAGCCAAAAATACTCCCACCCCACCCCACCCCACCCCACCCCGACAGACACATCCTGGTTCTTTTCCTCTGGCTCAGAGGCAGAGTTGACCAAGAACTCTTGCAGTTATGGCTCAGCAAGACAGCCTATGGCCCATAGAGGTGATTTTCAAGATTGTCACACTTCCAAGCCCAGTCACATCCCCAAATCTCTTCCAAACCAATAAAACTTGCAGAAAAGGGTCTACTTACCATCACTACTTCTGCATCTGGTAGGCATTTCAAGGCTTCAGAGTTCTCTACAGAAAAAGAACTCCCAATACCTAAAAAGGATTTGCATTCCACTGCCTATAATTCAGTCAGCAGGAGACTCCCCATCTGTACTGGTTAGTACCCTAGTAATGTGGGAGATGTCAGCCCTCCCTCACCTTCTGAAGAACTCCATTCTTATTCTGATCTAATGTCAAGAGTGAGAATGTATCTTCAATTAGAGGTTCCATGGTCACTTTCACCCAAAACTCATCCAGTTTATGCTGTCACTCCTGGTCATGTTAATGCCTTTGCTCAGTCTGGTCAAGGAATCATGGAAGAAACTGTCTGCTTTACAACCCACCTCAAGATGTCTGGAAAACTTATACAAAATCCTTGATGAGGAGGCTGTGTTTCTTCTTAGGCATCCACAACCAAATTCCGTCATCATGGAAGCTTCTCAAACCAAGACAAATTGACATCACACACTTTGCCAAATAACAGAGATGGACTGGTCCAGAGGATGTCTTCTACCATGGCGCTTGGCATTTGTATCCCCAATTATCCAATTATCAGTGTGCTATGGAAGCATACCAGTGCTTCCTTTGGGATAAAATCCAGTCCTTGTTAGACAGGCTTCCAGAGGATGAGTGTATCAGCAGGATGCCATGACCCCTGGCATGCAACATAAGCATTTAGCATATAACACAATATCTGCACAGGCACCAAAGAGTTCAGGATGATAATACTAGAAACAGTACTACTACTTCTCGGAGACTGTTTTGCTGTGTATATCTTCTGTGCCATATAGTTTGGTCCCAAGTGACCTCTGTTAAAGGAGAACTTGTTACCCTTGGTGACCAGATGTCTTCTCTTCCATAAACTATTTATTTATTTATTTATTTATTTACTGCCTATCTGGCAGCAAGGCCATTCTGGGCAGTTTACAAATACATTAACCAACAAACAACGTAACCAAAGTAAAATAAGAACAATAAAACTCAACTTGCATTAGAAAACAATTTAAATTCTTTCGCTGACATTATGATTGAGCAGCCACATTTAAAACACTTCATTACTTTTTAATAGTTGTGATTGTATACAACAATTTGCTTTGGATAGTTCAAGGAGTTAGTTACCTGTCTGCAGAGCCATGGCTCAGGAGTTTGATTTCTCGACTGTGCCTTCCGGGAGTCCGCTTGTGTTGCTGCAGGTGAAGCTGCACTGTCCCAGAGCATGCCCAGAAGAAGGGAATGGTAAACCACTGTATGCTTAGAAAAACATGGAGTTTGGAATCAGCCAAGAGATGAGCCAGGGAAATCTGGCTCGTCTCTTGGCTTTTGGCACTTCTGGCCACTTTTATTCCCCACAGTTTCAGATGTAGAATGAGGAGACCTTTGTGATGGTTTCTGGAAGCTGAGTCATGGTAACTGGAGTTCTTTTTGTGTGTCTGATGAAGCTGCTTGGATGAGTAGCTGATGTTTTGATCTCACAAGAAAAGAAGTCCAGATGAGATGACTCAACTTCCAGATCACCTCACCTGGATGACTAAAAACCTTCTACCTTCACTTTGTGATGGTTGAACAGTGTGAATAGAAAGAGTTAAACATCATCTGTCTCTTTTCCACATAGCCCTGAATATGCTTTCTTCCACAAAACAAATGATGCTTTTAGTTAGTCCCTAAGAAATAATTGTAAGTGATTGCAAGCCACTCATGATTCATGAAATTACAGTCATGATAAAAGGATTGTTTTGATGAATTGCAAAAGGTAGCAAAATGCTGCTAGAATTTGGAGTACATTCATTGTTACTTTAACAAAAGACAGTCTCAGTTAGGCAACACTGATACACTCTTCAAAAATATTGGTACCAAGATTCATGTGAGATCCACTTTTAATAATTAAAGTAATATCTAGCTGCTGAAGACATTTGATGTATCCACAGATCCTTGTTTGCGCGCTCAAACATACATGCTTAATGATAAACACAGCCTTAAGTGTAACTAAATTTTGTATAGGATATACAAAGTAAATACATGCACTATACTCTTAACAATGAGATAACTTTTACTTTGGAGAAATTAGCTTAAACACTAATTGAAGTCCTAAAATATAAGACTTTTTGTGGACTTGTTTATTCTAGAAACTTAAGTTTGATCGTTTTAAGTCTTTAGAACAAAACAAGACAAAAAGTCTTGGTTAGTATCTTATTTAATAGGATACTTTTTCTGAGAGTCCTAAAAGAGATTCAATGCAAACATTAGGAAGAGCTTCATGAGAGTTAGAGCTATTTGGCAGTGGAATATGCTGCCACGGAGAGTGGTGGAGTCTCCTTCTTTGGAGGTTTTAAAGCAGAGGCTGGATGGCCATCTGTCAGGAGGACTGTGATGGGGGTTCCTGCATGGCAGTGGGTTGGACTAGATGGCCCTTGAGGTCTCTTCCAACTCTATGAGTCTATGATTATATGATAGAGATTATGGGAATTCACATAGAATCACATTGAGTCATAGAATCATAGATTGGCCTGTACAGTCATTGAGACCACTCCTCTGATCAGTGCAGGAATCCAAGTTAAAATACCATATATACTCGAGTATAAGTTGACCCGCATATAAACCGAGACCCCTAATTTTACCCCCCAAAACTGGAAAAATGTATTGACCCGAGTATAAGCCAGAGGTGGGAAATGCAGCTGCTACAGTAAATTTCAAAAATGAAAATAGATACCAAGAAAATTACATTAATTGAGGCATCAGTAGGTTAAACATTTTTGAATATTTATTTCAAAGAAAAACAGCAAACTAGCCACTAAGAAACCTGATTTGGGGTGGTGGTGGAATTGGTTCATTTGAAATGTACTGCTGGAGGGGAGCTTTGTGGGTACCATAGACTGACAGAAATATTAACAAGTGAGTCTTAGATCAAGTCTTTACTTAGACATAGTGGAACTAGAATAAGGTGCAAAAGAGAGGGACTAAAATGATTACTGGCCTGGGGGACCTCCCTTATGAAGCAAGGCTAAAACATTTGGGGCTCTTTAGTCTGGAAAAAAGGCGCCTGAGGGGGGGGATATGATTGAGACGTACAAAATAATGGAGGGCATGAGTAAAGTGGATGGAGGGACGCTCTTCTCACTCTCACAAAATACCAGAACTAGGGGACATCCACTCAAACTGAGGGTTGGGAGAGTGAAAACAGATGAAAGAAAATACAGGAAGCTTGTTTAAAAGAGATACAGAATCTCTACCTTGCCTTGAGTCCCGATGATTTTAGCTGTGTCAGAAGAGGAGAGGGACACTGCAGGAGGGCGTGTCGTGGTGTTTTGACCACAGCTCCCAGAATCCCAAGCCTGTATTGCCAGTGGCAAGGGACTGCGGGAGTCATAGTCCAAAACATCAGTCTTCCTTCAGGTGTTGACTGTGAGCTGGTTCAATAGGCTGCAAGAGCTACCATTCCTGCCTACATAATCTGCATATGGGAGACCTCCCATGATTCCATGAACACGAGTATTTTGATACAGTGGAACCTTGACTTACATACTGCTTAACTTGCATCATATTTGACTTGCAGCAAGAAGGGGCCTGTTTGACTTGAGTCGCAGGCTTTGACTTACATCTCGGAGCCCCGGTGCAAGGTACCGGAATTGGGCGGCAGCCACAACCCAGCATCGCGGCTGGCCAACTCCAAACTGCTCCTGCCTTCTTCCCCTCCTCCAGCAGCGGCGGCTTTGGCGAGGCCAGCTCAGAGCACCTGGAGCTTGTCCTTGGTCTCACCAAAGCTGCCACTGCTGCCGGAGGAGAAGAAGGGCCGGGAGCTCGGGGCTGGCCTCGCTGGTTAGACAGTCGGCTCAGTCTTGTAAAATCTCTGGCTGCAGAAGTCTGGTCCACAATGGAAGCATTTTAGTTGGGGAGCTGTAAAGTTGTGGGACTCTAATGGTAAGCATAGAGTTGTTCAGAACTTGGAACGTCAGGTTGAAAATCAGTAATACTTAAATGTTAGACATTGTTGCTATGAACATTAAAAAGTGGAGGCATATAACTTGTGGACTATAATTCCACTGCCGCCTCCTCTCTTTGAAGAGACATTTCATTTACATCCCCAGAAGGAATCTCCTATCCCAGTCAAATTTGTGTTAAATTGCTGTTTTCGGGGGTCTTTTTCATCATCTGGAACGGATTAATCCGCTTTCCCATTACTTTCTATGGGAAACGTTCATTTGACTTAAGTTATGTTTGACTTAAGTCTAGACCACTGGAACGGATTAATGACGTAAGTCAGGGTTCCACTGTACTATGCCAATTTTTTAGCTAATTTAGATAAATTTTATCAAGCAGTATCAGTCAGAAGACTTTTATACACTCGGATCAACTGCTTGAAAGGCAGAGGAAAATTGCTCATCCTAAACTCAATGTACACTAGTCTAAAAGCCTTATTGGGAAATACCTGCTTTTAGCTGTATCTTGATTAATTTGCTTTTGCCCTTTTCACATGCAAAGCAAGTTGGCAACCCTACGTAATTCAGCCTTTGAGGCTGAGTAAAGTCTCTTTATTGTTGTTCAGTACTAGTGCTGCCTCTTCCATCCCCCAATTTTTATTGACCCGTGTATAAGCCGAAGGCCCTTTTTTTTTAAGCCCAAAATTAGGTCTTAAAAACCCAGCTTATATGCAAGTATATACGGTACATCTGATAAACATTTCTCTAACTTTCTCTTGAATCCCTCCCTTGTGGTGGAGCCCTTTAACACTTCTGAGATAATTGTTCCATTGTTGGACTGTTCTTAATGGTTGGGCAGCTTTTTCCTGATATTCAGTGCAAATCTGGCTTCTTGTAACTTGAGCCCATTATTATGTGTTCTGCAGTCTGGAATGGTCGAGAACAAAATGTTGGCCCTCCTCTATATGATAATTTTTCAAGTATTTGAAGAGTTTTGTCATCTCTTGTCTTTTCTCTCAAAGCTAAACAAGCCCAGTTCTTTCAGTCTTTCCCCACAAGTCTTGGTTTCCAGTCTCCTGATGAACTTTGTTGCTCTCCTCTGAACTTGTTCCACTTTGTTTGCATCCGTCTTAAAGTGTGATATCCAGAACTGGACCCAATACTCAAAATAAGGCCTAATCAGTGCCAAAGTAGAGGGAACTAGTATTTCATGAAATTTGGAGATTGTACCTCTGTTAATGAAGCCTAAAACAGCATAAGCTTCTTTTGCAGCCAGATTGCACTGTTGGTTCATATTCAGCTTGTGATCTGCAGTAATTCCAAGATCGATCTCGCATATAGTATTACTGACCCAGGTACCTTCCATCTTGTAACGGCACTTATCCTAGTTAAAGTTCATTCTGCTGTTTTCCTCCACATCCTTGAGCCTATCTAGATCTTTTTGAATTTTGTTTTAGTCATGCAGCATTAGCTATGCCTCTCAGTTTTCTGTTAACCTCAGATTTGATGAGTACTCCTTTCATTCCTTCATCCAAGTCGTTAATAAAACTATTGAAGAGCTCCAGGACTGAGCCTTGTGGTAGTGCATTTGTTGCCTTCTCTCAGTTTGAGAAGGAGCCATTGAGCACTCTCTGATATGATTCTGTAACCAACTGTGTAAACCTGACAGTTGTGCCACACCTAGTTTGCTTGCAAATCAGAATATCGTGGGAGACTTTGTCAAAAGCTTTGCTGACATGCAAAAAAAAAAAATCATAGTGGTGTGTACCATATAATTTTGAATGTACCTCCATAGAGCTGTACAAGAATAGATACATTTGTTCTTAACATTGATCTTTAAAGCAGGTACAGGATAAGTACACTTGCCAGTTGGAGAAAGTGCTGCCATTATTTATTTATTTATTTATTTATTTATTTATTTATTTATTTATTTA
>JAHTLZ010000007.1:9477887-9493339 GCA_023846285.1 Phrynocephalus versicolor | reverse complement strand
TCTATCTATCTATCTATCTATCTATCTATCTATCTATCTATCTATCTGTCTGTCTGTCTGTCTGTCTGTCTGTCTGTCTGTCTGTCTGTCAAATGGTAATTCAAGTTTACATCATTTTTGTATTTTCATTCCATGGTTCATAAGTTAAGGAATGACGTTTTGTGTCTGGCCAAGGGCGTATACATGCCCTGTTCTTTGAAAATTGCAAACCATATGTTATGTCACATATTCCTTTTAAATGATTTGAAAATGGTTTGCTACACACACAAGAGACAGCTGTTTGAGCAAAAAGGTTTCAAACCTCATTTGGTCACATGGAATTAATGTATTCATTCTTTGAATACAGCTTTTTGAATTTTTAAAAATCTGCATTAATCAATCCATGTAATTCCAGGGACCAAAATGAAGAAAAATTGGTTCTGACAGTTTTCAACTTTCTTCCCTATGTATCTGAGCAGAAGGTGGTAGTGGTGGTGCTATCATCATCATTTCTGATCATCCATGTATTTGATAAGACAGATTCTTACTACAGGAAAGGAACTGATAAAAGCTCCACCTAGGAGGTGTAGGTTAGTAGCTAAATGATGAACTGCATCACAGTTTTTATCATGTTGATCATTTCTTTTATACAATAGTGGTTATTTTAGTAAGAAAAACTATTCAGATATAATCCCTCTAGAGAGAAGACTGCAATTAGAAAAATCTCTTAATGCACTATTTAGTATTTCATGGCAAACTTCTTAATGTGATTTAAATTTGTTTCAGTAAAACTGTCTATGAGTATATCTTATCTGTTTTCATGAAATATTTTACATTAAGCCATTTTCATTGTCACCAAAATGCTGTGCTTTCCAATTCTTCCCATTCCAGACAATAACACTATCTCAGAGCTCAGTTCCCTTCATGATGAGGATGGTAGCTTTCGCCAACCTTACCGGCAGGTGCGCCGGAAGGCTCTTCCTCCTTCAGGAGACATGGATGGTGATGCAGAGTACTGGGCTGGTGTTGTCGGTGGAGGTGGCACATCCAGGCCACAGACATGTTCTGATTACAGAGAAGAAAGAGGCAGTTTCAAGTACAGGTGAGTGAAGTACTAGTTGAGATCCAGGAAATAGAGAGTAGGGGTCAATGGGCAATTTTCACAATGGAGAGAGGTAAAAAGCGGTGTTCCCCAGGGATCTGTCCTAGAACTGGTGCTTTTCAGTCTGTTCATAAATGACCTGGACACAGGGATAAGCAGTGAGGTGACCGAGTTTGCAGATGACATGAAAGTTTTCCGCATGGTGAAGACCAGAGAAAATTCTGAAAAGCTCCAGAAGGATCTCTCCAAACTGGGGTAATGGGCTGCGAAATGGCAAATGTGTTTTAATGTAGCCAAATGTAAAGTAATGCAAATGGGGAGGGGGAATCAAAACCCTATCTATCAAATTGTGACAACACCCTGGAAACAGGAGTAATGCATATGCAGATCATCGGCCAATCCCAGCAGGAGGGCGGGGGATGGTATGATATAAAAAGGGTGGAGCCTGGTCTGTGAGAGTCAGTTGAGTCAGTTAAGGGAGTTGAGTTAAGAGTTAAGAGTGAGTGCTGGGAGAGAGCACAGCTCTGTTAGAGTTCTGTCAGGCAGTGAGGGCTTTACTGTTTACTAGTTATTAAAGACAGGGAGGCTTGTAGAGTTGATTAAATCTATTCTATCTTAAAGGCAACACATACCATCTTCAGTCATTGTTATATTTATTTATTTTCTCAATAAACTTCGTTATTATTTTTATATTTTACATCTGAGTCTGTCCTAATCCCTAAGGCGACAATTTTAAAAGGTGGCGGCATTACCAAGTGAATAAAAGGTGACAGCATTACCATTTCCAACAGAATTACACGTCTAAAAGGGAGGTGTCGTCACAATTTGGTGGCACAGCAGTGGGATGTCGAAATAAACCCAGTTGTGCCTTTGAAAACTCAGTCTGTGAAAGGGGTGACGTCACACTCATGGGTTCTGAGCTATCTGTGATGGATAGGGAAAGAGATTTTGTTGTGCTGGTGGACAGCTCAATGAAAGTGTCTACCCAGTGTGTGGAAGTGGTGAAGAAGGCCAATTCCATGCTTGGATAATCAAAAAGGGGATTGAAAATAAAACAGCCAACATTATAATGCCATTGTACGAAATGATAGTAAGGCTGCACCAGGAGTATTGCGTACAGTTTTGGTCCCTGCATCCCAAAAATAAAAAATAAAAATAAAAAATAGTAGAACTGGAAAAGGTGCAGAAGAAAACAACTAAAATGATTACTGGGCTGGGGCTCTTTAGTCTGCAGGGGAGATATGATTGAGGCATACAAAATTCTGCAGGGCATAAGTAAAGTGGGTAGAGTGATGCTGTTCTCTCTCTCCCAAAATACCAGAAGTAGGGGACATCCACTCAAATTGAGAGTTGGGAGAATGAGAACAAAGAAAAGAAAATACTTCTTTACCCAGTGTGTTGTTGTCTGTGGAATTCCCTGATTTCAAAAGCATCTGGGCGGGATGCCTTCAAAAGGAGATTGGATTGAGCATGTGTAATCTCTAGGCTTCAAACCAGGGTACTTCAAGGGCCAGATGCAGGGGAGTGGTATCAGGAGATATATCTAGTCTCATGCGCTCCCAAACGCATCTGGTGGGGCCACTGTGAGATACAGGAAGCTGGACTAGATGGGCCTTTGGCCTGTTCCAGCATGCCTCATCCATCTTATGGCTCTTCTTAAGTACTTTGTAGTAGAAGGAAGGGGGACAAGAACCAAGGCTGCCTTTCCAGCACTTTTGTTTCCCTCGTGTTTGTGTAACTGAATGGTGAGGAACATATTAAGAGTCTGGAAAATGTTTATTATCGTCTTGTTGTGTAACTCTCTCAGGGTAATTAAAAGCAATACTTTCCCTTGTTTATCCTGGTTTTTCAAGCCATTTCAAAGCACCATTTAAGGTTGTGTTGGACTCTCCATACATATCCATACATACTACTGCACCTCACTGGTTATGGCATATGTACCATACATTTCAATATCAATGCAAGATAAGTTGTTTGTACCTGTATTATACAACTGAAGAACTGATGTTAAGTGTTTTATCAGAGGGATAGATAGACCTCTGGGATTTGATATATGCGTCACTCTGAAGGAAAACCAGAAAACATCGTACTATACCACACATTTTTTCCTGTATTCTAGAACTGGGGCGGTTAGTCTGCAGAGTTGTAGATAGTATGGGCTCTGGAGAAGGCTGGGCAAGTGCTTCACTAATTCTGATTTCTATTTTAAAAAGAAAAGAAAAAAAGCCTTCCCACCCACACCTATGATCTTTCATTGCTACCAGCTTCCGTGACTCATAGTGAATTGGGTAGTTATTTTTCAAATGTTTGCCACTTTGTTAAAAGGAAATGATAGGTCTTTTTAAAATATAAAGTATGTCTATTCCATTTTATAAGAAAGTGAACCTTAAAGAGGCTTGTTCCAGCTGCACATGTTCACTGTGCAATTCCTCAGTATCTCTTCCCAGTGCTTTAGAAAACCACTTAGGTGAATGAGACTTTCTCTTGGACAAGGAGGTAGATTCAGTCTTACCATAGAAATAAGCGTCTTGGAGCCATGGATAGAAGGGAAGAGGATCTGGAGAGGGGGAAGAGAGAGGATGGTGAGAGGGAGTGGATCCAAGGTGCAGAATACAGAGGGGAGTCATAGGGTGTGGGAGAAGAAGGGATCTTGTAGATCACGGCTTACATGGGAATTACCAACATTTAGGGTGGCCTTCCATGTAAAGCTTGGCAATCCAGTCACGAGATTGCAAGTTATGTGAATCATGGACACAGCAGCAATATCCACATTCACAAATCACGGTATTTTGAAAAGTTGAGTACATCATTCAGCTGCTTACTTAGAGACTGTAGCAGAGCTGCTTTGGTGATAAACAAAAACTTAAAGTTTCCCTTTTCTGTCTCCTACAGCCAGCAAAGATCAAAGTCGGAAATGCTGTCGAGGAAGAGTTTCTCATTAGGGATGCCAGCCGTTTCTATGGATGAGCTTGCAGCCTTTGCAGAGGCCTATAGTCAACATGCTCGTAACACTGAGGGAAGACAAGAATCCAGGCGTTTTGAGAGAACAGGGTCACGAGGAACCCACGGAGGGCCTGTACAGCACCCTGGCAATTCAGATGATTATTATAGCAAATGTAGAGGAGGAAACCGTGAGCCATTGACAGATTCAGGTCACGGTTGGACATATAGCCCATCCAGAAGACGTACCCATGAAGAGAAACTCGTACCTCGACTAGTGTGTCGAACACCGGGAGGGAGTCAGAAACATGATCACTCCTACCTCACTAGTGCTCTGGAGAGGAAATCGCGGAGCTATGATGAGGGTGGTGAGCACAGCGAGACACCTTCAAAGCTTAGCTCGCAGTCGAGTCAAAGAGGAGGAACGTACTATGCTTGGTCACCGCCGTCTACTTACCAAAAAGGCCAGCAGCAGCAGCAGCCACAGCAGCAGCAGCAGCAACCCCCACAACAAGCAGAAGGAGAGGACACTCTGCCACCATACAGCGAGAGGGAGCTGATCCGGGGCTCTTCATACAGAAGCAGAGAACAGTCCAACCTCAGTGCATCCGATAAGAAGAGGAAAAAAGAGCCCAAGAAGACAGTAAGTAAGGACATGCCTGACTCTCCTGATCCATTTGGTCTTTACAGGGGTCATTTCAGTGGTTGTTTACCTCTTAGTAAACCTTTTGCGCTCTAGTTCTGATATGCATGCAGCAGCTGAAACGCAAACTTGCCACTAGTTCCAAGCATTTTGTAGGAAAAGCTGAAATATGTAGGCAGCTGTGCCTGGAAAATATTGCTTTCCTTTTGGATAAAAGGCTATATGCTTGTATATAAGGGGGGGGGGAGTTCAAAAGGTAATACTATTGTTTTATTAGTTTCGTCCATACCCCAACCTTTCTTCATTGTATATTGCTCTTCTTCCCTGCTCCATCCATACACAAACCCCATGAGGTAGGTCAAGATTAGAGGGGCTCTCTGGCCCCAAATCATCTACTGTGTTCATGACTCATTGAGGGGTTGGAACCTGCATTTTCCAAATCTCATCCTGTCACTATAAACAGTATGACTGAAAGCATCCTAGGTTAGTAGAGGATAATCAAGACTGAATCAATATAATCTGAAATTTGAAGACAAAATATCAATGAATTTTGCATTTTCAGCAGTGGATACAAAAGAAGGCTGCTGTTATGTGATCCTGGGTACCTAAATTGAAACGTAGATCTTCTTTGGTTTAGAGTAAGTGCACTTTCTTTACAGCAGTTACATTAGACAGTACTTGGAAGAGGTATATTTTCTTTTTTAGCAGTTGGAGCATGTCCATGTGGTGAAGCAATGGAATTTAGTTCTGGGTTGTGTGGTGGGTTGGTGATTTTTCATTTTTTATCTTAATGAGTTTTTTAATCTCACTTAACTAGTGAGAATAACAAAAATTACAGTTGTATCTGGTACTAGTTGGAATGGAAGAGATTACTTAGAAGACTAGATGATTCAGCTTGCATAGTGATTGGTCAGAAAACTGCCGACTGATCAGTAAGAGTCAAACTACACACTAGAGACAGCAAGTTGTTAGTTCATTGGCCAAACACCTGTTGTACAGTTACACCCATGAAATGCAAATAGCATAATTCTCAGCAGCTTCTTGCTGGCTATTAATGAGTCCCAGCTTGAATATTAAGGTGTACATCATCCCACTGCTTTGTCATGTCCCTGAACTAAGGAATCCAGGCAGGGATTCTTTAGCCAATGTGATGTACACTACTGCTTTCCACAAATATAACCACACAACAGGATTTTGCCACTTAAGTGTTTGAAATAAATCTGTTATAGTTTGAGCTGTCTTGCAAATTACCTTGGGGTTTTTTTGGTTTTGTTTGTTTGTTTGTTTTTTGGTGCCTGGTTATTCAGAAGTAAACACAAGACTTACTAGTTTGACCTGCTAGTTTGTCAGTTGTAAAGCTCTGTTAAATTGTGGCATGTGATCTGTGCAGTCTTCATAATTTTTTCTGAATGTTCAATAGGAGGACCACATGACATTCTGTGGTTGGAATCCAGTAGCAAGTCACAAGTAGAGTAGGTTTATTGAATCATTGGGGATTTGGTGAGTTTGTAAGTTCCATTGATTCAATTGGCATACTCTAGTTGTGACTTATTGTTAGATTTCAGCCAGAGGCTTAGTGCAAGCTTGTATGTCCTTTGCAATTTGCTGGGTTTTGTCTAGGTCTGTCTGATGAACTAGTCCTTTGAGTACTTGAATCCTTTGAGTAGGGCATTTAGGCCAGGCTTTCCTTTAGAAAGGTATCTAAAACGTGTAGAATTGTAGATTATAAAATGCCAGTCTTTGTCCATGATGAGACCCTCAAGTGAAGTTACCATGGACAGGTTTTGAACTTCGAATGTAGACAAGGTGTCTCCAAGCAGATTTTCAGAATGTTTATATGAACTGATCCTGTATGGTTTGGTTTTGGGATTAGTGGGAGGGTAGGTAAAAAAGAAAGATAGGACAAATGCAGCTTGTCAAGCTAGTTAGCTGGTTGATCTGAAATAGGTTGCTTAATACCCTCTTAGTCTGAAAGGACTAGCAGATGTGAAAGGTCCACTTCCATTGTGTTCCAGTTTGACTCTATGTCTCCTTTTTGTGTTAAGGCTCATGGAGTTTTATGTTTCACTATTTCTTTTTTATCTCTGTT
This sequence comes from Phrynocephalus versicolor, assembly GCA_023846285.1. Taxonomy (NCBI): domain Eukaryota; kingdom Metazoa; phylum Chordata; class Lepidosauria; order Squamata; family Agamidae; genus Phrynocephalus; species Phrynocephalus versicolor. The sequence continues at coordinate 9,486,586 of JAHTLZ010000007.1, read as the reverse complement.
TTCCTCAGAATGAGTTCCCAACAAGAATGTCCCTTGTGGTGTGATAAAGGAAGAGTTGCATTAATGGATTTGGGAAATAGAAGCTGTCGTAGTGCTAAGCCATACAGATATCAAGGAACATTTTGCTTTGTTTCATCAAGGACTCAAAGTCTTATGGGAGGGCTAAGTGAAACCAATTGCTGTCATCCTGTTAAATCCTTGGAAAGGAACAGCTTACTCAGTCAAAAAGTAAACAAAGAGATTTTGTTTTTCAATCTCACCCTCTGATTTCTCTTTTTTATTCTGGGTCTTATTTCTACCTGCAACAGGAGTCTGTTTTCCTGGATCATACATCTCCTTTCTCCTATATGATGTACCTATGATGCTTTTCATTCTATACATGACAGGAAAAGCTCCCACAGGTTTAAAAGACCACACAATTTTCTCATTACGTCTTATGCTGAGAAGAATAAGATCTTCATATTTAACAATGGCTTCAGAATGAATGAAACCTTCACGAAGACTTGGAAAGGAAATCATCATCCTTGACTAAATGATTCAAAGCTGAGACTTGGGACACTGCACTAAGAAGGACAAGGCAGTATTTAATGATGTTTAGAATTCTGGGGTTCTTGAAAAATGTCCACATTCAGTATTCAGGAGCCACCAATTAGATTAATATTTTGTTTTGAAAGTGAAATACAGTGGATTTTGCTGTAATGAAAATGTGCCATGTTATTTCACTGTTGTCTGATATGATGTATTAGCATTGCCTTACAGTTGAGCTATAGCCATAAAGGTTTCAGCTGTGACTGCTGATTGGTCCTATCATGATCAGAGCATCAAGCTTATGTTCTGCTGACAGTATTCTCTGGACAATGATGATTACTTTATAAAGCCAAATAATAGAAATTAACAGAACTGGAATGAGAAAATCGGTGTGCGAAAGATGCACACCCTGTTACTTTTATACTTCGACAATGACCAACATTAGTTCTTTCTTGTAACTGGTTGAAGCCATTTAATAAGGCAGCAGAAAGGTGCACAATAAATATGTTGGATAAAATATCACCTCTGAAAGTCCGTTAATTGCAAATGTTTTTTCCTGTTTTGAATCACTGGCAGCCTAAATATCTGTTACAAAGGGTAATGATTCTGCATTGTAGAGCATTCTCAAGGCGATAGGATTAACAGCCATGAAGAATAGTTTTGTTCAATTTCAACATTTTTCCACTTTGCTTGGGATCATAACTTAAATCTGACGCATGGGTTTATCATAAGTGTGAGAGCTAACTGTATTGTTCTGATTTACCATGGTGAAATTTAAATTTTCTTCTAATAGGCAATAGCTTCATCAAGTCATAACACTCTTTGGAGTCAGTGGGGATAAGAACATAAGAACATAAGAAGAGCCATGCTGGATCAGGCCAAAGGCCCATCTAGTGCAGCTTCCTGTATCTCACAGTGGCCCCACCAGATGTGTTTGGGAGCACATGAGACTAGATATCTGTCTCCTGATACCACTCCCCTGCATCTGGCCCTTGAAGTACCCTGGTTTTAAGTCTGGAGATTACACATCTCCATCATGGTTTGTAACCTGTGATGGACTTTTCCTCCAGGAATCTGTCCAATCCCCTTTTGAAGGCATCCAGGCCAGATGCCATCACCTCATCCTGTGGCAGGGAGTTCCACAGACTAACAACGTGCTGGGTGAAAAAACATTTTCTTTTGTCTGTTCTTACTCTCCCAGCCCTCAATTTGAGTGTATGTCCCCTAGTTCTGGTATTTTGTGAGAGGGAGAAGAGCTTCCCTCTATCCAATTTACTCATGCCCTGCATTATTTTGTACGTCTCAATCATATCCCCCCTCAAGCGCCTTTTTTCCAGACTAAAGAGCCCCAAATGTTTTAGCCTTTCCTCCTTAGAGAGGTGCCTTTATGCATTTAACCATTTGCTGGCTGTAAAAGCAGCTAAATAATCTAATCATTTAAAAGTGATCACTTATTACATACCAAAGCTCTGTCAAGCTGTTCTAGTAGCAACCTAGTTTCCTTTATATAGGTGCAAAGCTTGACTGTTTAATTCAGAAATGACAATATATTCACCGAGGAAAAGGGGGGCACTTCTGTATTGGGTGTAGAAGGCTACTGGGCACACCCCTAACCCATTCTAACTCATCCTGTTCATGATGAATTAATCACCATAAATTGCACAATACTGCCTCCTCCCTCCCTCCCTTTTTTGTGAGATCATGGGTATGTATAGGTTCGTATTATTCTGTAGGAACCAGGTCTGGTGAAGATGAAAAGGGGTGTGTGCTATTTTAAGATGACCTCACAAGTTTGATATAAATTTTCTCTTAAGTTACCAATGCTAGGATCCATTTGCCCTTTATGTTGGACATACATCTCATTCTGGGTTGTAAAACAGGTGACCTTCCAGTATTCACAGTTAGTCAGATACTCAGCTAACTTCCAGGGTCTACAGTGGACCAAACCCACTTCCCATTCTTTAAGGTAGTAGATTGACTGAAGCAATAGCAAGCAAACACTTATTTTTTGGAGTAAAAGTTTGAGATAACAGCACCATCTTGTGGATATTAGCCATTGGTTACACTCTTTGTATATAAAGTTCTATTTGATTACTGCGACGTGCCCCTTACACACACTGGGTTTGCACTCACTGCCACCACCAGATTAACTGGACACTTGTATGTATTTGAGAGAGTCACACCAGGTTATATAGTTTTAAAACAAAACATGAAACATTTATTAGTTTACAGTTAGATGCTCAGTATTATGACAGCTTTAGCCGATGTTATTGTATTGCAAACATGAATTCTTATAATAATGTATTTCCTTTATAAACCAGACCCTTTTCAGTGGCAGGATCTCCCACCTGACCAACTGACAGTCTAAACTGACTAAGTGACTGAACTGAACTCCTCTCAGCTCTAAAACAAACTGAACTGCCCATCACCCATTAAGTTCCAATATATAACATTCTTAACCACTCCCACCAACTTGGTGATTGGCTATTCAAAACACACTCATGAATATTTATCCCACCAGCTTGGTGATTGGCAATTCAAACACATTCATGAATATGTATCCTTGTTTTACCCTTTTCGACACAATTGCAGGCTTTCATTATCAATGCAGTAGGTATGTTTGCCTATGGAAGCATATCCAGACGAAAGCATGATGGCACTTTAATGACTGTTGTATTCCAGTGTGGACTTTTGTGGTTTTGTGTTGTCCACTTCTTCAAACATATTAGAGTGAAGCAAAACCAGATGAGGCACAGGAAAGGGATTAGCAATAGGGCCATATTAACTCATGGCCAGGCCTATAGTGTTTGAGTTTGTATGTGTTTTATTTTTATATTTATTAGTAAAACTACAATGCAAAACATAAAAACAAAAACATGTGACATTTATACAAAAAGAAAATAAATTAGCCATAACAAAACAAAACAAGCCCCATGCAACCCACTTTGCTTTTTGCAACCCACCTCCCATTCGGGACATAGACCATGCTTACAATCCTTAAAATATTGATCTTCCCATTTCTCTCCAGATATACACTGAGTCTTCTCCAGAGGTTTTCAGGCATTTGGCTTCCCCGGCCCTTCTGGTACTTTAGTCTTTCATCCCACTACTGTTGACAGCCTGATCCTGGTCAATTGACAAGTCCCTAGTCCCTGCAGGGGCCCTAGGCTTCAGCCTAGTCAGCGTTCTTTCTTTTCCTTCCTTCCTTCCTTCCTTCCTTTCCAAAAGAATTTAGCTGCCCCATTACCAAGCAGTCTCTGAGTGGCATACAGCAATATATTAAAACAATAAAACCACATGTTAAAAATCATCAAAATAACAAACAGTTTAAACAATCAATATATAAATAGTAAAATCCTGCTATTCATGTGCCCAGCTAAAGGAACATTAGTTCATTAAAATACTGCCTAAACTTCACCTGACGCCAAAAATTCAAAAACGTCAGTGCCAGGCAGATTTCTGTTGGGAGTGCATTCCAAAGTTTGGGCGCAACGGCTGAGAAGGCCCTGCTTTGCCATGCTACCCCCTCACCTCTTTATGGGATGGCACCTTTAGCAGGGCCTCCTGGCCTGATCTTAGTGTACGGGTAGGTTCATATGGAAGAATGCGGTCCTTTAGATAACCAGGTCCTAAGCCGTACAGGGCTTTATATGTAATCAAAAGCACTTTGAGTTGGGCCCGGACATCAACTGGTAACCAGTGCAAGTGTTTCAGAACCGGTGTAACATTGGTCCACACAGTGACACCACTCAACAGCTGCACAGCCTGGATCTGTACCAGTAGCAATTGCCAGACCGTCTTCAAAGGCAGCCCCACGTAAGGCGCTTTACAATAGTCCAGTCTGGTTGTTTCCAGTGCATATGTGACTTTTGCCATTCTCCGCTCATCCAGGTAAGGTCGAAGTTGATATAATCTCTGCAGCTGTAAAAAGGCATTCCTGGCCAGTGAGTCCACCTGGGCTTCCAGTATAAGACCCGGGTCCAGAGCACCCCCAAGCTGCGGACCATGTCCTTTAGGGGGAGTGCAACCCCGTCCAGGGTAGGGGAATGGCCCTCTAACCTATCAGGTGGAACACTGACCAACAACACTTCCAACTTGTTTCGATTGAGTTTCAGTTCATTAACCCTCATCCAGTCCATTATTGAGCCCAGGCATGAGTTTAGAACAAGACCGCCACACATGGATTGGCGGAGAACGAGAGGTAGAGCTGAATGTCGTCAGCATATTGCTGAATCCTCAGCCCAATCCTCCTAACGACCTCCCCCAGCAGTTGCATGTAGATGTTAAATAGCATGGGGAACAGTATAGAGCCCTGGGGAACCCCATGACAAACTGCCATGGGCCAGACCAACTATCCCCCAGCATCACCTTCTTGACCTGGTCAGCCAGATAGGAGTGGAACCACTGTAGAACAATGCCTCCTACTCCTATCCCAGCCAATCTGTCCAGAAGGGCACCATGGTTGATGGTGTTGAAAGCTGCTGAGGAGTCCAGGAGAATCAACAGGGACACACTCCCCCTGTCTCTCTCCCAGCAAAGGTCATCATACAGGGCAACCAAGGCAGTCTCTGTCCCATAGCCCAGCCTAAAACCCAGTTGAAATGGATCTAGATAATCCGTTTCATCCAGGAGAGCCTGGAACTACTCAGCCACCACACACTCCAACACCTTGCCCAAATAAGGGAGGTTTGCTACTGGTCGGTAATTAACCACCAACCCTGGGTCCAAGATTAGGCTTTTTTAGAAGTGGCCGAATACCACCTCCTTTAATGCGGCAGGGACCAATCCCTCTCTGAACATGGAGTTGATAGCCTCCAGGACCCCGGTGCAACCCCCCTCTGGCAGATTCCTTTATTAGCCATGATAGGCAAGGGTCAAGTTGTTTAGTTGCGGCATGGACAGATCCAAACACCCTGTACACAACCTGCAATAACTGAAATTCATACAATAAATAGTGACATAAGCCCAGAACACTGGACACAACCATGGACTCAATATCAGTGGTGGAGTCTAATTATCTGTGAATCTGAGCAATTTTCCCCTCAAAGTGGGCAGCAAATTCACCACAGCGAGCCATGGGTTACTCGTTTGAAGAAGATCCCAGACCACTCGAAATAGCTCTGCTGGGCAGCACTCCGAGGAAGCAATATGACTGGAGAAATACAGTTGTTTCACCAGCCATATCACCACAGAATAGGCCTGATAATAGGCTCTAAGTTGTGTTCAGTCAGAGTCACAGTGATATTTTCTCCAACCGTGCTCAAGCCGTCTCCCAACCCACTTTATTGCCTGAAGCTCCCCTGTATACCATGGAGCCTTATAGGCTCTGTGATTTGGGAGAGGGTGCTTAGGTGTGATCATGTCAACCACCCGGGCCATCTCCTTGTTCCACAAGGTGACCTGGGCTTCGACAGGAGCACCGACCACATCAGCTGGGAACTCCCCCCAGAGCAATCTGGAATCCTTCAGGATCCATAAGTCTCCAGAGGTGGATCATTTTTTTAATTGATCCCCCACCCCTGCAGAGGGCAGCAGTAGCAGAGAGTCTAAACTTTACCAGGAAATGGTCCAACCATGACAATGGGGTCAAAGTTAATCCCTCCACATCTGGACCACCACCACCCCATCCTGTTGAGAATACTAGATCGAGCATATGGCCTTTCTCATGAGTCGGACCAATGACATATTGAGACAGCCCCATGGTTGCCACAAAGTCCTGAACTGCTCCTGACAAGGTGGCCTTGGCATGGAGGTTGAGGTACCCCAGCACCAATAATCTGGGAGTCTTCACCACCAGGTCCAAGATCACCTCCATCAGCTCAGGTAGGGAGACTGTTGGTAAACAGCAGGATGGGCAGTACACCAACAGTATCCCCAGTCTGTCTCATGAGCCCAACACACAATACATGCCCTCAAGACCTCCACTCAAAGGGACAGGAAGTCTGGAAATGGAGATGGAAGAGTCTCTGATGCTGAAGAAGAAGCATGCCATGGCTATCAATTAATCCTCCTTGCCACGAAGGTATAGATAAGAATTTCAGGGCTGCTTCAGTTGTCATTATGGCTGTACGTCACCTCTAGTCTTAGAGACAGAATGCCTCTGTGTACCATTTGCTGGGAAATCTAGTGCAAGGGGAGGATGCTGCCTTTGTGTTGTGCTTCTGGACTTCTCAGAGGCAGCTCACTGGCCAAGGAAGCAACAGAATCTTGGGCTAAATAAGCCTTTAATGTGATTGAGCAGGACTTGCACATTATATTCTTAATCCTCTTTAGCCCACCCCTTGCTGAATCTGATCTGACAGCCTTGCATTTTTCTTAGAGCGTGTTTAGTTTAGATTCTTAATGGTGGCATGGCGAACTTCTAGAATTCAATAGTTGAAGATTTTCTCATTGGTGCATCTGCACTGGAAAAGTCCTCAAAGGACATTGTACTGTTAGGCCATCTTTTTTGTCCTCAACAGTTTTTGTTGTTGTAGAAAGGGAAAAAGACAGTGGGAAGCGCAGGAGGAATATTAGGCAATCATTTTAGGATTCCTCACAAATATGTAAGAGGATGCTGCTACCATGCCTGTACTGTGGTTGAGGAGTTCCCATAGGTGTCTGACTGTTCTAACAACTCAGTGATTGACTAGGTGGTCCTTGGGTTTGATCTAGTATTGGTCTACTTATTTTCTTATTTTCATGTGCTCTTTTTATCTCATGCTCTTTTGTTGTACACTCTTCATGTGCTCTTTTTAATCATATGCAAGCTATGCAAGGGTTTCTTGTTGTTGTGTTCAGAGCTGTCATATGAACGCCCTAAAGGTTTATCTGAGTAAGCAGTAGTGGTTAACAGGTCTTTTTAAAGAAACTAAAAAATGAGAACCCTATTCAGTGGTGGATTACTAAAATAAATCTGCTTTGTATATATTGCAGCTTTAAGATTGTAAAAACCCCACCTTATTATATTTTTCTTAGTTAAATATTTTTAACTATTAAACCACAAAACCACCTTTTGCCTGAGTGAACTGGCTTGCTCCATCCCCCTTTTAGCTGGTCTTTGAATTCTACTTTTGCTGTACCTTGCATTTGCCTTACAGGATTTTCTTGACACGGTAGCTTTGCACTGTGTTTTATTTGTCCATTTTAATTGCTGAAGGGGACTGCTATGTTCACCATGAACTTGCTTCATGTGTAGTTCTTACAGTGACTAAGATCGACTGTTTTGAAGAACCTATTCTCCCACCCATCATTACTTTACAAATATTTGAAACCTGGAAGAAAGTGTTTAAAATCAAGATAAAAGGGTGTTTTCTCATGTCTAGACAATCAATGTACTGGAACTTCTGTTAATATAAGGGGATTTTGAAAAGTGCAGTGTTCTTGTATACTTAGAATTTCACGGCATCATGAATTCTGAAGCAACTTCTCATTTCATGATCCCATTAGCAGTATGCATACTTATTCTTCAAGGTAAGTTTCTTTTTGCCTTAATGTTAAAGAATTATATCCAGGTAAGTGTATGCTATGGAAATCTATAGCTGCTATGGATGTTTGTAGAATTAGCCTGATATTGGCCATTATTGATATAATCTTCAGTGCTAAGTTTCAAGACAATATATAATTGCATCACAATTAGAGTATGTCTAAGAGCATTAGTATATATTTCTGGGTTCAACTAGGAAAATTAATTGAGGTGGTAGTGGTCGTGAATTGCAATTAAATCTCCAGTAGTGTAATGCATAAAATTTCTGGTTATGGTAGAAAATGTTTCTGTACTGTTTCATTTAACTGAAATATATTTGGCTACCCAGAATTATGTACAGTATAGCAGAAACATAGCTTGTACACAAATAACAGAATTCTAGAAAGTGATAGTCCTAAAACACAAGTCAGCATTTGTGTGAGACTATGTTTTGCCTAGTATTTTGTTTCTTAATTCACAAGTATTTCTTGAACTAAGTGTAGCATATTTTTTGTCAAAACCTATAGTTAAAGCCTGTTGATTCTGAAAGGGTTTGTACCAGTGATGGATGAATATCAAAATTGGCTGTAAAGTTTCTACTAGATAGGAAGAGTCTCAAAATATATTTATTGATTGGAAAACTGAAAAATTGATTATACTGACCAAGCCTCCTCAAATTTATTTATTTATTTATTTATTTATTTATTTATTTATTTATTTATTTATT
>JAHTLZ010000007.1:9453538-9477877 GCA_023846285.1 Phrynocephalus versicolor | reverse complement strand
ATTTATTTATTTATTTATTTATTTATTTATTTATTTATTTATTTATTGTATTTACCACCAAGTTTAATTCAAAGAATTACTCCAAGTGGTGTACAAGTAAAATTATATCAAAATAAAAATAACATTTTACATTTACATTAGGCCCCTGGTATCCACTGGGGATTAGTTTCAGGCCTTCCTGTGGATAACAAAAATGTGGATAAGAGAGAATGCCAAATAATCCCCAAAACCGTTCTTTTGTGAGAGTAGCTTCCTTTATGGCTGCTGTTTTACAACAATAGCTTGCTTTACAGCTGCTGTTTGTGATAGTAGCTTGCTTTGCAGCAGCTGAATTATTTATTTAAGTTTTTCCTCTGCCAACTGTGGATAACTGAATCAGTGGTTAATGAATCGGTGGATACGGAGGTCCTACTGTATTTAGTAAACATAACATATACAGTATTGTAAACATAAGAAAAGTAACTAGAAGCAATTAGCTGTGCCTTTCAAGTTTCCATTCCAAAGTAACTACATTCCAGCTTAGAGGTACTTGCTCTTACCTTTCTCTGTAAGGAGAAGTATCACAGAAAGTTGTTCTATCATTTTTTTGCTTGGGTTATATTTTCAGTCTATGGTGATGACACGAATGAAAAAGAGTCTCTCAATGATTTTGTTCCTTCCACCCAGAAAAGTCAATACTCTGCTGATACCAAATGGAAAAGGGATAGTAAGTATTACTAAAGGTATCCATACCTGCCACTGTATTTAACACATACTTGGATGTTAATCTGTTTGTCCATTGTGAGTGTGCTCTCTAATTGTGTTAGATGGGTGTGTGTGTTCTGAATTGTTCTTCTGTGGGAGGATAGTGTGTAGGAGTCTCAATATGTGAAGATTCTTGAATTTGATATAATGACCACATGACCATTTTTGACTCCTTGATCCCTTGTAAATACAATTTTGCATACTGTTATCAACATTAATTTAATTCATTCTTGGAATGGCAGTGGGCTACAGTGGGTAGCCAGTTTTTTTTTTTAACTAAAGCACTGGCATCATCACATGAACCGCTAATTACTTGTAGTATCTAGGTAGCCACTTGGTCAAGAAATGTAACCCTGTTCCTTATTTCTACACATGGTTTACTGGGCTCAGTGAACTACAATGAGCTAATTTTATGCTATGACCCGTCAGACAATCAACTTCTCACATAAATTCACATGATTGCTATACAGAATCTTTAACAGACCATGGTCAAACCAAGAAATATTAGGGTTTTTCTTTTAAATACTTGGATAGGTTAGCTTTTGATAATACTTGGAAAGATTAGCATTTTATCATAGATACATTTTAATTGTAAGGCACTTGGACTCTGTTTCTTAAGGGTGCTAAAGATCATTGTATATACAGTATGTAGTTATCACTGTAGGCATGGAGTTATGCTCCCCACATCATTGATATCCCATCTGGAACAGTATCAGATGCCAGTTATTTCACAAAATAACATCTAGAGACTGCGGAAAAACCTGAAAGCAGGCTGAATACACCACTGTATACTGACTGTGTGGAACAATCAGCAAGTCACAACTAGGGTAAGCCAACTGAATCAGTCGAATTTGTGGAGAAACTGACTCACAAATTCCCCACTGGGAATCAATGGGCCCAATCTAGTTGTGACTTACCACTGGATTTCAGCCAATATATAGTCTTGGGTTTAGGATTAGGAAGGCTGTCTACAGTAATTTTGCAAAATCCATTTTGAGAGGCATCTTTGAAATAGATCTTAATTCCCTGAAATATTAGTGCACCTGAAATGTTATCCTCCATATTATTCTCATACAATTCGGGGGATTTACACTAAACAAGTCTGCACAATGCCTTTCTTTTAATGTTCACAATCCAAACTACATAGATAATCTCATCAGTGGAATTGTTGGTGATTGTGTGGTCCTTGATTCTGATGTCCAGAAACCAGCAATCAAAATTCATTACGTCTTTTGGAGGAAAAGTAGCATCTTAGTAGGGAAGAAGAAAGGTCCAGATATAACAATCTGCAAATCTGAAAGCAAAAGATGTTATATTTTTAATAATGGCAGCTTGAGTTTTTGCCCAGCATTGCTGGAGGATAGCGGACAGTATGTAGTAGAAGCTTATACCAAGGATGGAATACTCGTTCATCAGTGCAAACATAGATTTCAACTATTTCTTGCTTGTAAGTAGCAGATAGATGTTTTCATCTTTTGGTATTATTGTCATAAAGTATTCATGATTTCACCACTGAAAGACATAGAAGAATGACAACAGATTTTTAAAATATATTGTTGCCCATTTGGGCTGGTGATGTGGATTTAATGCTTTATGCACCTAAACATAAATGTGTATATAACCAAAATGCATGGTTTTAATACATTAATTTACAAATCTGAATATTAACTTTAAATAGAGTTATTTAAGGGGTGAATAATAGCTGATTAACATAATAGGGATTTACTAATGTCAAAATCTTATGGCAGTGCTGAAATCAGCTTTCTAACACTTGAATCAGTTGTATTAAGTTTCTTTTGTTGCTTGTGTGAGAGAAAAACAATTTTAGCCTCCCTGTTTGAATATTGATGCTTCATGGCTGACATCTAAAATGCATGTGTCTGCTTGTGTCAAACCAAAATATATTGATTTAATGAAACACTTATGTTAGCATTCAAGCCCATTTTAACTCTATTTGATATGTAAGTTTGGATCCATGCTTGAGCATACTTAGGGTAGATGTGTTTAAAATAAGTGAGATTTTGATGACAATTGTATTGATTTCAGTATGTCTGTTCTCACAGTGACTGACTCTAAATCTAGTCTTTACATTTCAGGAATTAAATGTCTGCTCTTGTTTACTTTTTCAAAACCTGTCTCTAGAAAGCAAATTAAACAGCAGCCTCATCAGTGGAACTCCTGGTGATTGTTTACTACTTGATCTGAATAGCAGAAAACCAGCAATTCACATTAATAATGTAACTTGGAGAAAAGACGGTATCTTAATGGGGATGCTGAAAGGTGGCAATGTAACCACCTGTGAAATCTACAGGAAAAGATGTCATATCTTTATCAATGGCACATTGAGCTTGTGTCCTACATGTCTGGAAGATTCTGGGCAGTACTTGGTAGCAGTATTTACTGTGGACGGAATACAATTGTACAATCAATCAATTCAGGTGATGCTTACCGGTATGTATTGTAGGCCTTTTTGGGGACTGTGAATTATGCCCATCATATAAGCAGGAAGAATCACCTGCTTCTATGCTGATACTGTTTTTAAAAGGATGCCAGATATCGGGTAGGATATAGTTGCTGTTGCCAGCCAGTTAGTGCAGAGTATGCTCATCACACAGGCTAATAGACTGACCTAGCATCTTATGAATTATTCTAAGTCACAATGCTAAGGACAATTCACTTTGTGAATTTTAACTGTTTCTCATGAAAAATAATTTTGCAATGGTAAGGTAGTTACAGGAATCTCGGTACATAGTGCTCCACACAAGCATGCATTCTAGATGATTTTTCAGGCAACATTCAATGATTTTTTTTACAGTATATTTTCAAGTAATGAACATTGTGATGTGAATAGAGTAGTGCAGAGAGAATAACCTGAACACGTTGAAGACTAATGAGCTTATAATAGATTATAGGAAGAAGAAAATAGATATTCAACTACTATTTATTAGCGGGGACTGTGTAAAAAGGGTGACAGACTTCTGTTTGTTGGGAGTCCACATTGAAGAGAATCTGACCTGTAGAGTAGAGATGGGCACGACTTAGCGGTATTTCCGTTTCCGTTTCCGTTACTCGTTTCCGTTACTCTACGGAAACGGAAACGGGAATTACTCCGCCAGACTTCGAGCTCGAACCGACGAACGAACAATTTGGTCTGATTTGTCGTGCTCGTTACTTGCATCGCGCGATCGCGCGCGATGCCAAGCGGCACAGAAAAAAAAGTGTTTAAAAGTTAAAAAGCCCGGTTCCCGGCCAAAAAGCAGGCGGAAAAATGCCTGCCGTGCCTCAGGGCACCTACCAGAGGGGTGGTTTCTGGAGGTCCCCGCCCGGCCTCCCCCCCTCCTCCGTCCTGGGATGCTCTGGTGTGGTGGTGGGACTCGCCCGCCGCAAAAAGCCCAGTCTCGCCGCCGGCCGCCAAAGCGCAACCAAGCGGCACGGGCGGCACAGGAAAAAACTTTTTTAAACTCTCCCCCGGGTCTCCCCCCCACCCATTCCCGGGCCAAAAAGCAGGCGGAAAATGCCCGCTTGACTAAGGGCACTCACTCAGTAGGGCACCTACCGGAGGGGGGTTTCTGGTCTGGAGGGGGGGTGTCCCGGCTTCCCCCCCCTCCGTCCTGGGCTGCTCTGGTCTGGTGGGACTCGCCGCAGGCTCGCAAAAAGCCCACTCTCGCCGAGACGCCGACGGCCGCCGCAAACACAAGCGGCACGGACGGCGCAGGAAAAAACTTTTAAACTCTCCCCCCACCCATTCCCGGGCCAAAAAGCAGGCGGAAAATGCCCGCTTGACTAAGGGCACTCACTCAGTAGGGCACCTACCGGAGGGGGGGTTTCTGGTCTGGAGGGGGGTGTCCCGGCTTCCCCCGTCCTGGGCAGCCGGACTCGAGTCGCCTCGTCGCCATGCCATGCGGTGCGGGCGGGGGATCGAAAATGGGGCGGCGAATGCAATATTGTTTTTGAAATCGTGGTCCAAAAACACACAAGCACAACAGAAACACGCGGAAATGTATGAACTGCCAGCTTTTTCACAGTAGCAGTGGTTTTTTTCTTGCAACAAAATGTCTCTCCTCTCCTCCTGTGTCCTCCATTGATTTTATTTTATTTTATTTTTTTTTACACCTGCGCAGTGTGCAATGATGGGCTGGCCCAGTGGCCTGGCCAGCCATGTGGGAGGGGACGACCATGCAAATTTTTGGAGCCATCTCACCAATCGCATGGCCACTTGGCCACTGAGACTTCTGGGATGTGCCAAAAAGCCCCCTAAAACTTGCCCTAGCCCCCTAACCCGCTAACCCTAATCCTTGAATCCTTACCCATACGTCACAGACTGTCTTCTTAGTGGGTCAGAGAGGCACCCAGAGGTGCAACCCACTAGCCCACCATAACCTTACCCGTCATTAGCCTAACCCTAGCCCTTGGACTAAAGCCACCTTAGCCCATAGCCAGATCGACTTGCATTGCACTACACGCAAGTACGATTCCCTTCTTTGTGGGACATGGCAGGTGCGACCCAGTCATCCTGGATGGTGGTTCATACCAGGGGACTGGTCTCACTGCCTGCAACTGGTATGCATAACCATATGGTTGTGCATGCCATTTTGCAGCAGCAGCAGGTGAGGATGGGAGACCCCCATGTTGAGGGGTCTCTTGGAGCCTGCTGCTGCTGTCCCTTCCTTTATAGCGGGCCGGCGGAGGCACCCACCCCACAGAGGTGCCTCCAGGAGCCCGCTACCCCCCCAAAAAACCAGTATAACGAAAACGAAAAAACGAAAAACGAAACGACTAATTTTTTCCGATTTTTCGCGAAAACGGAAACGAAACGACTCGGACCCTAGCCGAAAAAGAAAACGAAAACGACGTTTTTTTCCTGAGTCGTGCCCATCTCTACTGTAGAGTAAATACCTCTGAGCTGCTGAAAAAGCCCCAACAGAGATTGTACTCTCTGGGGGTGCTCAGAAAGAATAACATCATTCAGAGATTACTGATGTCCTTTTACCTATTAGAAGAAGGACAAATAGATTTAGAAATAGTTTTTAACCCAACAGCAGTAACCATGTTAAATACAGTACTCCTCCATTTATCATGGGAATTAGGTGCCCGACCCACCCGCGATAAAGGATAATCTGCAAAATGCAGATGCCTCAGCAAACTGACTTGGTGTTGATGCTGCTGATGTGCACTTCCAAAGAGAGGATTTTTATCCCCCTCCTGACACCTCAGCAAACAGATCTCTTTAGAAGCACACACCAGCAGGAGCAGCCCAAGGTATGTTTGCTGAGGTGTCACAAGAGGGTTAAAAGCCATTATTTGGAAGCGTGCTTCTCTCAAGAAAAAAAATCAATGATATACTGAGACCGTAATTTATGAACCACATTGTGGCAGGGCACTACTGTATAGTTAAAAATTTAAGCAGAATTGAAATACCAGTGCTGAATGTGTGACATGTATATTGTATGGGAGACTGTGAAGCCATTGGGTGAGAAAGAATAGGTGTGTGTGTGTGTGTGTGTGTGTGTGTGTGTGCGCGCGCTTTGTTTTTAATTTGTAGTTTTTTAATGTATTGGGTACGAATGCTGTTAGGTGAGAGAGTGTTGGGTTGTGTGTGTATGTTTGGTTTTATGTCTTAGAGTTTTATAATGGGTACAAGTGATGATGGGTGAGAGAATGTAGGAGTATGTATACGGATGTTTGTTTTTAAGGGTAGGTTTATATTTTGGAATTTTATATTGGGGGTGAGTGATGTGCAGACTGGATGGCACTTTTTAATTTTGTTTTACTTGTACAAGGACTGGATTGGATGTTTATTTACAATAATTAACCAAGTCACACATGGTACAAAATTTATAATACAATAAAACAATATAAGACATGCTAGTAGAAAGATACAAAAATTATACAATAGGACCACTCCGAAGTAAACACTATGTAAAATTGGGAGAGCTTGAATCTTGATCAGTTATACATTTACATTTGAGCACAATAAAGTGTTATTCTATTCTATTCTATTCTATCGTTAAGTCAGTATAACTTTTTAATAGTTAACAGGTGGAAATGTTTGAAGCAACGTGATTACCTGAAATAATTTAATCAGTTGACAGGCTAATAATATTTGATACAGTGTGATGTTCCATTTAAAGTGGAAACAGAGTTCTTTGCAAAATTGTGTGACAGTACTAATATGAAATAGTTATTTATATTCTTTTGCATTTCAATTTTAGAACTCAAGTTAAAGCCAAAGACATGGAAGACAATACATTTCATCCTAAAAGGAGTTTATGCGACACTGTTTCTTGTTATAACGGTTTCCTCTATATATCATTTTGGAAAATGGAAAAAGAAGATAGGTATTTTTTTTCATTGAGGGGGGAAACACACAACACACAATTGTTAGCTGGACATTGGCAATTCTTCCTTTGCCTTTACAAAGCAATTTTTGGGTTTTGGATGCATGCAGGTTTATGTGACCCATGTGTACGTCTTGTTCAACGTGTGTGCAGATTGCAGGTCAGAACAATATAGATGTTTAACTGAGTTCCTTTCTTCTAGAAGGCCAAAAATAGATAGGATCACAACTGTCACCAAGGCTGAGCCATTCATAAAACGATTCAGCACATACATAGTCACCTGAAAATGATTTCAGATCTTGGACAAGTGACTCTGCAACTGTATCTCAAACAAATGTTTTCCATAAATACAGTTGTACTTCAATGTAAAGACATCTTGACTAAAGAAAAATTAGACTTAAGAATAGAAATCCATGGGTATAGGAAAAATCCGAGTTATGAAAAAAGTGCTGCTTTTTAGTTATAAAAGGAAAAAGGAAACAAAAGATTCCTTTCAAAATAGTTCCTGCTTGTTTGCAATAGCAATACATTACTTGCCTCTTGTGGCCACCCATCTCCAGGGCTGCAATTAGGAGGAAGTAGGAGCCATTTTGAACAGGAAACCTGAGAACCGGGGCTTCTTTTTTAAATAACCTTTTCAAACTTCCCCATTTTGGATATATTTGGCACCATTTTGGGGACTTTTTGGAACTTTGTGGTGGATTTTTCAAGTTGAAAGGTAGGGAGATGAGCTTCTGTCATTTGCATAACTGTTAAATGTTTTTCCCATTCTGGGGATGTGATTTCCCACTTGGAATGGATTAATCACTTTCCAGTGCATTTCTATGGGAAATCCTGTTTCAGTTTAAGAAAATTTCTACTTAAGAAAATGCATTTTGAATGGATTAATTTTTTAAGTACAGGTACCACTGTAATTATTCCACATCTCGGTTCTGATTTAATAATTAACTGTCAGTCATTCAGTGGTTAAGAACTAATATTTCATAATGTCAAACATAATCTCTGTGTTTGACATTTCTATTCCATTTTCTCTTTCCACAATGGCTATACTCATAAGAACATGCAAAATAAATATAAAAATAAAGGATCACTACTGCATTTTTGTTTTCTAATAGTTTTATTAAATTTTCAGTATCTTTAGAAGTGACATTTTCCTTGCATTTCTGGAATCTGAAAACAATACAGTAAGAAGGTTAGGTGGCTATGACATAATTTGAAAGCCAAGTTTTTGCATATCGAAGATCCCTGGTTCAGCCCATAAAGACTATGGAAAAACAGTAGGGCATTAGATAGTTCATTATTCACTACATCTGCGAAACTGTGCTTTATGATGGATATAGCACTAAACTATGGTTTGGTGCCATAGGACTGAAGCTGCTCAAGAAACAAACAGTAGTTAGTTTAAACTCTGGCTTATTAAATCCATTCATTCTGTTGTTGGCTTGTTTTTCAAAAAATTAGGGAGGTATAACCTTTTTCTCCCTGGAAAACCACATTCCCTCAAGTGTGCCACAATATTTTTGTTTTGCTTCTTGACTGTTCTCTCTTTGATGAAAGCACCATATAAAGAATTTTTAGCCATAGAGAATATGCAGGCATATGGTCATACGCATGGCTGGTCTCTTTCTTCCTGTTTTCTCTTTCTCTCTTTGTCTTTCACACAAACACAGAGTTGGGCCTCTGTGGTGTATGGTGAAAGGGGTCTCCTATTTTTACATGCAAAATGATGCTAGAAGAGGAAGAAAAAAATAAAGAAATGCAAATATACAGATTTACAAACAATATTGTATGGGACATTTATCTAGAAAAGTGAGGGTTAGTGAAGCAGAATTAGAAGTGGCTACTTCATAAGTAAAGAATACTAAACAAGAAACCTTTGCACTTTTATTGCAATTTACATGGATAAAACTCTCTGGGAAACAAGAAAGCTGCACAATGAAAGACTGAAATGGTACCATATAGAATATGCAACAGTAACCTTCAGGAAGCAAGACCGATGTGAGTATTTCAACAATCACACTGCCTCTTGTGAAGTATTTTTAGCTTGGCTCTAGCTGTAAATTAAGAGCGGTAGAGCTTGAATGAAGAACACTGGTGTCTTGTCTTCCTTCTCTGTAGCGCTGAGACAATCTCCTGTAAAATATCAGAACAGTGCCCAAAACCTCAACCATGCTACATTTGGGGCCAGGTGGTTCTGGAACATAGCCAGATATCAGAAGTGTCAAGTCCACTTGGCCTCTGATGATATCAGGTATTACATGGAAGTTAGCATTTGGTTCTGGAAACTGGTCCCAAAACACAACACATTTGAAGAAGAGTCATGCGAGAGTGTGCATCTGGAAAAACACTACACGTTTTGCTTGGCATAAAGGTGAAACAGTGGAAGAACTGTGAAAGCCTGTCTTAAACTATGACCACTACCGCACTTTAGATTTTTGACTGCTGTGTTGGTTTATCTTACTGGGGGTGGTGTTTTTTTAAATTGGTTCCTGCACCCCCTTTTAAAGTGATTTGGTTGTATTTGCGCACATACTACGCTGCCTTTTTTCGGTTTCCCCCTGTTTCAGCCATTTCCCTGTCGCAGTTTAAAGCAGTTCAGCCAAGTGCGAACAGGGAAGGCGATTGCTCAGCAACCGCTGAAGTGCGAACTGCCGAACTGCTATAGCGACCATGTGGCCGCGGGAGGAGATAAAGCGATGCAAAATAAAAAGTGGCTGCTCAAGGAAGTGCGGTAGCGAATGTTTGTGCTACATTAGGATTTTCACCTCTTCCCCCAGTTCCCTGATAGAATTCTATTCACCTTTGGTTGTTTTCTCAGTTCCCCAACTTCTGCCATGTTGTTCATAGATTCAAACTGTATGTTATACATTAAATCTCATTGGAAGCCAAAACTGTATAAATGTTCCAGATGGGTGATCCCTGCAGAACTTTGTTTCTCAGCAATCATACTTGCAAACAAAGTCTGTCTTTATCTCTCAAGGGATAATCACAAAATAAAATAAGGTAATTGTAAGCTTATTTGTATAATTTGTATAAAGCTAAATTTCTTAACACAATTTCATTTGGAACGAATTAATTGCTTTATACAAGGTACCACTGTATTGTAAAATGTAGTATCCCAAGCACTGTTCATGTGTTTCTCACATCCTATCTAGGCCTGGCATCTAAATGGGTTCTAACATGCAAATTTTAACCATCTAAAATGAGTTGTTTTGAGAGTAAAATATTGCAGAGTTTTGAATTTCTGGTACAATTCCTTTTTCTATACAGTAACATTAGAGAAGTCCACAGAGGAGAATAGCTACAAGTTCCACAATCCACCCCTTTCTGATTAACTGGCGCTCAATGTCTCAACCCCTCATTCTGAGACATTTGCGGTAAAAAGAGTAAAAGCATTTATTGTTAGAAATTATAATAATAAATTATAGTTGTTAGAAATTACAGACTGGTATATGCTTCTTTTTTTAAAAAATACATATTTAGCAACCCACACATATTTAGCAACCAACTGAAGAGATCAAACGCAAACAAACAAACTCTGCTTCAAACAGACTGAAGAGAGGGGGAAAACCACCCAACACTCCAAAATCAAATTTAATTGTTTGTTGATAATCAGGCCACAGAAAGGTCTCTTATAGTTACACAAACTACAGAGAGCATGTGAGGCTGCAAGTAAAATTCCAACATAAAACCGGAGAGGAAAAAAGTAATGCATTCTTCTTTGAGCTCATGAGAAAGTAATATATACTGTACATTTAGGTAAATGATAGGATTGTGCTAACCAGAGTATTTGAAGTCAGGGCTTCAAAAATATTGAGCACACATCTGTATATCCATAACCACATCAAATCATGCTTCTCTCTCTCTTTTTTTACTTATAATGCTCACATAGTTTCTTAATATCTTATGTTACCCCAGCATTTACATCTCTGTCTTTTGCTTCCTGCACTAACAATGGAGGTCCAGCACAGCATGAACTGCACACTGCTGCAGAAAGCCAGCCATCTATAATTAGGAACCAAGCAGAGACCTTTGCGGCAGCAACAGCTCCCTGTATTACTGAGAAGCCTATGTCTTTAAATATTTCCACCTTTCAAGGTAAGCTTGAAACCAGCATCAAGCTAAGAATATAACTAAGCCATACTGCAGACAGGAAAACCATATTTTGAATGTATATCAACTTAGTGGTAAGACCATTTCAGTTCTCATCTGGGCCTCTGGCTAAAACACAACAAGCAGATGGAGTGGAATTACTGGATTCAAAGGTTGTATCTACATTACAAACTTGTTGGTTTTTATATGTGTTTGACCATCACGGCTTCAGCCCCCACCGCCAACCATTATAGGAACTGAAGTCTGGAAATGGCATTTCTAGAGAAGAAAATGAAGAAAAGTATGGGATTTTGAAGTTATGTCACAATTACGGATCCACAGATCTACAACCCCATTAAATTTGTTGGATTATCTGTTGGATTTAATTTGTACACATGCTATATATCACATGAAACCTCCATAGCATGTAATATTTTCCCTTCCAGTAACCACAGCAAACATGGGGAAAATCCATGTTGGCTGCACCACACTTGGGTTACAAAAATTAAGGTCTAAATTCAAATGTTGAGGTCAGTCACAGACAGGAACCCCAATTTCCCATATAATAGTACTTGAGTTAAACAGTGTTACATGTTAATGGTAGCTTCTGTATGTTCTTTTTCTCTCCAGGGAAATAAATCTGTTGCTGCAATGCTCATGTGTGGATATAGAAAGAACTGAAAGAAGCTCTAGTGAAAAACCAGATCTCTTCCTGCTTTTTCCCTAATCCTGTGAACTTGATTCGGTGGGATCGTTTGATGACAAAATGGCAAAAATATGCATTTCTCCTACTCACCTGGCATATGGGTGTAACAAATGGGATGTCACACTAAACTAGGCCCATTGCATCAGTGGAGATTGGGTGAATCAATCCTTTTGTAAGTTCCATTGATTCAACTGGGCCAACTCACGTCGTGATGTACTGCATTGAGTTTGTGGAGGATTTGATTCCTCCAAACTCCACTCATTCAGGGAGCTGACTCTAGTGTGTTTTACTATGGTAAGCAACAAGAGTTGAATGGAATGAAATTAAATACAGTAGGACCCCCCATATCCACTGATTCAGTTATCCATGGCTGGCAGAGGAAAAAAGTAAATAAATAATTCAGCAACTGCAAAGCAAGCTACTGACACAAACAGCAGCTGTAAAGCAAGATACTGTCATAAAACAGAAACCATAAAGTGTTCTGCTTATATACCGCCCCATACCACTACAAGTGGTCTCTGGGCGGTTTACAATTTTAATTACAGTGTGCAGGCTACACATTGCCCCCCCAGCAAGCTGGGTACTCATTTTACCGACCTCGGAAGGATGGAAGGCTGAGTGAACCTTGAGCCTGCTACCGGCCACAAACCCAAGCTGTAAAGCAAGTTACTGTCGCAAAACAGCAGTTTTTGGGAGGATTTTGGTGTTCTCTCTCATCCACTGTTTTCATTGTCCACGGGAAAGCCTGGAACCAATCCTCAGCGGATAATGGGGTCCTACTGTACCTTGTGCTGGTGTCAAACCCAGGAAGTGTGGTCTGTTCATGAGACAGATGGAGGCTTTCCAAACTTGTTTCTGTAACAATGTTATTAATTTCAATGTTAATCTTGACAAAGAATGGCCGTTTTACGTCTTCACTGTGTTGAGAAGCTATTATCCCAATACATTTTCCTATGTTTCCCAGCATATCAGCTGTAATCTAAATAAAAGTTAGTCATTTCTTCTGTGACCAATGGTACTTTATTTCCAAGAGTTTAAATTAAAAGACCCATATGCTCTTGTGTTTGAGGTGCACAAGCCATCCCTACTCACCCCAGTCTATCTGCATTTTATTTGATGCTTCCCCTTGATTATTGCTTGTCCCTATTCTGCCCTTTTGGTGATGCCTTGCTAAAACTGGTCTGTCTCTGAATTGCTCATCTTGTGTTCTTTAGCTTCTCGTCTCCTTAATCCCGGTCTGAATAAGTTAGATCTCTACATCTGACATGGGTGGGATGTAGCTTGCCTTTAATGCACTTTTAAACATACATGCATGAATATTTTAAGAGGCAATGTAGTCCACAGTGTGCCACTCAAGTGTGCTGGGCGAAGTTCATTCTAAGTTAAAAATGGATTGTAGCCTGCAACAGCTTGCGTTTGCCTGACATGTTTTTCTGCCAAAAGGACAAGTGCCACATTGGTTTTCAAAACAGTTCAGGAGTGGGTATTGGGGAGTAATGGGGAGGAACTGTCATGGAGGATGGAATGGAATGACGTGTGCCCTGAGAAGGACACTACACTGCTACAGTTTGTTGTAAGGCGCCATTTGCTCAGAGCCTCAGTAATTAAAATATGGCACGTGATCATACCAACTTGAACATCAAATATTGCCTACTTTAAAGATGCCAGACAGGTTCCAGCACAGGTCCGTTTAGTGCCTGGAGAGAAGGAATCCTGCCCCAAACCCTGCAGAGCTGTTGCTCTCACAATAGCTAATGCTACACTAGATGAATGATTCAGCCTAAGACAGCTTCCTGTGTTCCTATCTTCTGTTTGTTGCAAGTTAAATAACATTTGCCAAAGACATTCTTCTTTAAATATGAAATGTATTTGAGTAAATGCTTTTAAAGTCCTTTGTAATGAAAACAAGCAGCAACGCCATTTTCACAGATGGATGTTGCTTTATTAGCTTTAATCAGACAACGTGAGCCATGTTAGGCTTTGTTCCTTTGGGTAAATGGTGAATAGTTATCCATTTAAATAAAGAACTTGTGCACATTTAATTTCTGTTTTATTACTTATCTACTAAAAAGTGCAACTTGTCTATTTTTTTTTAAAAAAACTAGGAAACTGTTGATTTCTTCAGTCACTCATTTTTGCCAAAGCGAGAAATATCTCTCTGCAATGCTTTTCTAAAAATTCTCCTTCCTGCCTACAGAACAGCTAAACTCACATTCCCTTGCTTAAATACTGAACTTATCAACAAGACTTTTGGAATCATTTGCTATGACCATTGATCTTGAACTAAACTTTACCTCCTTGCATGAAATATATTATTGATTGTATAACTAGCAGTCTTGACTGTAAAAACATCCATATAGTTGGTGCATGAGATTAAAAAGTTAACTTTGCTGAATTAACTTTGGGTTTTTTTTTAACCAACTCTCCTGGAAATCCACTTTCTCTCTCTCCCCCCCCCCCCCAGATCATAATGCTAAAAGATGGTACTTTTTATCCTTTTTCTAGTACTCTTCATTTCTTATCTTGATTTTCCTAAGGACTCTTCCCATTTCAAGCAAACTCCCCCATCAAGTCATTTTATTTTATGTCTTACATAGTGTATTAGAGAACTGTTTTATGATTCTTAAATGTTCCTTTATGGCTAAAAAAAATTTACTGTGACAAAAATAAAATCTCAACATAAAATAAAATAATTTTATAAATAACATGCCTGTTCAGATATATTTATTCCCATGAATATTTGCTTCCTTTTAAAAATCCTTGCTGTCCTCCAAAAAGCATATAGTAACATATAGTATTCTTTGCCATAATGAGTTTGTCACAGCCATCCAAGAATATGCCATAAGGGATCTAAATGCAAGCCTTTCCAGGTCTGCTCTACCACTCTCGAGAAGTCTTGATCAAACAGATAAAGCCTTTGGTTGGAAGCGAAATGCCATGGTTGGCTAACATGCCATGAAGTAAGGCAATTCGGACCACAACGCAACCCCCCCCTTGACCATAACAAGAGAAGGAAGCTCACTAAACACAAAAAGACTTCCCTCCTCTCAAAAGGTTTCAGGACTGAGAATTAGAAGCTCAACATCAACAAATAGAGGATGCAGCAAAAAAGACAAACAAGGAAAAATCCTGCATCATTTGTTTTTGTGGAAAAGATTGTAAGAAAACTTAGCATCAGCTGTAACTTTACAGTGGCTACAGTAGCTCCTGAAGCTGCCTAGATGCCCTAAGCACATCCGATCTCTCCTGATTTCGGAAGCTAAGCAGGGTCAGCCGGGATTAGTACTTGGATGGGAGACCACCAGGGAATACCAGGTGCTGTAGGTGCATGGAGTAGGAACTGGGAAACCACTCCAGTATTCCTGCCAAGAAAACACCATGGACATGGGGTCACAAAGAGTCGGTCACGACTGTAACGACACAAAACACACACACACACACAGTAGCTCCTACAATCTGGTGTATCACAAAAGCTCTTGGGACTCTGTTTAAAAAAAATCATACAAAAGCGAGATAAATAGTCTGTAACTTTAGACAGGACTAACCCACTTTCCCTCATTAGCCTTTCCTAAACTGCATCTTCCTAGTATGCCGCAGCATCCATCAGCCTCAACAAATTTTACCAGCAGTCATTCGAATCAGGAAAACCGAGATCCAAAACGTTGCAAGAGCCCTGTTATTTATTCTGTAGCTTTCCATTCTTTTGAATGTGTTCTTTTCCCTCTTTGATTTGTACATTTAGAAGTCTGTATAATGAAATACCCTGTGTAATTCTCTCTCTCTCTCTCTCTTTTCTCTCTTCTGCGTGCTTACTACATTGTGATGCTCTCCTGACCTTGGAATGTGCATTGCCTCACTATTGGACTCAAAGTTAACATGTACAATATGTGATCATGCTCACAACTGTATACTTGAAATAATTGTG
The DNA here is from genome assembly GCA_023846285.1 of Phrynocephalus versicolor. Lineage (NCBI taxonomy): Eukaryota > Metazoa > Chordata > Lepidosauria > Squamata > Agamidae > Phrynocephalus > Phrynocephalus versicolor. Next base: position 9,462,072 of record JAHTLZ010000007.1, on the reverse strand, counting down.
GTGTTTTAAAATATAAGTTCTTAATATAAATGATTGCTTGTGTAAATGGAGAGTGAGGAAGAGAAATGATGAATGAATGAGAACCAATAGGGCATATGCCAGTTCAAAAATTAATTAGAAACTCTCTATGAAATCCGAAAAGGGAATGGAGTATGAGCAGAGACAAACAACCAAAGAATAATGAAACAGAGCTGCAGAAATATATTCACCCTCAGTTTCTCCCTTTCTCTGACTTCTGGTTTCAAAAGTTGTATCGGTATCACTGTTTCACTCTCTTTGATGGAATCCTTCCATATACTCTTCTGTTACCTACTGAACATACCAGCTTCAACAGATGTTGCAATTGTCTTTAGACCTAGGGATTTCACACTTAGTAGAGGGTGCTCCTTCGTAATTAGTCTCTAGCCTGTGCAATAGCATCTCTCAGACATAAGGCAAATCCTAATGATATAACTTTTGGCAGAGAGAAGGTGTAGCGACATATGAACATAATGAATGCATTTTAGCACTCGTATGTATTCTATTGTGTATTTGGACCCACACTTTCAGCCTGAGCATCACATTCACTAGTCTTTTAAGGTCTACAGAACTGAAATATGGGCCACAGGAATGCAGAACACAAAAGGTGTCATGAACTCTAACAAAAGATGTGGAATGTATCGGGTCATGTGCTAAAACATAAAAGAAATCAGGTGTTCCTGGGGCAGAGCAAAGAGCTGCTGGTATGGGGCAGCACCCTACACAACCTTTTTTTGTTAAGTCTGCTAAGTTAAAAGAGACAGTGTGATAAAATGCAGGGAAAATAAATTGAACATAGTAGTATTGTAAGGAAAACGCCCAGCCAGGGCCAAGATTGCACCTACACACTACATTTGCTGAGGTGCTTGGTAGAATCTTTGAGAGAGGTTCCCAGGTTGTAGCAGCTGTTCTATTTATTTATTTAAACTTACTATCTCTAGTCTTCCTTCTTGGCTTTAGACCCAGGTGTTTGATAGCTTATAGGAGTAGTGCTTGCAGAAGCATACTGAGAATGTCTTCAAAGAGGAACAGGGTGGAGCCAGTCAAGTAACCACATGGAAATCGTGTTGCTATTTGAGTCACTAAGGACTACTTCCCCCCTTTTTTCCATGGTGTGCTGCCTCAGTGTATTGCTCTTTCTTGTCTTCTTCTCTTCTCTGACAGTTCCACCCCACCCCTCATGGGTTTCTTTGGTTGAACCGGAATACTTCTGTATCCTAGTCATCATTCTTTACACTGTGACACACTAGGTAGCCCTATGTAGTTACATATGAGAATGTGGATAAAGTCTTATTCTTAGCATAGTAAGTAGCACTAGACTAGGTCCACTGGATTTAGTGGGACAACTCCTCCATAGGTTCTATTGATTAAAACAGGGAAACTTGGGTTGTGACTTATTCTAGCACAGTAAGTCACAACCAAAGTAGGGGTGTTTGAATCAATGAAACTTACAGAGGAGCACATCCCTACTGATTCACTGGGTCTACTTTAGGACAAAGATTTCAGCCATTGTATCCAAAACAATTTTAGGTTGATCACTGCTTGATTAGGTAGTGGGCGATCCAAGAGTCTTTAATCACTTTGTTGTGACACTACTGGGTGGACTGTGGCATTGGGCTAGATCCGTTTTAGGGAGAATTTGGCCTTTCTGTCCACATCTCTCATTATGGGATCCTCTTATGGGATTTGGGATATGTGGATGAAGGTTTTAGGAGGCAGGCTATATTTTTAAGAGGAAAATTTTAGAAGGTAGACACAAAGGCAGTCAGATCCACTTAATTTGCTGAGGGCAAAGGGTCCTTGCAGTAGTTCAGGCATGTCCAAACTTCAGCCCTCCTGATGTTTTGGACCACAACTCCCAGAATTCCATGTCTGTATTGCCAATGACAAAGGGCTGTGGGGGTTGTGGTCCAAAACATCTGGAGGGCTGAAGTTTGGACATGCCTGCAGTAGTTCCATGATCCAGGCCCATGTGCAACCCACTTTCCTACCATCTTGTGGTTTCCCCGGCTGGCAGGCAGGGGGAATGGTTTGTCACTGGGCAGCAGATATGACAGTCTGCTTTCCCCTCAATACGTACTGGCTGCCACATGACATGCAAGGAACTATGAACAGAGGAAGATGGCTGTGGCCAATCATGAGTGAAAGCAACGAGAAGAGACAAGGGGAAGTTTAGGGGGGGAAATAGATCTACGTACTGAGGGGAGGCCACAGGGGGAAACTGGGATAATTTTAAACTTGCAGCAATGTAAAATAGCTATTTCACTTGCATTATTTATCATTTGCTATATTCTGAAAATGTACAGGCAATAGTGGGTAACCTAAATATTATGGGGTGGAGGTGAGGGGAGAAGTTCCTCCTCTGCTCCCACATTTTCTTACACAATTGTTTGTGATGTCAACATCATCCTGTATTCCTATTCTCACATTTTTACTTCAGAGAGAGGAAAGAACCTGTTAACATATAGGTCGCAGTTTCCAGATACCACCCTGAAACATAAAGGACAAGTGCACCCAAGGGTGACTTCCTAACTGCAAATGTCTTTTTTCTTCTCTCCACTGCCCTGCAGATGTCTGACGATTCAGATCACTGCCTTTCTCACAGAAGGCTATTTTTGTCACACCTTAGATCACAGTTAAGGTGGGTTCCCCCACCTCCTTATACCGTGTGTGTGTGTGTGTGTGTGTGTGTGTGTGTGTGTGTGTTAGAGGCAAGTTAAAATTATCCTGACCTTCAATCGTAGACTTTTAAAACAGGGTTTAATAACTCTAGTTGGAGGGGAGTCCACTAGAATTCTGCTCCTGGAGCTGGCCCCATCAGATTTCACCAGACTGCTTGGTGGGGAGTGACAGAGGAAATTCTCATACTGCATATTATACAGTACAGTATCCATTACTACAACCCACTCAGCTGAGGTTTGTGTAAATCAGCAGCTGAATGTTTGCAAAGGAAACTGCAACTGATGTTAATATTTTTTTATTATATGTGATTTTTATACCACCCCATTAGTGGAAGCACTACAGTGGGCTGTTTGCATTGATTAAAACTTCCAACCCTCAAACCTCATAATAACAAAAAATGCATAAAAATAATAATAGAGCAATGCAACGAACAGTAATTCAGTCATAATTATGCATAGCTCTATAAAATCTAGAATTAGTTAAAAGGACAAAAAAAAAAGACACTTCGAAAAAGAAAGCAAAGAACAAAGCCATAACTTGGGAATTGTAATTGGGGCACCAAAAGCTAGAGGGAACTCTACAAATTAATGTTATGGAAATAAACATCAATACCTCCTATCTCCATCTTCCCATTTTTGACAGGTGACAGTTTCCTTGTATGTGTGTGTTGGGGGGTATGTGGCATTTTCTTCCTTTTTCGTTCGGAAGCTCATGCCTGTGCATCAGTACAGAATCCTTGACAAACAGGGTATGCCCAGGATCCAAAATGTCTAGTTACGGCTCTGCCAAAAGAGACAATAGCAGAGTAGAGAAGATTTAGAAAAGGAATAAGTTATAACATGTAGACAGGTGATTGTCTTTTCCTTTCAATATCTGTCCCTTTTTATTTTTTTAAACAGTCAAAATCATATAAACGTCTAATAAGCAATTAACAAACATCTACTAAACATAGTGCGCCATCCTCCCTGCCAAGGCCAACTGGGAGTTGCAAGCATTTACCTACAAGGAACCTACAAGGAACCTTCTCCCCTTCCCCTTCTGACATTGTCAGGACTCTTGTTAGGGTGGTGGTCACTGATCCCCCTTTCTACTACTAACTGGATAAATTCTCCCCAGGTGTCTGTAACCCAAGTGTTCTTAGATTGCAATCCCTAGAAGAAGCCTTCCCCACTATTTGTGGTGGCTGGGGTTGCTGGGAGTTAACTGCATGCAACTAACTACAAATCAGTGATCAGTTTCCAAATGTCATTTTGGTCAGGGTGTGTAGACATCGTTTGGGATTAATGTTAACATTTTACACAACTTGTTTAGAGGACGGATAACCACCTTCATCTCTAGGAGGACGTCAAGGACATGATGATCTTTTCCTTTAGCATGCTCTGGTGGTTGCCCCAGTGGTTCTGTTTCTAATGGTAGAGATTGCTTTGGTCTCTAATTAATCTTCGTAATCTAAAAGCAGAGCTTATACACACAGAAATATGCACAGGTATTTTATATCATAACATATTTATTATTATTTTTATTATTTTGTATCTTTTGTTCTCCATGTACTCAAGGCAGTCACATCTAACTCATGCCGTTCCTGTGACAGAGGATGATTTGTTACTTCACTGGTTTTTTGGCTCTCAGTATTAAATCATGACCATCTCTAACTAGATGACAGCTTTTACATTGCCTTACATTTTGCACTCCATGGTACACAATAGAACGGACCCAAGAATGAAAGGCTTCAGTGAACAGGGAAAACTGGTGTAGCTCTGATGGGCTGGCTAAATATGATCTTGCTTAGACCATTAGTTCATCATTTTTTACTGAGTCTTGTTCTTGCACACCCCAATTCCCACACACAGGGCCATTGAAATAGATCATCAAGATGATGTGGCTATGGCTACAGGATGAAGTCAGTCAACCAAAGACCCTTCCGGTCTATTTTAAATCTACATTACCCTTGCATCCTTCCACTCTATGTTCTTTTCTTTTTTGTGCCTGCTTCTGACATCATTTCCTGAGTTGTACATTGGTTTAACAGCAAAGCCAAATTTTATTCTCAGCATACGATGCAAGATGTTTAAAATGGATTTCAATTTTCCCTTGCCATTCCTGCTGGTGATTCTGATTATTATTGATGGTAAGTAAGATATTTCTTTATAAAATTGGCACAGCTTTGGTTGTCGGAATAGAAGTGCTCTTGTCATTCAGATTACCCGTCACTTTTAAAAAAGGATCGAACAAAACTCATGGAAGTATTGGATCCATAGTTGTCTATGAAAAGAGATAGTGTGAAGCAGGTTAGATTTACTCATAAACTAATTGTAACTATCTTCCCTTGTAGTACTGTGTTTATAAATGTTAGAGAGGTAGGAAAGGTTAGCTTTGCCTCAGCATAAAGTGCTCTGAAAAGATGGTTGGGTGACATGATTCTGGAATACTTGTCTTAGTTTTCAATGTGACCTTGAACAAATAATTTAGAAAGCTAGATAAACAATCACAAATCATTTAGGTTCCTATGTCCTATGTAAGAAGGTTACAAGTAGCTCTCAACATCATATCCTGTCTTACTGTACATTATTTTTTTAACCGGTGCCTCATTTGGATATCCATTCATGTGTTCAAAGTTGATGACCAGTTTCTATCCTAAATTAATTTGGTTTTGCAAATAGCACTTCAGCATATATAGAGATGATTTCATGATATGCAATATCACTATTATGTGTTTGTAAGGTACAAATGTATTGAATAATTGCTCTGTGTTAGAACTGTTGAATTAGTGAGTTAGCAACTGCACACCCCTAAACTAAAATACTTTATGGGGACTAAAAATGCACTGCAGTATTTTAGTACAGATGATATGTTTAATGCTATTAAAGGTAACATTCATTGCATTTTGCACAGTAACCTATAATCACCTACACTTTACAAAGAGTAAAATGCTTTACTGAAAGCATTTGGATGTCTGATAGGAATCTGGACCAGCAGATTTGCTGGACTGAAATTGGGAAGCAGTCTTTCAGATGATAAGCTCATATAAATCTGCACTAATTTATCAATGTAGGCTTTCATTCTTACTTCTGAATATAAGTAGATACAATCATACTGTAAATCTCATTAGAGGGGCACTGGATTATCAAGCAATTGCATTTGTTCCATACAGTAACCACACTATGTTTGGTGGAACTCTCTCCTAGCCAAGCATAAATCAGGCTGTATTAATGATGACAGCCTTAGTAATGAACAATCTGAACATCTCTCCTTTCCTCTCTGTATTTATTTTATTTTATTTTATTTTATTTATTTATTTAGCTTGTATGCCGCCCACTACCCAAAGGTCTCTGGGCGGCTCACAATCAGAATGAACATTTAACACATCAAAATACAATAAAATTAGAACAATAAAACATGTAAATGCAACAAATACAATACATTAAAAACACACCACTAAAATTGCCATCAGGGCCCACAATCATTAGTTAAAAAACTTTTGGAATAGGAAGGTTTTTACCTGGTGCCGAAATGTTAGCAACGTCGGTGCCAGGCGAGTCTCATTTGGGAGGGTATTCCATAGTCTGGGGGCAGTTGCTGAAAAAGCCCTATTCCTGCAAGCCATCCCCTTCACCTCCTTAAGGGATGGCTCTTTCAGGAGGGCTCCTTGACTAGATCTTAATTGCCGGGTAGGTTCATATGGAAGGAGGCGGTCCTTCAGGTATCTAGGTCCTAAGCCGTTTGGGGCTTTATATATCAAAACAAGCACTTTGAATTGGGCTCGGGCAGCAACTGGTAACCAGTGAAGGTTATACAGAATCGGCGTGATGTGTTCCTTGGTGGCCCTACCACTCACCAGCCGTGCCGCACAATTCTGAACCAGTTGCAATCGCCGAACCGTCTTCAGAGGCAGCCCCACGTAAAGCGCATTACAGTAATCAATACGGGATGTTACCAGTGCATGTGTAACTGTCATGAGGCTCCGTTCATCTAGGTAGGGGCGCAGATGGTATATATTCCGCAGCTGGAGAAAGGCACCCCTGGCCACCGAGTCCACCTGGGCTTCCAGAGTTAGACCAGGGTCCAGGAGCACCCCCAAGCTACGGACCCTGTCCCTTAGGGGGAGTGCAACCCCATCCAGAACAGGGAAGTGGCCCTCTAGCCTGTCTGACGAGGCACCCACTAACAGCACTTCCGTCTTGTCTGGATTGAGTTTCAATTTATTAACCCTCATCCAGTCCATTATCTGGTCCAGACACGAGTTCAGAACAGAAACCGCCTCACCTGGATTGGTGGAGAATGAGAGGTAGAGCTGAGTATCATCAGCATATTGCTGACTCCTCAGCCCAAACCTCCTGATGACCTCTCCCAGCGGTTCCATGTAGATGTTAAACAGCATGGGGGATAATATTGAGCCCTGTGGAACCCCATGACGTAAACGCCATGGGGCAGAGCTACTATCCCCCAGCACCACCTTCTGGACACGGTCAGCCAGGAAGGATCGGAACCACCGCAAAGCGGTGCCTCCAATTCCCAACCTGGACAGCCTATCCAGAAGGACACCATGGTCGATGGTGTCGAAAGCCGCAGAGAGGTCCAGGAGTATCAACAGGGTTGCACTCCCCCTGTCTCTCTCCCAGCAAAGGTCATCGTACAGGGCGACCAAGGCAGTCTCTGTTCCAAAACCCGGCCTGAAACCAGATTGAAATGGATCCAGAAAATCTGTTTCATCCAGCAACGCCTGGAGTTGTCCGGCCACCACCCGCTCCAACACCTTGCCCAAATAAGGGAGGTTCGCTACTGGTCGGTAGTTGACCACCAGTCCTGGGTCCAGGTTAGGTTTTTTTAGGAGTGGTCTAATTACTGCATCTTTTAAGGCAGCAGGGACCACTCCCTCTCTTAAAGAGGCATTTACAGCTTCTTGGACCCAGGTGCGAACCCCCTTGGCAGATCTTTCAATTAGCCAAGAAGGGCAAGGGTCGAGCAGCGTGGTGGTGGAACGGACAGATCCAAGCACCCTGTCCACATCCTCGGGTCTCAACAATTGAAACTCATCCAATAACACTGGACCTAAGCACGGTGCACTGGACACATCCCTTGATACTGTATCAATAGTGGAGTCCAGTTCACTGCGAATCTGAGCAATTTTTCCCTCAAAGTGAACAGCAAACTCCTCACAGCGTGCCGCCGAATGGTCCTGGGCCTCCACCCTATCTCCTGGCTGAAGAAGTTCCCGGACCACCCGAAACAGCTCCGCTGGACGGCACTCTGAGGAAGCAATATGGTTGGCGAAATACTGCCTTTTCGCCAACCGTATAGCCACGGAATAGGCTCGATAGTGGGCTCTAAGCCATGTTTGATCAGACTCACTGCAATATTTTCTCCACTTGCGCTCCAGCCGTCTCCCCTCCCGCTTCATTGCCCGCAACTCAGATGTATACCACGGAGCTGTCCGGGCTCTGCATAGGGGGAGAGGGCGCTTAGGTGCGATCATGTCAACTGCCCGGGTCATCTCTCCTGTATGTGTTTGCATGTGTGCATGCACAATTTATTTCAATGCCCCTTTGGAGTTTCACTCTAATGAAATGTAGTGACAAATGAAGAGGAGAATTAGTAAATATGTAGATGGCCATTAATCAAGGTAAATTCTCATTTTTGGTTAGGGATCATTAACACCACCAAAAGGGTCAAATGATGTTCCAATTTATCTGCCAGTCTGATGAATTTACCTCTTCTCCCAGTACATCATCATCATCATCATCAGCAGCAGCAGCAGCAGCAGCTGTTCCAGATTTCTGGTGGTGGTAATAATAATAATAATAATAATAATAATAATAATAATAATAATAATAATA
>JAHTLZ010000007.1:9439801-9453528 GCA_023846285.1 Phrynocephalus versicolor | reverse complement strand
TAATAATAATAATAATAATAATAATAATAATAATAATAATAATAATAGACTATAAGAAAGCATTCAACTCTTTGCCACATGACTGGATACTAAAAAGTTTGGAATTAGCAGGAATTATTGGAAATATCCAAGAATTTTTGAAGGCAACAATGTAAAAAGTAGAATACCAAGCTAACCATCAATGATGAACAAATTGGTCATGTCAACATCAGGAGAAGAATATTTCAAGGTGATTCATTATCACTCCTGTTGTTTGTAATTGCTTTAATTCCACTCACAAAAATATTAAACAAGACAAATATAGGCTATCAAATATCAAAAACGTCAAGCCGAAAAAACAATTTGCTATACTGTATATGGATATTTGAAGCTGTATGGGAAATCACAACAAGAAATAGAGTCAATACTCAACACTGTGTAAATTTTCAACAGGGACATTGTAAGTGTTCAACCCTCAGCATCATCAAAGGAAAGGTAGTAAAGACTAAAGGAATTGATATTCCTAATAATTATATAAAAACATTAGATGGAGAAGCATCTTGGAGTACTACAAGCAGATAACATGAAGCATAAAAAGATAAAGAATAAAGTTAGCCAAGAATATATCAGCAGAGTTAGAAAGATGCTAAAATCAAAATTAAATGGAAAGAATACCATCCAAGCTATAAGCACATGGGCTATTCCAGTGTTGCGACACACAGCAGGTGTTATAACTGGACCCAGGCAGAATTAGAAGCATTAGATTGAAAGACAAGAAAGGTGATGACATTAAACCATGCACTACATCCACAAAGTGTTGTCAGTAGGCTCGACTTGCCAAGGAAAATAGGAGACAGAGGCCTCCTGCAATTTCATCAAACTGTCGGAGAAGAAAAACAAGGAATATTTCACTATCTCCACAATAGTGAAAATGCTGTGCTTATGTCAGTAGTTACTAAAGGCATAATAAAGGAATATCCAGGACCTAAGCAAGAATTTAAAACTCAAATGCAAAGCCGAATAGAGAACTGGCATAGTAAAGAACTGCATAATCAATTCATAAGAGACACCAATGATAAGATCAGCCAAGAACAAACATGGCTTTGGCTAAGAAGAGCAACAGTGAAGAAAGAAACTGAAGGACTAATCATGGCAGCTCAAGATCAAGCTTTAAGAACAAATGCCATAAAGGCGAAAATTGATAAATCATTCAAAGATAGTAAATATCAATTGTGTGAAGAACAGAATGAAACTGTAGATCACATTATCAGCTGTTGCCCAGAAATCGCTCAGACTGATTATTTAGCTTGTAGCAGCAAAGTTCCACTGGAACATATGCAAAAATTTCAACCTTCCTTCAAGCAAGAACTGGTGGGAACATCATCCAGAAAAAGTGATCGAAAATGAAGTCATCAAGGTGCTCTGGGATTTCAGAATCTAGTGCGACAGACAACTTGTTCACAATACTCCAAACATCACAATAGTATACAAGCAAGAAAACAAAGTTCAAATTGTCAATGTGGCAATACCAGGAGACACAAGAGTCAGCCGCAAAGAGTTAGAAAAGCTAACCAAATAGCGGGATTTATAAATAGAAATTGAAAAGCTATGGAATAAGAAAGCAAGAACAATACCAATAATAATAGGGGTCTTGGGTGCAATCCCAAAAGACCTGCATCAACATCTTGGCATTGGCAAGATCAACATTGGTCAACTACAAATTAATAATAATAATAATAATAATAATAATAATAATAATAATAATAATAATAATAATAACTGAACCACTGAGATATCCAACTAGCCAGTGTAATAATGATCAGTGGAATAACAACTATACTTTTTAACAACTATACTTTTTATTGTTGCAGCCCAAAATTGTGCTGGCATAACCCGGGCTGCTGGAGACCTTGGGAGCACAATTTCTATTCCTCTGGGGATTGGAAACTCAATTAATTCTTCAGTCATGAATGAAACGAACTGTTCTCACTCAGTAAACATCAGCAAGGACTGTTGCCATGACTGGGATAAGCAGGTGTGCCTGAAGAATGGTGTCCTCGAGATGAAGAATTTAACTGAGAATGAGGGTGGGAAATACACATTGACTGTTGGAAATGAGAGCAAAAGTTTTTTACTTAGCGTGTGCGGTAAGTATGCTAATTTTGGAATCCACAATGTCAAAATCTGAAAGTGTGCTCTTGCTGCATAAGGTATGTGAGCCTAGGTGTTCTTACTAAGAGGCAAGTACCACTGCTTTCATGAGGTCTTGGCCCGAGTAAGTGTCCAGCTGAAAGCTGTGATGCACAAAAGACTGACTTGAAAGTAAGTTTAAATCCATTGCTCTTTAGTAAAAATGAAAGGCTTGTGCCAAACAAGTCTTTTCCACAATTAGCTCTGCCTATAGTAAGCTGTGATTTGACTCAATTATGCCAATTTCAGTTGCGTGAATGATATGCCAAATTATGATTTGTTCTTGTCACAAATAATTCAGGCCATCTGTTTCCATGATACGCCCCGTGCAATCTGGGCTGAAGTAGATAGTGCCTGCCTGTCGATGCCCAAAATGGCCGTGGGACGTTGTCTTCACTCCACCTGTAATTCAAAGTTCTCAGTTCTGTTTGGTTTTAGTAGCAACACAACAGGCAGAAAGGAATAGGTAGAGCCCCCTTGGGTCCTTTTAAGGAGAAAGGTGGGGTAAATAAATAAATAAATAAATAAATAAATAAATAAATAAATAAATATTTTACTTTGTGTAGAGCCAAGAGAAGGCCTCCTTCCATCACTCAAGTAACTCAGAAAACAATTCTTTGAGAGTAAATTCCCTTAAGCTCAGTCAGTATTATTCCCCCCCCCCTTCGAGTCCATGCTGCAGAAACTTTGAAAAGTTGCTTCAGGGGAACTACATACAGATCTCAGGAAAAGACTGGATAAAGTGACAGATTAGGACTCAGGAGACCTGTGTTTGAATCCTTCCTTGGCTATAGAAACTTACAGGGAAAATCATTCATTAAATATCTCATCTTGAAAGCCCTATTACATATGCTGAGTCAGTTCCATCTTGATGACACACAACATCACAACATATAGTGTTCAAGGGCTCCTAGCTAGCCAGTGGGGTGTTCTGGGAATTGAAGTCCAAAAAAATAGCTTTCCATAGTTCTGGCCATACATAGGGCTGGGCTGCCAGGAAACTGGTTCGTCAGCTGGGCTATCTGAAATTAAGAGAAGAAAACTGTTCCATCTTCAATTCAGACTTGAGGTCATATACACCAATAGATTTTGTGAACAAGTATTCTTAAAATGTAATTCTAAAGAAGTTCATTGCCTTACAAACTGCTCAAACCGAGGTCAATTTTTACTGATTCCCAACATTGCTGTTAACCAAATTCAATTTAAGCCGGTATTTGGTAGAACATAAGGAGTATAGATTTTTCATTCAAAGATCTATATTGGTTGGGTAGGTAGTAAGTTAGTCGAGGAACAGCTCATTTACAGTATTTGTTTTTGTCACGGTAGTAAATTTAAACAATGGCTCTGCATGTATTTAGATCAGCTCATTAACAAGCAAGAATGGGGACTAGGAATGAACAGAAAAGAGATGAAATTATAATTGAAGTGTCAAAGCGCATTAGACTTAGTGTCACCTGGAGGCAAAAAAGCAAAACTGCACCTCATGTGACATATGTGTTCTTACTGTGGTACTAATTAATTTGGTATTTAAATTATCAGCGATTTAGGTTGCCTCCGCAAAAGGAAACAGTACCAGCCATTTCCTTTACTTCAAATAGAAGCTTACATTGTTATCAAATTCTGTGCACAGCTAGAAGTTGAGTCATGGCAACTGGACTCCTTTTATTGAGAGAGTCCAGTTGAGAGTATGTACACATATTGGACAGAGGATGAGGATGTACACACATTAGACAGAGAAGACAGGTGTTTGGAGAGAGGGGTCAGGGAAGCCATTCATGTGAGCATTGAAAACCCCTCTCTCAACAGAGTTGGGGGGGCAGGCACAGTTTATCTGCTACTTATCAGGCAGTGATTTCAACAATACTCAAACAAATCAAAAATACTTCACACCTCCACCACCAAGGCCATAGCTAACACAACACATACTGTATGGGTTTCAACACCTTAACAATGGCCTATTGAGACTATTGTCCACCTAACAAGCTTATCCAGGCCATTGTTCATCTTATGAGCTTTTTTCAGACCAGGATGACATGAGGTCAAAGTGAACTATAAAACAAAGGACTCACAACTAGCTTTCCTCGGACTGACAAAGCTTTTTGGATGAGCAGCAAAATGTTTCAATCTCTCAAGAAAAAAAGTCCATTTGCCATGACTCAACTTCCAGATAAACTCAACTGGATGACTGAAAATCTTCACAGACTCTGTGCACAGCTGTTTCTGCCAGGAATGTTCCCAATCCCAAGCCAAGTTCAGTGGAGAGGGTCTAGCAATGTAGATGCTCCTTGTGTGTCTACATCAGGCAAAGTCCTTCTCTTTTGTGCAATGTACCATTTCTCCCTCTTTCCCAACACATTATTCCTCAGCACACAACATGTGGCCACAAAATGGCCACCAGTTTCAGGGACAGGAAATTCTCTGTCAGAGACTCTGTGACAGGGATCTCCAGGAGAACTTTGGCTTTTCAGTGTGCTTGAACCTGTCAATTTCTTTCTGCTTTGTGTGTGTGTGTGTGTTGTGTCGTTATAGTCATGACCCCATGTCCATGGAGTTTTCTTGGCAGGAATACTGGAGTAGTTTGCCAGTTCCTACTCCAGGGACGTACATCACTTAGTATTCCCTGGTGGTCTTCCATCTAAGTACTAACCAGGGCTGACCCTGCTTAGCTTCTGAAATCAGGTGAGATCGGATGTGCTTGGGGCATCATGGTCTTTCTTTATTCATGTCAGAACCGCCAACACATTATATTGACAGATAAACATACACTACTAGAGTGGCCCCAGGGTAGATGGGCAGTATATAAATTGAATAAATAAATAAATACATGCATAAACACATGAATACATAAATTAACACATATTTTTTTTTCATGGCGCAGTGGTTAAATGCCTGTACTGCAGATAAAACTGTGTTCACAACCTGGGGTTCAATCCCAGGTAGCAGGCTCATGATTGACTCAGCCTTCCATCCTTCCGAGGTCGGTAAAAGGAGTACCCAGCTTGCTGGGGTGGTGGTGGCAGCAATGTGTAGCCTGTAAGCTTCCCAGAGACTACTTAAAGTGGTATGGGGTGGTATATAAGCAGAACACTTTGCTTTTGCTTTGCTTTGCTTTCTCAGATTATCCTTTGATCGCCCAACTCTGGCGCACAGTCTGTTTAATGCTTTCCACATGAGCTGTAGTTGTTCTTGGCCAGGTAGTGGGGCGTCATGGGGTTCTGCCCAGTTACCTGTTAGCTTCTTGCTTACCTTCCATAGTTCTAGTGCAATCTGTGGGGGCTGATTGTTGAGAAGGGCAGGGGTTTTGAGGAAACTATACCTTGATTTCATTCTTGGCTCAGGTGGTTGATGGCCAAATAAGAGTGTATTTCTGAGGACTTCACTTCGACACACTCTTTGTGCGCAGCCATTTCCCGGCAGAATTTTGGTGGAGGAATGCCATCTAGGGAATGCACCCACCCTGGCCTGACAACTCAAACAATGATGCTTGGTGAAATGGAGTTCTCCAGTTTGGCACATCAGTTTAGAAAACATGGTACAATTGGGGTATGGAAGGTAGGGGCAGTAATTTATTTCTCCCTCCCCTTTAATAGGAAGCCAAGAAAAGCAAAAATCGATTATAATAAATTTATACAGTCAAAAGACTATACCTGAGAAAGTGATTGAAGATTAAATGGGAAATGTAGAGGATGTAAATGAAGAAATAGTAATAATTCAGTAAGTGATATTAAGACCATGTGCTAGGAGTAGATGAATAATAATTAATACAACTTCAGAAAATGAAATTTAATGGAGTTTTTTTAAAATATGGAACTCTTCAGTGAACATATTTCAACCCTTCTCACTAGCAGAAGACTTGCACCTGTTCTACAGTTCTCATTCTTTGTGATCAACAATTCTCTGCATCACTTGGAAGCCATGTAAAATTGATATGCCATGTTAACATTTTCCTTTCAATTTGGTTGTTGTTATTCTACCACTTAGAACCTCCTATAGTTGTTCATATTCACTGTCTGCCTGATGGAAGAGCTGACGTCTCCTGCGAAGTGGGTGGACAGGCCAATGAGAGTGTTCATTGGACTCTGAATGGAAGATCCATGAATGAGTCTGATGCTTGTCCGAAGGATGGTGGCAAAAGGATTATTTTAGAGAAAGGAGTCAATGGAAAGCTGGTTTGCCATAGGATAAATGCCTGTAGCAGCTCCTCCATTAAGTTGTCATGCAATGATGGTAAGTTACATTTTATCTTCTTGTGGAAGCTGCAAGTTATTTTAATGTCAATCCATACCTCTCTTTCTCTGTATCCCTCACACGAGTCCACCAATTAAAAAATAATTTCCCTAAAATCATCTCCCTTTCAGCTTTCCCATAATGCAGTCTTGCAGGGCAACTTGATATTTCCTCCTGTTGGGGGTAAGAGTTGGGTCTGCCAAGTAGTTCTCTGAGGCCCACAGATGGAGAATGCTGTCTTGTCACCAGCACTGAAGTCAAATTCAGCTGCCAGCCAAGGACAGTTCTATATAGAGAATGTGTGAAATACATTCAGGGAGGAATATATTGAGCTGGCCCAGTTGGCATATCATCAGGTGATGCAGAATGGATCCTCTGGGGTCTGGGAATCAGCCTAAAATCCAATTGTTAGAAAGGGAGCTCTAAACTCATTTACTTGGGAATAAGCTACACTAAGTCCAAGACCACTTCCTTCTAAGTAACCTTGCTTACAATAGCTTTGAATATGTTGCTGTGTCGTACAGTTGTGACCGACTATATGTGACCCCATGTCCACGGAGTTTTCTTGGCAGGGATACTGGAGTGGTTTACCAGTTCCTACTCCGGGAACCCACAGCACCTGGTATTCCCTGATAGTCGTCCATCCAAGTACTAACCAGGGCTGACCCTGCTTAGTTTCTGAGATCATGCGAAATTGGATGTACTCAGGGCATCTAGTCAGCTAACTAGCTTTGAATATAACTCTAGTGGCAGCCTGAGTTTTGGAACTACAACGAAGTGTTTAGAGTAGAATTATATATCACTTTGAATACAAATGTACTCTAAATACTTCTTTGCAGTTCCAAAAATCAGGCTATCACTAGAGGGACCTATAGAGGGGATTTCCGGATAAAGCTTTTATGATGCCATCAGGCCATTCATTGAATATTGTGGGAGCAATTGCATCATCTCTTCATATATGCCCAGTATTTTCCACTCTTTTTCTGTCTCCCCCATCCCCGAATATGTGAAGGAGAAATAGATGGAGAGCTTTCTAATTATGCTACTTTCTAATTGCAAGCTCAAGATGCCTTCCATCTGGAAATATCCAAAGGCTACTTCCAATTTGTGGGTCCCAGTGCTCATAAATCATTGCTGTTTCACTGTAAAACACAAATGGAATTTCCATTGACTTTTTCAACTATCAGGGGTGTTGCACTTTCCTTCCAACATTCATCCCATTGTTTTTCATTCACACCACAAGACGTGACATTGTTGCTGTCAATAGGGAAATAGAAGAGCCAGTTCTCTTGAGCAGACAATTGCAGTCAAAAAAGGGGGGAAATCTAAAAAAAAAAATCCATTAGAAATAGAAACCCGTTTGTTCAGCAATACACATTTATTAATGCCCAGGTGTCTAGTTCTATTAGCAGGCACATGACTGTGTGTGACTAGCACATCATCAGAATACTGCAACACCTTCAGCAGTTGTGAAATATGGAGGCTGCTTGAGAAATGAATGGTTAACAGGATACTGGTTTGTGGTTTTAAAATATTTAAAAAGACTGTGTATTTTGTGCTGCTTGTTCCAAGTATCAGAATTGCTATTTATGGCCCTGAAGCTAGCAATGCATTTTTAAAATGGCACCTGCTTCAAACTCTTAGTGGATATGTGCTAGGATGTGAAAGGTTTGCCTGACCAATATGTTGTTACCATGGTCAGGAGCACATGATAAGAACAAGAGGGAGGAGTAACACTAAAGAAATCTGGGTTACAGTACTCTCCTTTTCCTCTCAGAAATGTTGGCCTTGATGAACAAAGAAAAAGGATCAAGGAAGCACTGAGTAAAATGGGAAGAGTACTTATGGGTGATGACATTACAAGGGTTCTCAGTAAAATGCACATGAATGAGATCGTGGCAATTCCACATTACATGCATAATAAAGAAGCAGCACAATTGTCTGCTGCTCACAGGGACAAGCAATATGTGTGCCATAGGTGATGCATAGCCCCAGAGTGTTCTTCCTGCTTCTTAAACAATGCCACAACTCTCCATAGAAATTCAAAATTAATTCGACCCCCTCATGATTGTCTTAGGTGGTTACTTCATGTCCGTTTTGTCTCTGTTAGTGTTGCGCTTAGGAGTGGTACAAAAACTGTTGCTTCATGTCCATCGTGCAACTACTGAAATTTGTCTCGACCATGCCCCCAGAACAGGTGCTAAGCGAGACAATTCTGTACCTAGTGCTGGGGTAGGGTTTTACCTTGTCACTCTTTCTTCCTGCTTTCTGTTCCAAGACAAGACACCATGTAGTAATGACTGTCACACAGCAAAACATTCATTTTTTCAGAAAACTGTCCGGTTTTTTGTTTTTTGTTTTGACTTTTCAGAAGCGAAATATCGAAAAAGAATTTTTGAGGCCCCCCCCCCAAGGAAAAAGGAAGCTAGACAAATTCAGTGTTTGTCACAGTACAAGACCGTGATGTAACACTTGTCATGAGACAAGTTATCAAGACAATTGGAACACTGAAACAGGGACAAAACCATGTGATTGCGACCAATGCTGTCAGGATACAAACTAGTCGGGGAACAAAGAAGGATATGAAGTAACCACCTCAATTTCCCCTCTCTTTTTCTATAAAGCGGGAAACGGGATGTGTGGGCATAACCACTTCTGGATTGGGGACCAGAGGAGCCTCTGGTGAGTTTCTAGGGTGGGGAATTTTCTCTCAGACCTCCAAAGCTTGACCACTTCTACTACACTGAGAAAGGCTAAAACATTTGGGCCTCTTTAGTCTGGAAAAAAGGCGCTTGAGGGGGGATATGATTGAGGCGTACAAAATAATGCAGGGCATGAGTAAAGTGGATAGAGGGAAGCTCTTCTCTCTCTCCCAAAATACCAGAACTAGGGGACATACACTCAAATTGAGGGCTGGGAGAGTAAGAACAGACAAAAGAAAATATTTTTTCACCCAGCGCGTTGTAAGTCTATGGAACTCCCTGCCACAGGATGTGGTGATGGCATCTGGCCTGGATGCCTTCAAAAGGGGATTGGACAGATTCCTGGAGGAAAAGTCCATCACAGGTTACAAACCATGATGGAGATGTGCAGTCTCCAGGCTTTAAACCAGGGTACTTCAAGGGCCAGATGCAGGGGAGTGGTATCAGGAGACAGATACCTAGTCTCATGCGCTCCCAAACGCATCTGGTGGGGCCACTGTGAGATACAGGAAGCTGGACTAGATGGGCCTTTGGCCTGATCCAGCATGGCTCTTCTTATGTTCTTATGTTCTTATGTACACTGAAACAGATATAACTGTAAACAAACAAACAAACCTTACACTTGCTTGCTTGCTTGTCAGCAAGCTTTATTAAACACAGAGACAGTTGCTTCTAAATAAGTATGTATATGAATATGATGAAACTAAAGAATGGACAACAGAAAAGTAGCAATGATTTACAGTGAGAGGGGTTTGGGGTTTCAATTCTATTCCTAATAAATAATTAAAAATATCATGAATGCGCAGTTCCATGCATGTGTCTGTGGAGCTTCTCGGTCATCCAGGGGAGGTTATGCAGGAGCTGAGTCATGGCACCTGGATTGCTTTTCTTGTGGGATTGAAAAGATTCACTATTCAGCCAAGTAGCTTCTTCTACTTGGTGTGTGAAAGTCACACCTATGCTAACAAAAGCGATCGCTAATGACCCGTGCTTAATGGGTATTGGGAAGAACTGCATAGGTGTGACTTTCACACAACCCAGGCCATTGTCCACTTAAGGAGCCTATTGAGACCAGGATGGGTTGAAACCCAGGTGAATTATAAGTTGGAAGCCTCCCACCAACTTTCCTCAGACTGAAGAATCTACTTGGATTAGTAGCAAAACATTTTGATTCCACAGGAAAAGAAGTTAGTTGCCATGACACAATTCCCAGAGTTCCATCCATTCTTCTGCAGATGCAAATCTCACTCAGTTCAGCAGACCATATTGCCCATAGCATAGATCTTTTATAGCTTCCTCTCTTTTGTACATGAGAGCTTTTAATTGTTTTATTTCAATAATGATTGCCACTCATTTCAAAAAGGCTTTGGTTAGTCTTTACTATTAGTATTCCACTCCCAAATTAAATGCTTTCAACTGAAAGCTGAATATTTCTGTTTGGAAGGCAGAGTTGCAAGGTCTGAAAGGTCAAACACATTTTGTCTTGCTCTCAAAGGTATAATGATGCTTCCTAGTATTCTTATAAGTTTATCACAGATATGGAGATCAAATGATGAACCATATTCCATAAAAACCACAGAAGCAAATATAGTAGTATCACAATATCCAAGGGGGATTGGTTCCAAACCACCATCCCACTGATACTAGGAAGAACAGCTACATATACAGCATAGTCTCTAGTTCCCTCTAATGCCTAGTTCTGATAATGCACATTGGATAACATGTATTTCTGCGGAGCTTTATTTTATATCTCCAGGCAGTGGATAAGTGAAACTACAGATACTAATCCCATAGGTATGGCATTCCTAATATATAATGGTCAGTGGCTCTGATAGTTTTTAACCTTTGGATCTGTTTAAACATGCTGCAAGTAGCATTAGTAATACAATTCATTGGTTCTTTTAAGTCCAATGCCAAGGCTGGGCAACAGGTAACAAAGAGCGGTTCAGCTGTGGATCCCTTGAGTCCCAGCACTCCTTTGAGGGAGGCTGGGGGCATTTTGGGTGTGCTTTAAGAGACCCCACTATCCTGGTCATCAATGTGTCTCATTTTTAAAAAGGTATTAAAGGAGGACATAAGTGGATTTTTCAGTTGAAAACCTTTAATTTTTAAAAAGTAAAATTTTGAGGGCATAGAGTTTGTGGGAATTGTATGGCTTTGCAACATCAAGGGCTGGGTGTATGAGGCCCCTAGACCTCTGGAGTTTGCCCTTTCTTGTTAGATTGAAACAGATATGTGAAAAGCCCAAATTTCTCTGCACTGGCAGGTTGATAGCTTGTGCTACCAGATCCTGATTTTTCAAAGTCTTCAGATTTTGAATCAATGAAGTTCTGTCCCCAAACTTAACATATTTCTTATTCTAGCACCAAACTGGGCACAACAGCCATCAATATGATAAAGCAAATACTCCAAGGCTTAATCGCTTCAT
Organism: Phrynocephalus versicolor; assembly: GCA_023846285.1. Classification (NCBI taxonomy): domain Eukaryota; kingdom Metazoa; phylum Chordata; class Lepidosauria; order Squamata; family Agamidae; genus Phrynocephalus; species Phrynocephalus versicolor. The sequence continues at coordinate 9,442,002 of JAHTLZ010000007.1, read as the reverse complement.
TGGTCCCCACTTGTAATTCTTACCTAGACAGTCCTTGCAAAATAATTACACATTTGCAACTTGCAACAGCGTTTCCTTTACTTGGCAAAGGTGGAAACCAGTTATATCATCCAAAGTTTGGGCAATGCATTTTGCTTTTTAATGTTTATGCCCTGGACCATATAATTTCTTTGCTATTCATTACCACAATGTTTTGAATGAATTGCCGTGAATGGGTTGCTCACAGGCTGCTAACTGCAGGCGGTCATGCATGGCTTTGATATTTATGGTTCAATAACTCTGCTGTGCAATCCCCTCTGTGAGCAGAGAGTTATTTCTGTTCTTTCAAATCTTTGCAAACCTGGCAAGATATAGTAACAGATGCACGGTTCAGCCAACAATGTTTTCACTATGGGAAATAAAGGCTGAAAATGTGCACATTCCATCCGTGCTACCAAACAGCTTTAGCAAGTCCTGCCTTAATCCTTACTTTATCTGTGTATTTGCCTTAACATAAGAATCCAGAGCAAGAGTCCATTTATATTTCTTGCTGCTGAAAAATGCAGTTCCATACCTCCTGATCAGTGAAGAAGTAGATCTACACAGTCAACCTGTGTAGATGAGATTATACACCACCTGAAAACCCGGGTGCACTACTTTGGAATACACTTGGATTTATCCCTTAGTCTGAATGAGGTCTTGGCCATAGCCAGGAGTGCATTTGCACAACTAGAGCTGCAGTGCCAGTATGTCTGTTCCTGGGCAATATCTGATAGAGCTACAATGATGCCTGCCTTAGATACATCCTGCTTGGATAATTATAATGCACCTTTTGTGAAAGGAAGGCCAGTTTTCAGAAACTGCATCTGGTTCCAAATGTGGCTCTCAAATCAGAGGTAACAGCTAAGGATAAATAATGTAGCTTTAGATGCACGAATTCCTTAACTGTTGAAATACATTTGATGTCCATACTATAAGAGTACAGTGTATGGTAAGTAAGTTTGCTTTGTTTTGTGTTAAGTTGCTGGGAGCTCAACATAGGTTTTGTTGACTGCATATGCCGATTCTTTAAGAATAAAGCTCAAAGGATGTAGAAAAATAATGAATGCTTAACTGATGTGCAGGCTGGATGGGCTTCTTTGGCCCTGAGCTCAGAGAAAATGGCAATGCATGAACAGAAGACTTTTGGAAGCATGGCTCATAATTATTGTTTCTTTCTTTCAAATATTTTTACTGTGCCTTTTTCCTAAAAAAAAAAAAAGGACCCAAGGTGGATTTTGACTAAAAACACAATATTAAAAGCTAAAAAAGAAGAAGAAAATCATCCAAATATTAAATAATATTATATTTAGAATGTTAGGTAACAGCATTACAAAAAACAAAGTCAGAAACAACAACAGATAAACCATCCAGTTTTATGGTCTCCTAGACAGCAGTGCTGCTGTAATCTGGGTAACCAGTCCCAGTTAACAATCTGTCTGCAGCATTCTGGCTTTTTCCAATTAACTTTTGATCTCTACTGCATTTCCTTGGTGATGTTTGTTGAGTTGTTCTTGAACTCTCCCTATGTATTTTCTGTTGTTTACTGGTTGTCAATTTTAGGCACACATACCCCCCCAGACACCCACCCAAAGAGAGAGGGAAAGAGTGTTGGAATGCAGAGTTGTCCCCCCGAAAATGAAAACTGCTTCCTAAAAAGTGTTTCAGAGGTGCATTAAAAGTGAAAATGCACCTGAAAAACTCCAGCTGTGGAGATAGTTTACAAAAGAAGTGCCATTTGTTTTGGAACAAAGCTACTGATGATAAGATAACAAGGCAGAGGTGCCTCACTCGGTTTCATTCCAGTTTTGGGGAGAAAGAGTAAACAACAGAACAACAATGTCACATGAAACAGAGAGAAAATGGGAGCGGGCAAATTGCATTTGAAAATGCCTTTCGTGTTGTGTTTTACCTATAATGTCAATTAACTGCAGAATAGATGTGGAACGCTATGTTAGGCAAATGAGAAGAGCAATATATTGTACAATAGAAACTTTTATGGAATATTTTCAGAGCTGCCTCTGTAATGCAAGGATGAATTTAATATGAAATCTTGTCTGCCTCTTCCAGTTTAGGAAAACAAGTTCGGGCATCCACTACTGGTTGTTGTTGTTGTTGTTGTTGTTGTTGTTGTTGTTGTTGTTGTTGTTGTTGTTGTTGTTGTTGTTGTTGTTGTTGTTGTT
>JAHTLZ010000007.1:9425811-9439791 GCA_023846285.1 Phrynocephalus versicolor | reverse complement strand
TTGTTGTTGTTGTTGTTGTTGTTGTTGTTGTTGTTGTTGTTGTTGTTTTAAATCAAACCCTTTTGTCTAGCAGGAGATCTGCTGCAGCACCCACTCTTCCTCTACATTCTGGCAGCATGTGGAGGGGTTGCTCTCCTTCTGGCCATCATTGCCTCCCTGGTCACCTGCTGCTGCATGAGAAGCATGCATCATTTTGTCCCAGTGCCTGCAGGTGGGTAGCAATGCCCTTGTTTTTCCCACAGTGATTCACAGATCAAGGGAAGTGATAGTACCACTCTATTCTGCTCTGGACAGACCCCACCTGGAGTACTGTGTCCAGTTCTGTGCACCTCAATTTAAAAAGGATGTTGGCAACCTTGAGCGGGTGCAGAGGAGGGTGACCAGGATGGTTGAAGGTCTGGAGGAAATGTCTTATGAGGAACGGCTTAGGGAACTGGGAATGTTTAGCCTTTCAAAAAGAAGGCTGAGGGGGGATATGATAGCTATGTTTAAATATTTGAAAGGATGTCATATCATAGAGGGCCTGGTTTGTTTTCCATGGCTTCAGAGACTAGGACTTGGGGCAATGATTTCAAACTACAGGAAAAGATATTCCATTTGAACATTAGGAAGAACTTCATGACAGAGTTGTTCGGCAGTGGAATATGCTGCCACAAAGGGTGGTGGAGTCTCCTCCTTTGGAGGTTTTTAAGCAGAGGCTGGATGGCCATCTGTCGGAAATACTGTGATAGGCGTTCCTGCATGGCAGGGGGTTGGACTGGATGGCCCTTGAGATCTCTTCCAACTCTATGATTCTATGATTCTATGACAGTGCAACCTTATCATCCTGTTTTGGTGGTGGCAGGGCAGTAGCAAAGAGCTGCACGGTAAACAGATCAGCCAGACAAGGGAAATCCAACACCAAGTTAGAGAGCAGAGCAAAGATCAAGAAGAAGAAACAAACATAGTCCTACTATGGAACCATATAGACCAAGCCACGAATACCCGAAAAGAGAATAAGGCCTATCCATTCCACTTCTAAGCAGCCAGCAGAGAAGGAGATTCCAGGAGGTAAAATCAAAACAAAGTCCAAGATCAGGAACAAGCAAATCAATCACAACCAAGCCATAAGGTTCAAAGAATCATGCAGGCTCAAGAGCCTTGCAAATGTGTCATTTTGTACAGCCTTAGCGTCCCAGACAGAAGTCTGTCCTGCTGAGCTGCTGAAATACCACCAGAGTTCAGCTACAGGGACACTTAGAGGAGGAGGAGTCTTCCTTCTAGGACACCCTCTACTTCTGAAAAGCCTGTTTTCAAGGGGCTTTCCATTGCAGCAAAGCAGTTTGAGATAAGCAGGCCTTCAAATAACTCATCAGTTATGGGGACTGGTGTGTGTGTGTGTCCAGCCTCCTCCTCCTCAGATTTCTCCGCCGATTGTTCCTATATGAAGGATGACACTCCTGTATCTTTGAAGGTCTTGGGTCTCCAGGGGGAGCAGCATGCCATTCCTCTCCAACCTCAGATTCTTTGCACTGAGGTGCTTCCTTGCTTGCTGAGTCCTTCACTGCGATCATGACAGTTAAGAATTTAGGGAAGACCCACAAAGAAAGATGTGGAATGTGAAACAGTTTTCTTCTGTTCTTCCCCCACCCACATACACAAATTGGGGGAACAATCTGCAGAGAAATCACTCCTGGAGTATTTACTCTTTTGGAGCAAGTTAAATGAGAGACATGTTTACTCATTCAACACCTATAATATAGAGATACAGTAGTATGTCTTAAAGATGATTGGCAGTAACCTTCTCTACTCCAATGCCCTTCAGATGTGTTGGACTACATTACTACTAAAATGGAGTTTCGGGAATGGAGCAGGTTGGAGAAAAGTGTCTTTACAACAATTGCAAGTGATACATCTTGTAGAATTTGATATTTTCATTGCAATTGTGTTTCATTTGATATCTCAGTGTGGCACGGGTCATTCATTATCTGTGACCGAATCAGTGTGTTTCCACTTCCATATTTTTGAATTTGCACGTATTTTGACAGCTACTGCTCAGATGGAAATAGGTCTGAGAAATATAGATTGTGTGGCTGGTGTTTGCAGATTTCTTTCCTTCTTTGTCTAGAGTACTCAGTACATTTAGTGTTTTCCCTATAAGAAACCAACAGTACAATCTAAAGTGAGAGCTACATCAAGGTCATTTGAGATCAAGCATTTTTGTAGTTTGAGGATGCATTGACCTTGGACTAAGCTCTGCTGAACAGAGTGAGTCTTTCCCCTCTATGTGCATGCATAGGATTCTTTTACAGAAGGTACAACTGCACAGTGAGGAAAATGCAGATTCTCTCACTGTGAAGTTATGTCACAGAATTTGGGTCTGTGTGAAAATAGGAGTGAGCCTTTCCCCTCCTGTTTGCTTGCAGTTTGTTGTATAGTCCTCTAGATGTTGTCATTACAAACAATTGCCTTACGAACAATAAAAAGGTTTCCTATTGCAGATAGGTCTGAGCCACCAATTCATTTATCAGCCAAACAGGTGTCAGTGCCTCAGAGTTCTGCCTCCTCCGGTGGTCACCCACTCAAAGGTAGTGCCTGGAAGAGGCAAAACAAGGAAGCTGGCAGGGCCTCAGAGTTTTTGAAGCACCAAACACCTGTTCGACTGATAAAACAAACCAGTACAAAATGCCAAACCAGCCGTTTGCAGCCATCTCTACTTCCTTCTTTTAGTTTCCTCATATGGTTATCTTGTTAACTCTTTAAAAATGCTCATTTTCAGATACAAGCACTGTTTTTAAAGTTATCTTACAAAAACAAACCCTCAGAGTGCTCCCCATAGAGACCAGTAAAGAATGAGAAGTGATAGTTGTTATGAGTTTTTCGGGCTGTTTGGCCGTGTTCTGGAAGTTTTTCTTCTTGACATTTCACCAGACTCTGTGGCTGGCATTTCAGAGGACAAGTAGCTCAGGGAACAACCCAGAGCACAGAGAGAATTCCTAGTTCCTTGAGCTCTTTGGCCTCTGAAGATGGCAGCCACAGAGTCTAGTGAAATGTCAGGAAGAAAAACTTCCAGAACACAGCCAAACAACCCGAAAAACTCACAACAGCGATCAGATCCCAGCCGTGAAAGCCTTCGAGAATACGTGTTGAAAAGTGAATAAAGAAAGGGGCTTTGCTCCTGTAAGCATGTGCTCGCTCTCTCTCTCTCTCTCTCTCGCTCTCTCTCTCTCTCTCTCTCTCTCACACACACACACACACACACACACACAGAGAGAGAGTCATGGGGCAAAAAGTTAGAACGAAGGTGCTGTGCATGTGTGCTCAATTGGGCTTTCCTTTCTGCAATGGTTCGGAGTGATCGCACACTTTGAAACAAAGCAAAAGGACTTGACTTTTCAAAAGTACTGTAGAAGGTACTGTAGCTGGGAGGAACAACTATACATCGAGGCTGTGGGACTGGGGGCAAGATCGTCTTTCCTATTTCATCATGTCCTCAACAGGAAAAATGCAAATCAGCCCACTGTAAACTTTTCTTATTTCTTGGATTTTCCACATATCTTGGTGTAGTCAGGCTCTCTGCTTTGAGAGTTTTTTTAACTGAAAGATAATTATTGGAACATTTAGACACTCCTTTAAATGCCATGCTTTTTATGTGGTTCACATTGTGCACAGCAATACAACTTCCATCATGACATTATTAAAGTGACTGTTAAAATCAGGAACTGAAGCTCCTCATGTGTTTACAGATCATACCCTTTAACAAGAGTCAAAATTCTGCAGCTGCTCCGGCTACAGTTTGCAATCAATAAGGACAAAGTTCTTACCATTACTTGCTGTGGTCTCCTTGGACCTTGCCTTTCAGGTTTTACACTTGCCTGAATTTCTGCAACATTCTTTATTTTATAAAATCCCATCATGCTCCATGCTTTAGTGTCCTCAGGTCATATTCCAAGCCTGTCTCTGAGGTACACAACTCTCAGAGCAAAAGCACCACATAATCCATCTGCCATATGTCACACAAAGCTGGCTATTTCTTTGAAATCCTCTGTCTAGCTCCTGACACAGTTCTGTTGGTCTCACAGAAATGATACCCTAATATTGTATGGCTTTTGAGATCAGCAGGGATCCAGAGGTTTCACCATGATGAGGTACTTTGCCTGCAGACACCACAAAACATGATAACCGTAATCCCATAATGTTTCTTAGAGGCCTATGAGAATGCTTTGAGAAATCAATCAAATCTGCTAAGTTTATCACCATCATGGCATCAGAATGCCATCTGTTCTTAAAGTGCGTGCAGTCTTGCAGAACCAGATGGGATATCTATATCTATTGGTTTCATTTCAAAAGGGTACCTGGAGATCCTACACATCACTACCGGACATTTTATTAAATCATATCTTCTTCCATTCCCTTTATGAAACTTTGCATTTCCCTGTTCCTCTTTGTCCACATTTCTTATGCCCACTCCCCTTTGGTCTAAACTTAGAGTGTAACGATTGCAGAGAGTTCACATTTTTATTTTGTGCCATAAAACATCACATAGTAACAATATTACATATGCAATATGTGCTTAAATGACCTAGACACAGGGATAAGCATGTTTGCAGATGACACAAAACTTTTCTGTGTGGTAAAAAACAGAGAAGATTATGAAGAACTCCACAAGGATCTCTCCAAAATGGGGGAATGGGCTGCAAAATGGCAAATGCGTTTCATTGTAGGAAATTTTGCATATTGGGGCAAAAAATCAAAACGTTTATCTATCAACTCATGGGCTCCGAGCTATCTGTGATGGATCAAGAAAGAGATCTTTGTGTGTTAGTGGACAGCTCAGTGAAGGTGTCTACCCAAGTGTGGCAGTGGTAAAGAAAGCCAATTCCATGCTAGGGATTATCAAAAAGGGGATTGAAAATAAAACAGCCAAAATTATAATGCCATTGTGCAAAACGATAGTAAGGCCACACCTGGAGTATTGTGTACAATTCTGGTCACCACATCTCAAGAAAGACATCGTGGAACTGGGAAAGGTGCAGAAGAGAGCGACTAAAATGATTACTGGGCTGGGGGACCTCCCTTATGAGGAAAGGTTAAAACATTTGGGGCTCTTTAGTCTGGAAAAAAGGCTCCTGAGGGGGGATATGATTGAGATGTACACAATAATGCATGGCATGAGTAAAGTGGTTAGAGGGATACTCTTCTCCCTCTCACAAAATACCAGAACTAGGGGACATCCACTCAAATTAAGGGTTGGGAGAGTGAGAACAGACAAAAGAAAATATTTTTTACCCAATGTGTTGTTAGTCTGTAGAACTCTCTGTCACAAGATGTGGTGATGGCATCTAGCCTGGATGCCTTCAAAAGGCGATTGGACATTCCCAGAGGAGAGGTCCATCATAGGTTACAAACCACGATGGAGATGTGTAATCTCTAGGCTTAAAACATGGGTATTTCAAGAGCCAGATGCAGGGGAGTGGTATCAGGAGACAGATATCTAGTCTTGTGCGCTCCTAGACACATTTTGTGGGGCCACTGTGTAAGCAGTCTGGGCGGAGCCGAGTAAGGCTTCCAGCGAGGTACGGGGGCCTTTTATAGGGGATCCCCACCTGGTGTCTTGCGCCTGTGCAGGCAGGCGTACCCCAGATGTTCCCCTCTGCCACGTGATGCCCCGGGCGCCTGTGATTTGTCAGGTGCGCCATGTCAGCTGGCTTCCTGAGCCTCACGTGGCCGGCGCCATTTTCTCTGCTGTCTTCTGGGTCAGGCAGGCGCTACTGACCACAAAGCTGGGACCCAGTAAGTCAGGTCCATTTATTCTGTAATACACAGTCAAATCCAGAAGCCTAACTCACTGAGCTATCCAGCCAGCAGATCATATTAAAACAACCACTAAATTAAAGTAATTTAAAGTAAAAAGGAAAAGTTAAAAAAATAAGAAAACACAGTATTTCCCATTAAAGCCCCCTTCCTTGGTGGCCCATTCAGCTGCCATACCTCTCCCTGAACAATCCTTGCCTGCCAGTGACAAGAGAAACAGTAGTGAGCAGACTGGTTTTCCATAGAAGGTGGTTCCATTAGACTAGAAGTAGCCAACCAAAAAATCCCTTCATCATTATGGGATTTGATGGCAGTCTGAGGTATCTTATGGGGAAGCCAGGTACATAGTTAATATACTGTACCATGAGGGAAGGTGTACAAAACTTAAAATATGTCTGAATTACAGGAAGGTGGGAAGAATAACCATATTTGTGCCTGTCATTTTCATTACACTTTTTTTAAAAAAACAGAGGATGAAAAAGATGAGGGGATCACTCTGTCTGCCATTTCCAGTGAAGACCCAAAGAGTCCACCTAACGGAGAACACTGTGAAGCCACCAGTGCTGTTCCTGCCAGTATTCCCATTTCTGGTATGTCCAGTGGTCCAATGGTTGTTAAGAAAGATGCATAAAGAGTCTGGTTTTATTGGTGTAGCTGCTTCTCATATTATTTAGAGATCACCTTCTTTTCAGAGTCCCCTTCAAATGAAACCAAGGTATATGTTATAAAACAGATGAGTTTTGATTTGATCAATATGTAGAGCAGATCATTACTTGGGCTGCTTTCACTATGCAAGGATTGCCCAAACACTTATGGATCACTTTCCCCCAACCCTATGACTATTGCAGAGTTAGTGTTGGCTTACTAGCCATGAAGATATTACAGTATATCATGAAGTCAGTTTCACCTTGGCAATTTCCCCAAATGGGAGAAACTGGCCAGCATAATTTGAGTATGAAACACCTACTACCATTAGGAGATCTGGGAGCTGTACATGTCCCCCACTTCCTGATTTCTTTTTCATCTTACAACTCGCCTTGTCCCCTCACGTGGACATGAGGACTATATAGCTACATTCTTTTTAGGCATCCTTGCACTTTTTAAAAAACTAGAAATGACTTCTGGTTACTTTCATTTTTTGTTTTAGTTTTTTGTTTTGGGGGTTTTGGGGTTTGTTTGTTGTTGTTGTTTTGATGGGGGCAATTCTCCAGCATAAAACTTGCTTGAGTGGCATTGTTGTCCTGCATAACCCCAGATAATAGAGTGGACTCTTTAATTTTTTTAAAAAAAAATGTATTTAGGCTTATTGAGGAGGTGACACTGCCTGTCTTGGGGTTTAGTGAAAACTCTCCATGAGGGGTGTTCCATAGTCAGTGCCTAAGCAGCCATGCAGGAAATAAGAATGTAGGGTACAGATAGCAGTTATGAAATTAGAATTGAAATGCACAGGATTCTCAGGCCAGCGTGAACATTTGGCTAATGCCGGAGAACAGGATACTCAGGTCTGCATGAGATTTGGGTAATGCCAGAGAAATAAGACTGTGTAATACATATATTATCTATATTTTTGCACTTGACTAACTTGTTTTCTTATAGATTCTCGCACCTGTGGGAGTTCTAAACAGGCGCCTACAATGGATATGAATCCTACCACTGAACCTGACGGGAAATCAGAAACAAGAACTGATGAAAAGCCTGGAACAGAAACAGAGTTTCGAGAAGTTATGGTTGACACGGCAGCCTTAGAACTTGTAGATGAATGTTTCTCTGATCCTGTTGATACTTGATCAGATATTCTTCTTGTATGCCTTCCCACAGTTTAAGGAATTGCTGGTTCTTCATTCCAATCTGTCTCAAAATAATCATAGCCTTTATAAATATCTGCCTATCAATAGCTAAGCCGACAAATCTGAATAAGAACAGTTCACATATAGGCCAATGTAGTGATTGTACTCTGAACAATATTAGATTTAGAATTATGCAGGTCTATGAAACATCTAGATGTAAGACTCCTTAGCCTCAAGTGATCTAAATAATGTCAGCTTTACGTCCATGTCATTGTTTTCTGGTTTTCTTGAGATTCTTGATTCTGCTGAGGTTTGGGCATACAACTGACAAAACACCAATGAGGAAGGCCAAAACATTTTATGCTGAACAACCACCAAACCTCAATAAAATTTTAAATGGAAAAAGAGGAAGAGATTTGAATTCAGTCATTGAAACATGTAGCTCCTGCAAATTATTGTGTCAATAGTAGTAGTATCATGTATGATGCTGGATGTTTAAAAGAACCAGAGAGAGGGAAATGTGCAAACAGATGGTTTTTGCAAGCTGCCTCTGACCTTTTTCAGTACTCTGTGCAAAGTGAGGATATACACCCACCAGCTTCTGGCACCTTCTTTGACAACAGCCAAACCTGTAAATCCAAATATTTCCTTCCTTCCTTCCCTCCTTTCTCCCCCCCTCCCTCCCTCCCTTCCTAAATATATTCTAGCTCATGGCTTGTGCTTATCAAGTTATAAAAGGCAGAATGTCTGTGAAGATTCTCAGTCATCCAGGTAAGTTTATCTGGAAGTTGAGTCCATGGACTTGCACTAGCTGTATTCAGACTGATGAAGCTGTTTGGATAGCAGCGAAACGTTTCTATCTCTCAAAAAGAAGTCCAGTAGCCATGACTCAACTTCCAGATATAAAAGGCACAGTTTTGCTTTATGTGTTTTCTTGCTTTATTTTGTTTACATATATAGATGCTGTTTTCATGATAAATCACTGGGTTAAGCAGTGTAATAACTCTTACTAGTCATCTCATGCTTCTTTTGAGAGTTCTACTATAATTTAGACCAGGTGCTTGCCTTTACTGTGAATCTCTTTGTGGCTTTTTCCCAATGAAAAATCTGAAGAATTCAGGTCCTTTTTCTGGTCATAAGATTGCAGTGGCCATTACTTAGATATAACGGCTTGGCTGCTGGTGGCTGAAAACATAGCAGTTCCATAGAAGATAAGCATAAAAAGGCAAGACAAACACATTTTACTTCTGCTTTCTGTATACAATGAGACCCAGTGCAGTGTAACGTTAGAATACGTACACACAAGGCATAAATGTGTATAATATAAATTGAAATGGGTTTTCAATCCATCCACTGTATTTATTCAAAAACAATGGTGATAACAATCACCAATTTGGTCTTACATCAGTGCCCATTATATTTTTGGGGGGTGGGGTGGGGGGAAGATATGTTAACAGTGCATGGTGGTCTTAGTACATGATTTTCTTCCCTTAGCATTTTGCAAGTTGTGGTTTCATTCCTTTGGTGACAGGTGCTCCAAATGTAAACACAAATCTTTTGCAGATTTGATGACTCTGGTGTGAAGCTCACAAGAAACCATAATCCTGGATAGGAAATGTCCTATCATTTTCAAAGTAAGCACTCAGCAGCATCTTATGTAGTTAGGCCCTGGAAAAGAAACTGGTGCCAGCTACATTTTATTCTTTATCACAAATACTTGAGATTGGATGGTGGATGTTCACGTTCCCTCTGCTTTCTGACAACATTTCTCAGTGACACTGCATAAGAATGGCTGCTCCGCTTGCTGATATTTTGTACTATGTGCCCCCTAAGAGAAGGCCTTCCTATATTTGTAAAGCCTTTGTTGTCATTCAGTCTGATGTCAGGAAGGTTAAGTAGACATCCCTCCCAAACTCTGTTGTGAAACATTTGGAGTTGTGCTTTGCTTTTGGTACAGGAAACTGCATGCTTATAGTACTAGAGAAGATGCATGGAAGGCTAGGACATAGAGATGGGCACGACTCAGCGAAATTTTCATTTTCATTTTTGTTTTTCGTTTTCGTTACGCAACGAAAACAAAAACGAAAAATGCGCAACCCCCCCGAAAAACGAAAACGAACCAAAACGGACCCCTCAATGAAAAAGAAAAAACGAAAAATTATTTTTTTGAGTCGTGCCCATCTCTACTAGGACATAAAACTGCTTCAGGCACTTTGCAGAACTGCTAGAACTTGCCAGATTGCTTCCTTTTCTTACTCCAGTTTGTGGCAGTATATATATCCAGAACATTCATTTTGCTGCAATGTCTTTATCTGTGTTTATGCTACAGTGGTTTTTTATGATGTTGTACCTACCTAATAAAGAGATTATTTTATATGTCAAATGTGCAAATATTGTATCATTCATTTGTATCAAATGTCTGCTCTTTATGTTGGCAAAACCACTTCCCGAAAAGCGTATGAAGGAGAGACTCAAAACTCAAACAAAAACTGAGCCAAGAACATCTCCTGGGCTGAACTACCCTCACTCCTCTCACAATCTGGGGCCATCTTCTCAAAGACCCTCTGAACTTGTCCACTCCGGCTCTACCCACTGAAGCCTGGTCCCTGTTAACAAACAGTAAATACATAGCTTCAAAACAACAGATGTGAAGGACCAATAACAGAAGTCTATTAACTTTGTAACTAAGCATAGAACAGCAAATTTGAATTAAGCAATATTTTTAATGGATTTGCTCTGGCGGTCTATTAGCAAAAGTCCGTGCATTTTGATTTGTTGATGTTGTTGCCAGGAAATTGTGAGCACCAGCAGTTTCTTCTATTTAAAAAAAAATCACGTATTTTCGCATCATTTCTTATAGGTTTCTTCCAAGATGTTGAACCCTGTGGGGGAAGAGAACCCAGGATTTTGCAGAGAGTCTGTACAGAGCAAACAATATTAGACATGGGCACGGAGCGGCGAAATTGTCATTTCCGTTTTTGGTTATTGTTTCCGTTACGTAACGGAAACGGTAACGATAATTACGCAGCTCCAGCTCGAACACGACCCGAAAAAAGAAAAATTGGGTCGGGTTTTTCGTTGTCGTTAATGGCATCGCGGCGATCACGCGGTGCCAAGCAGCACAGAAAAAAGTTTTAAAAAGTAAAAACAAAACAACCCCCCCGACTCCCGGCCAAAAAAGCAGGCGAAAATATGCCTGCCTGAGGACACCTACCAGAGGGGTGGTTTCTGGGGGGGGTCCCCGGCCTCCCCCCCTCTCATGTCCTGGGCTGCTTGCACCAGGCTGGCGGGGGGCATCCTCGTCGTCTGTCTCGCATGCCATGCGGTGGGGGGGATCCAAAATGGCAACCACAATTTTTCTTTAGAAATCATGGTCAAAAAACACACCAAATCGCCACAGAAACATGTGAAATTTATTTATTTTAAATGCCTGATTTTTAATAGTAGCAGAAGTGGGTTTTTTATAGCAATAAAATGTTTTATTTTATTTTATTTTATTTTTTATTTTTTTAGACCTGCCCATTTGGGCTGGGCATGGGATGGGACCATGCAATTTTTTTGAACCATTCCACCAATGGCATGGCCAGGTTTTGACTGACACTTCTGGATGTGCCAGAGGGCATAAAAAGCCGATGCACCTTCCAGAAGTTGCAGTTGGGTCTTGGATGTGGAGGGTGGAGGGCTGTGTGGCTGGCTGCTGCTGGCTGATTGGAGGGAGGCTGGAGGTTTTAGATTTAAGTTAGGCAGGCAGGGGGGGAATTGAATTTAGAAAATAATTTCTTTAATTCTCTGCAGCTTTGTCTGCTGAAGGGAATAGCAGTTTATTCTTTTTTTTTCCCTCTGGCAGTTTGAGAGGATTTTTTTTTCTGATATTGGGTAAAGGGGGAGGTTCGACTGGGAGGAGGTGTGGATTTATTTTAAAAATATATTACATTGGGATGTCAAATCACGCTAAATCGCGGTGGAAACGACAAACGACAAACGAAATGACAAAACGACAAATTTTTGAAAAATTTCGCGACAAACGGAAACGACCTGAAACGGACCCGTTCCGACAAACGAAAACTCGAAACGTCATTTTTTCTGGTCGTGCCCATGTCTAAACAATATCAAGGAACAGCTAAGTTAGCTTGTGAATGTAGTCCTTGCAAAATTAGCATGGCTAACAGAACTGTTTGTGTTTTGGAAATAGGATGGCTTCTAGCAGTTTCAGTAGGTTCTCTTCTTTCTTGTAGGAAAAAGGGCTATGCACAATGTGGCTGCTGATACTATATTTTATTTATTGGGCTTGAGGCACTGGGCATGCACACCTTATCGCTGTCTTGGGGTTGGGAGGCAGAATTTGAGTGTTATGACAAGAGGCTGAAAAAATCATCTTGGTCTTGCCCATGGAATAACTTGTAAACTTGGCCACTGTTTTAAATATTAGTAAATAGACTGGGGCCAAGGCCTGCTATTAACCCAATTTTTAAATCATTTTTAACCTATTTATTTATTTCCTACCTCTTATTTTACATTTTGTTGCTTCTGTTTTATACCAATGTATGCCAACAAAGGTTCTTGTGATTGTGATTGTGAAAAGTTGGACTGAGTAAGTGTGGCTATCTGCCTGTCATAAAGAGAACAGCTGGGAGACTGGAGCTGTTTGGATATCTAGGTACAGGATAGATGATACCTGGCTCAACAGTAGTATCAGTAGTATCAGTGAGAGGGATTTAGGTGTCCTGGTGGACCACCCCCTAAGGATGAGGCAGCAGTGTGTTGCAGCTGCCAAAAACACGAACACAGTCCTAGGCTGCATCAAGAGGGGGATAGCATCAAGATCACGGAAAGTGATCATGCTACTCTATACTACCCTAGTGGGGCCACATTTGGAATATAGTGTCCAGTTCTGGTCCCCACAGTACAAACAAGATACAGAGATCCTAGAATGCAGAGAAAAGCATCAAAGATGATAAGGGGAGTGGAGGTTAAATTGTATGAAGAATGACTAAAAGAACTAGACATGTTTAGTCTGATGCAGAGAAGACTGAGGAGAGACACAATAACAGTCTTCCAATACCTGAAGGGTTGCCACAAGGAAGAGGGCATTGATTTCTTCTCAGTCGCACCTGAGGGTATGACAGACCCATGATTTTTGGTGTGCAGTCTATGGGCAGAGATGGGGCAGCTGATGGGAGAGTGGTTTGGGGGAAATACTGTAGAAAAATCAGGTAGATCCGTGTAGATCCATGTCTTGGGTCCATGCTTTTGCACCACTGTGGAGCCATGTGCTGACAGATCCATGATTCCTGGTGTGCCATCTGAGTACAGAGATAGGGCCTAGACTGGGAGAGTGATTTTGGTGCAATCCTGGACAAAAATCAGATCTGCAAGAATCTGTGCCTGGGATCCATGTTTTTATGTCACTGTGGAGCCATTCACTGATGGATCTACAATCTGTGGGCAGAGATGGAGCCTATGATGTGACAGTGGTTTTAGTATGACCCAATGTAAAAATTGTTGGATCCATATTTTTGCACCACTGTAGGGCCATGCGCTGATGGACCCCTGATTTTTGTTTTGTGCGCAATCTGTGTGCAGAGATAGGGGCTAGGATGTGGGAGTGGTTTGGGGGCAATCCTGGATAAAAATCATTTTGGTTTTTGCACCACTGTGGAGCCATGCGCTGACGGACCCGTGGTTTTTGGTGTGCAATCTGTGGGCAGAGATGGGTCCAATTGTGGGACAATGATTTTAGTATGATCCAATGTAAAAATCAAATGAAATCAAATTGATCGATGACATGGATCCATGATTTTGAGCCACAGCCATTTATTGGAGGGCCCATGATTATTACTGTGTAGTGACTGGGCATTAATGATATTGTAAGAACTTGTGGTGATTTGGGAAAGATCTTGGGCAAAAATCATGAAATCAAGAGGACCTGTTCTTGATTTTCAGGATCCACCTTTCACCCAGACCCTATTTTAGGGACAGAGTAAATATTACAGGTGAGAATTCCCATTTCCTGAAATGTCTTTTTGACGACCAAGAAGCAACATTACAGTTTGCTCTCATTTACCCATTACTGACATCACCACCAAGTGCTGACAGAAAAAAGGGGGAGGCCTGTGCTCAATATCAAACTAAATGCAAATGCAAAATAGAAATATTTTTAAAAAGAAAAGATGAAATGAGCCACAGACCTGAGACCTCCCTGGCTGACTGAGTCTGCCTTGATCTACTTCGTAGGGCGGTTCTGAATGCAATGTGTGTGTGTGGGGGGAGGAAAGCCCCATGTAGTCTTGGGTGGGACATAATGAGATGATCAGGAGAGGAGGATAAGTCAGCAGCAGAGAAGATTGGGACAGGTGTGTGTGTGTGTGTGTGTGTGTGTGTGTGTGTGTGTGTGTGTGTG
>JAHTLZ010000007.1:9406675-9420940 GCA_023846285.1 Phrynocephalus versicolor | reverse complement strand
GGGGAATTGTGGTCCAAAACATCTGGAGTGCCAAAGGTTCACCACCACTGCCTTAGCAGGTGTTCCACATTGAAGGCAACAACTACATTTTATCAGGAGAGCTTGTACCCAGCATCATGCTGAAATTCTTCCTTTTTTATCCAAGTGTTGTACAATTTAAAATTATGGACATATATGAATTATAGGTAACATTAAAGCCAAATTTAAATGTTAATATAATTAGACTATTTTTGACCAGAAGCAGGGCGCTTCAATAGCATTGTATCAGCCATTTGCTAGATCTTCTTTTGTACCTTTGGTGGGGCATACATTGCATGCACATATGGTAAATGGTGTGTTGACTGAATTTCTTCACAGGCATAGAACATTTGTCCTGTTTCTCATGCAGTATCCCATTTTACTCGTCTGTCCCAAATTGTTTTTCTGGGGGAAGTACAGAAGGAACCTCCTTGAAGACTGGAAAAACATTGCAAATACATTTGTGCATCTCCCAGGCAATGGATGCAGCCAGCCAAGCCATCACTTCTAGAAGTGCAGCATTGCTATTTATCATTTTAAAATGTTATTTCTATTTCTATATCTATTTATTTTATTTGTTAGAACTGCAGTATATGCTACCCCATTATAGTGTGACTCACTATTCTGGATGGTTTACACCAGTAATAAATAAAACATACTGTTACAATACTAACACATATTCAGGGTTAACACATTAAGCCAATTAAACACATTGAAATAAACAGCCTTGACTTAGAATGAACATGAAAACAAGGTTAGGGTGCATAGACTCACTGAATGGTGTCATCTGATGGCAGTATAAGATCATGTTAGATGATGCTGGAAAGAGCCATTTCACAGAGTGTGGTTGCATTTAAAACAACTTTCCCATACATACTGTATGTGATCTGGTTCGAAATAATCCAGTCCAACTCAAACAAACAAACAAACAAACATACATACAAATAAAAGAGGGGGGAGGAGATTAGCCCTGCTGCTGGATTTAAAAGGTCAGGATTGGGCCAAGAGCAGGGTTTTGATGTTCCCATACATTGTGCAGTGCTGTAAAATTGTTTAAGCCAGATTCCAGATTTCACCCCAAGTGGTTCAAACTGTGAGCCACCTGATTTTATTTTAGTTTATTAGGATCTACATACAGGGCTGAGGCACTAAAAACACTGTAGTAAATTAAACGGAGTAAAATCAGAAAGTTGATCCTGTACTATTGTGCGCAATAAAATGGGTATTTTTTTTTATAGGAGCAGGAGAGAGATGTGGATGTTATTGCTGCTATTGTTCAAGGCCTCCTAACATGAGTTCCTTTCACTAAATCAGGGCATTCTCAGACTTCCCCCCATAACAGGATTGGGATTTATTTTACAAGTAACAAAATGAACAACTTTTTTGATGTCTGGCAATATAACAGGTTGTTCGCCTCCATCGCTGGAGTTAACTTTTATTTTTACTTTGATTGTTCAGTTCTTATAGCCCCTTTCTTATTTTTCTTATTTTTTTAATTTTTGATTTGATGAAACCTTGCCTGTCCCCTTTACCTTGCCTATTAAGCCCTGTTCACCGTCCTTTTATCACCCACTGCTATTGTTGGTAGGGGTTGGGGAGATTTTGTTCCTCTGACCAACCCCACCACCTGTTTCCTCAGCTCACTGATTGGGTTGAGGCTCGACTCCCGACTCCCACCTCCCGCCTCCCAGTCTCTTGCTCCTGGTTGGCTCCTGGCTGAGACTGGAAAATACAGAAATGAAGGAACTAGAAAAGAGTATCAGGTGTAAGGATGTATCCCTGTAGATCAAGACCAAGATTATCCGAATTTGAGATGATATATTTAATTATTTTAAATTTGGCATTCTTTTTATTGCTAATCCTAGTCAATAGCCAAGGATGCTGCTGCAAAACATTTTATTCCTGTCCAGCAAAAACTGGGCAAGCTGCATACTATAGTCACATTGCTCAGAACACTATGATACCCAGAGATGTGATGTAATTATTTTAGAGTACATAAAGTCAGCTGATGTCAAGCTCTACTTACGACAGCAAACCTAGACTAAGGAAGGATGAAACCTACAGTGTTTCATTAATGATGACAATCACTGGAATCAAGAATGCATTAATGATGTCATCTAGTGAAAAGTGTTTTTTCTCAGAATTTTCAACTGCAATTGATATGCTTTTAATTTTTTTGTTATACAGTCCTTGAAACAGAAGTTGACTGCTGCAAAGCAAATCAACATTGAATTCTAAAAATGACAACACAAAAAGCCATAACCTTGAAATGGCATTTTAGATCAGCATTTCATTTTTGTATAGATGTAGCAAAAAGTTTACTTTTGTTTTATGCAAAATTTGGGGATGTTTCGGCAAAGGGTTTTGAGTTCTGATTTTTAAAATATCCCCAGTGTTAAAGCAGATCAAATAAACTGAAAATACAAATCTTGCTTACCTTGAAAGATAATGATTGGCCCACCCACATTTTTTTTTCAATTTTGGAGCAATCCAGGCTGCAGGGGCTGAAATACTATTTCTCAAAAAGAGTCTTTCAAATGGGAAAATACTGTAGTGACTTTGTTATAAGCTGAGCATACATGGAATAGGCTTATTGGCAAGAACATTGCAAAGTATATACATTGCTGGAGCTTCATGGGCTTAGAGCAGTGATTCTCAACTGTGGGTAACCTATGTGTTCCTGAACTGCAGCTCCCAGAAGCCTTCACTTCTAGCTATGCTGGCAGGGATTTTGTGGAACTGCTGTTGAAGAACACCCAGATTACCTAAGGTTGTGAACCAATGGTTTAGGGTGATAAAATTTTACAGATGCCAAGTCAAAAGACCAAATTTATTCAAACAATTTTAAAAAGCTTGCTTTAATGAAAGTAACAGAATTACACCAGAGAGAATGCCCAAAAGGTTAGCATAAAATTTTGTAATTGATATTCAAAGTATATTTGTATTATGAGCATTTTTCTCATTTGTAACATGGGTGTGATATTGTGCAGGGAAACTGGGCCATTTTCTGGCATTTTGAATCATGGATACAGATGCACACTATCCCACATTCATTAACTGGAGGTTTGTTTGTTTTTTTTTTTTTTTTTTTGACAAAATGAATTTCTCATCTTTTCAGCACCAAGCTCATATTTTTTTTTCACCCCACAGTTATCTGGTGGGATGCAGCTGGCCATGTTTCAAGTAGTGGGCTAAATGATTAAGTTCATACAGTAATTTGTTTTTGCAGTGAGAAGCTGTTTTGCATTAAGCACTATTTGCAATGTTTTAAACTTTTCAACTGGGAGCTCTTTTGAGTATGTATAAGAAAAAGGCTGTCAAGAAATAGTGATAATGATGATTACAATAATTGGTAGTAGCAGTCCTAAACACACCTATCTGAAAGGATGTGCAACTCAACACAGCACAACACCCCTTTGAAAAAAATGTTATAAATGATTGATTGAGTCAAAGAGGATACCACTTGAGCTTCTGCTTGAACAAGTAGAAATTATACTGGACAGCAGATGGCAGGCTGAAACAAGCTCAACCAAAGATATGTTGATGGCTGAAGCAGAAAATCCAATTGGCACAGCGTACACACACATAAATGTACACACAGTGAGAGACATTCTCATTTCACCCCCTCCAATCTACACTACTGAAGAAGAGAAGTGCAGAACAGGAACCTCTGGCCATCTGCTCTCAAGAAGAGCATTCCTTGCCTGAGATAACTCTTGGTGCAGCTTCACCCTATCTTTCCACATGTCTCATTAAAACTGCTCTACTCTGCATAATGAGGAAAGGCAGAAGAAGCCCAGACCAAGAAAGATGTGCCATTGGCTTCTGAAAAGGTGATTTGTTGTTGTGTGAATGGGCAACTCCTTCTCCAAGTTCCTTGAGGTATTAAGTAGGGATGGACATGAAACGGAAAAATAGTGTCTCATTTCATTGAGATTCATCCCCCACCCCGTGTTTCATTCTGTATTGTAATGATTTTTTTGTTTTTTTAAAAAAATGTTGCTTAAAAAATGAAGTGGAATGAAATGAATCCCCCACCACACCAGCGGTATAGCTGGTGCGGAGGGGGATTCAAAAGCCTCCTTGCCACCGCCTTCTAGCTGATTTAGACAGCTCAAGCAGTCAAAAAATCCCTACTGGGAAGTGGGCAGAAAGGGAGAACGGAGCAGCCATGCAGAAATAAATTCCCTGCCTGACTGCTCCTTTCTCCCCTGCCACCCCCTCCTCATTGTGGGTGTTTTGGACAGGAAGTACTGTGGGCAATCCCTGTCCAAAACACACCTCTGGAAGGAGAAGAAAGGAGCAGAGACAGTGGGGAGGCTTTTGAATCCTCTGCTGCACCTGCACTCTTGCTGGTGAGGTGGGGGATTTTAAAAAGGATCTAGACCACTACCTGGGTGGTGGGCTGGAGCCTTTTTAAAATCACCTGCCCACAACAGTGAGAGAATCGCTGTTGGGGAGCACTTTAACCAGGCTCCAGCCTTTGACAGCTGGGATGAAGCCTGGTTAAAATGCCCCCCCCCCCACTCAGCGAGCCTCTCACTGTTGCATGCGGGCTATTTAAAAAAGGCTCCACCGGATCCTTTTTTAAATCGCCTGCCAGAAACACCAAGCCTCTTTGACAGGTCAGGGTGTAGAGAGGGGGGCTCCCCCTCTCTACACCCTGACCTGTCCAAAAAAAACCACCTGGTAGGCAGGGCGAGAGGCCAAAGGCAGAAAAGAGAAGGGAGGGAGGGGACCTGCTCTTTTCTGCCCTTTGTCCCTCCTCCTGACTCCCAGCTGGGTTTTTTTGACAGGTTTGGGTGTGGGGGAGGGGGGAATCAGTGGAATCTTTTAAAAATCACCCTACCAAAACAGTGAGAGGCTCACTGTTTCAGGTGGGCATTTTTAAAATTGCCTTCCCACAACAGTGAGGCTGGGGGGCATTTAAACAGGCTCCAGCCTCTGAAAGCTAGCCTGGAGCCTGTTTAAAATGGCCTGGACATTCGCTTACCATTGCCCTCTCAATCTCCTTCTGTGGGATTCCTCACCACCTCCCAGCTGGTTAATTTTGACAGCTTGAACTGTCAAAATCAGCTAGGAGGTGGTGGTAAGAACTGGAAAACAGCCACCCATTCGCAGCCCCTTGCCTTAAGGGAGATCTGGCAGCGGCATCCCGGTTCGGAGGACCCAAACCAAAAAGATATTTTGTTTTCAGTTCAGATAACACACTGTCTGTTTTGTTTCACTGTCGTTTTTCGTAAGGTGCCCATCCCTAGTATTATGGTTTAAATGCCTTGCAAGAAAAAAGGCATTGGAACTTCATGCTGCCAGATACTTAAGAGAAGAATTACTCTAAAAGATACAGCTGCTTTCAGGAAAAAAGTAAAATGACCACTTAGTCTACAGTTCAGCTAAACAATACTCAAGCCTGAATAGATTATGCTAGTTTCCAAGGCTGAAACCTCCATAAACATCTCTGTTCATCCCAGATAAACAATATGAGTGGTAACACTAACTGTACAACACTAGCTGAACGCCCACACATCTTAGATGTAACATCACTCTAGCTTCCCAAGCAAAATTCTTTCCTGAAGTTTCCAGTCTTTTCTGCCATTCTGCTTTGGTGGGGGTGGGGAATGTAGGCAATAAAAAGGGCCTAATAGTGAGGGCAAAGGAGCTCCCGTTTTGATTCCTATCATGGTTACTTTGATGTGTAAAGAAATGTGGAGATTAATCCAGGAAGGAACAGTAGGTGGAGCACAGAAACAACAAATTTATTGCCAGAGTGCCTCTCTGGCTGTTTAGTTCCCTTTCCAGAAAATTTATAAAGCTTTCACACCTCGTTTGTGATATTTGAACATCTGGTTTGCAGAAAACTAGAAGCTTGTTTTTTTTCCAAGAATTGGCAGACCCCTCTCTACAAATATTGATTTTAAAAAAAAACTGACCACCTTCTTATATTTTGGTGTTGTATTTACCAAGATGATGAAACTCACCTCTCTATATATGTGTCCTTGGATGCAAACACATACAAATCTCTTAAAAACATACATATTCCTTTTAAAGTATCTATACTATTGAAAAGGTACATTTTAGTAATTATTGCCTCAGGGGCAGTTATAATATCATAAAAATGAGGACAAAAATGCCGTGTTAGGAAGAGTCAGAATATGAAGCGTTATCTAGAAAGATGTAAATTAAGAAGTGCATGATGTCTTGTGATCCACAAGCAGACATTCTTTTGTTGCTAGGCAACCTCAATCTGTTTCCTTCTTCCCAAATTTTGCAAAAGGATCATTTGGAGGCCAAGGATAAAAAATTCCATGTGAAGCTGGGGATTTGAGGGTGATTGGTTACAGAGTGTTCTTCATTTCTTCATGCATTCATTCATTTTAAGCTCATTTCTATACCACTTTTCATTTAAAATGTCTCTAATTGATCCAGATAACCTTTGGGCTTCAAAATGAAAAACTGCCCTGCTGGTCTTATTTCCTCAGGCCCATTGGCAGCACTCATTATCAAAAGTCCTGTGGAACTATTTAACTTTCCTTTCAAAGTTTATCATGTGGGCAGTGAGCTTTCTTCCTTAGGGGGTGGCGTGATGAACATGTAGCCTTCTTGGTGTTGTTGCATTGCAGCTCCCAAAATTCCTTAGCATTAGGTATCCTGATGAGTAGAGATGAGTACAAAATGCCTAAATGGCGTTTCGTTTCATTATTCTTTTTTTAAAAAATTGTTTTTGTTTTGTTTAAAATGAAACAAACTTTTTTAAAAAAATTCATTTTTTCATTTGCTTTGTTTTTCTTTCTTACTTCCTTGCTGTTTTATTTTGTTAACTCATGCCAACCAACTGGCCTGCGGGCTGGGTCAGTGCAGGTTTTTTTGTTTGTTTGTTTTTATATGTGTTGAGCAGCTGGTCGGCAGGGCGGTCGGCATGTTTTACTATTTTTTATTATTTTTAATTTAAATTTTATATTTAAAATTTTTTACTTGGATGCCGCTGAGTCTGTGTGGTTTTTTCTTTCTATTCTTTTTTGTTTTCTTTTACTCACACCAACCAGCTGGCCTGCGGGCTGGGTTGGCATGTTTTTCTATTTTTCATTCTTTTTCATTCTTTACTTTTTTTAAACTCATGCGCCAGCCGGGTCAGTGCGGTTTTTTCCTTCTTTTCTTTTCTCTTTTCTTTTACTCATGCCAATCAGCTGGCATGCAGACCGGGTCAGCACAGTTTTTTCTATTTTTCTATTTTTCTATTTTTATTTTTATTTTTAAAACTTTTTACTTGCATGCTGGCCAGTCTTTTTTTAAAAAAACTTATCTCGCCGACCAGCTGGCAGTTTATCCCCAATTGGGTGGGGGAAAGGGTGGTATGTTTTAAAAAAATTCCCACTGAAGCCCCACACTACAGCTGATTGGTGGTGGCTTGGGTGGGGGGAAAAGCCTGCAGTTTCCCCTGCATTTGGGGGAGAGGGCGCTGGCTTTTCCCCATAGGAATGGATTTCTTCAATGCATTCCTATGGGAAAATGAAAAACGAAGTGAATGAAACAGAAATTTCCATTTTAAGAACATAAGAACATAAGAACATAAGAAGAGCCATGCTGGATCAGGCCAAAGGCCCATCTAGTCCAGCTTCCTGTATCTCACAGCGGCCCCACCAGATGCCCCTGGGAGCGCATGAGACTAGATATCTGTCTCCTGATACCACTCCCCTGCATCTGGCCCTTGAAGTATCCTGGTTTAAAGCCTAGAGATTACACATCTCCATCATTTTGTTTTGTTTCATTTTTCTCTGATGGGTCTGTTCAGTAATCGTTTCATTCCATAATGAATAACGAATAACAAAGCAAATTAAAAATTCATTTTGTGCCCATTGCTAGTGACGAGGCCTGTTGGGAGTTGCAGTCAAAGATGGGGGAGCCTTCCATTCTTTGCACCATTGTAGTGGAAGATCTGCCAAACCAAGGGTGCATTCAAATGGACTGTTTTGGAGCAGACTGGTGAGGGCCAAATAAGTTCACTTAGGGTCAGGGTCAGGTGCAATATGCCAGTTGGTACAATCCTCATATCCAAATGGAGCAAGTGACTGGGGTGGTCCAGCTCTTTCTGACTGGAGTTTTACTCCTCTTTTTTTCTGGCAGAGTCTCTATATTTTTTAAAAAATTGCACAGTGGATAGAAATGTGATGTGTGACAGATTTTCCAAGTAATAACACTTTTACTGTTGAATTCCTGACTGTCATGCAACTCATCATCATCATCATCATCATCACCATCACCATCCAACTGCAGTGCTGGAAGGGACCCTATGGATTCCACCCCCTGTCAAGGAGCCATAGTGAGGAATCAAACCCCCACCGGCCTCTGGCTCCTGTCTTACACACCCATCTTACAGGCACAGAATCTGCTAGTTGGCACTGGCAACCTGTTTCCTCCCATCTAACACCATTATATTCAGTTTATCATTAGATGTGAATGACCCCCCCCCCCACAAAAAAACCAAAAAGCCCTGCAACTGTATATATCAGTGTGGGAGACTGCATGCCTGGTGGAAAAATATATGAGGTAGTTCTCTTTCTTTGTTCCCATCTCATCACACTACTTTCTAGGAAACTGGTTTGTTTTGTTTTGCTTTTTCTGCTGAAGGTGCATGAGCTGCCTTAGTTGCTAATGCCGTGTATGTCAGCAGGCTTGTCGAGGCTTGCCTGATTATGTTGGATCTGCATTAGATGATACAGTATCTCTAGCCCTTTTGATCCACATAGCCTGAAGGATTAAACATGATGTGATCTGAATCTCTTTGACCCTGGAAGATGCAGCTAGTTAGGCAGCAAGCTGAAGGTGGACAGCATTTTCAGGTAACCTGGTGTCACCAACAAGAACAGGAGAGACATATGCCAGCAGGGCTGGACAAGGCAGAGCCGAATAAGGCAGGGCAGGGCAGGGCAGGGCAAGTCTCTCACCTGCAATCATTGGAAGCCCTTTGACTTAAAAACCTGCTGCTTGTGCAATCCTCCCACAATCGGCTTTGCTAAGTCACACTTGATCCAATATATGCTTGTTTCCTTCCTAATGCAGAACCATGTGCATTTTTGTCAAGTGTTGAAAGGCACTATAGTATAGAAATTTGACTATACAGCAATTAAAATCATGTAACCCCCCTCCTCCATTACAGCAGCTCCACTGGCTGCCAATCCATTTATGGGCACAATTCAAAGTGCTGTTTTTTAAATATAAAGATAGACAGATAGATAACTCTTTATTGTCATTGTCCTGTGTAGAACAACAAGATTGAAAGAATCTATATCAGCTTTTACAGGACCTGACAGTACAACCATACATAACTATCTATCCCCCACCCCATACAAACACATTTAACTCAATAACAACACACTTAAAAACTCTAAAAACTCTTTATAAAACCTCTAAAACCTCTAAAAGCTCTAAAAACTACAGAAGCTCCCCCAGAAACTGCATTTTGCTGTATTCAAAGCCAAAACTGCTCTTGGATAGAAACTGTTCCTCAAGTGGCTATTCCTGGTCTTAATGACCCTGTATCTCCTTCTAGGGGGCAAGCTGAAAGAGATCATTTCCAGGGTGTTTGAGATCCCGCACAATCTCTACAGCTTTCTTATAACACCTGGAATCATAGATTTGGTCTAAAGTAAGGAGAGTACACCCAATTATTCTCTCTGCAGTAGACATGGGCACGACCAGAAAAAATGACATTTCGAGTTTTCATTTGTTGGAACGAGTCCGTTTCGGGTCATTTCCGTTTGTTGCGAAATTTTTCAAAAATTTGTCATTTTGTCGTTTCGTTTGTCATTTGTCGTTTCCACCGCAATTTAGCGCGATTTGACTTCCCAGAGCATAGGGGCGTCCCGCAATCAGGGCCGGCGCTAGGTGTTTTTGCGCCCTAGGAGGTGGGCGGGGCGGGGCGGCGGGAGGGAGGTGCGGGCGGGCGGTGGCAGCGGCAGGGGGGAGGCGTGGGCGGGCGAGTGGGCGGGCGGCGGCGCGGGCCGCAGGCAGGTGGCGGCGCGGGCAGGCGGGCGAGTGGGCAGTTAGGATATCACTTAGGATAGAGGTTCTGTTCTTGGCTTGCACCCCAAATGTGTGTGTGTGCAAGCAAATTGAAGTTGGGAAAATAGAAAATAAATGGTAGTATATAATATATTTTTAAAATAAATCCACACCTCCCACTCCCAGTCGAACCTCTCCCTTTATCCAATATCAGAAGAAAATCCTCACAAACTGCCAGAGAAGAAATAAAGAATAAACTGCTATTCCCTTCAGCAGACAAAGCTGCAGGGAATCAAAGAAATTATTTTCTAAATTCAATTCTCTCCCTGCCTGCCTTACTTAAATCCTAAAGCCTCCAGCCTCCCTCCTCAATCTCTATTGGATCACACCAGCACCAGCAGCCAGCCCTCCTCCCTCAACCACATCCATACACTCGACTGCGATTTCTGGAAGGTGCCTCGGCTTTTTATGCCCTCCGAGACATCCAGAAGTGTCCGTCAAAAACCTGGCGATGCATGGTCCCATCCCATGCCCAGCCCAAATGGGCAGGTCTAAAAAAATAAAATAAAAAATAAAATAAAATAAAATCAATATGACGTTTTATTGCTCTAAAAAAACCCACTGCTGCTACTATTAAAATTCAGGCATTTAAAATAAATAAATTTCACATGTTTCTGTGGTGATTTGGTGTGCTTTTGACCACGATTTCAAAAGAAAAATTGTGGTTGCCATTTTGGATCCCCCCTCACCGCATGGCATGGCAAGATGACAAGGATGACCCCCCCCCCCAGCCTGGTGCAAGCAGCCCAGGACAGGAGAAGAGGGGGGAAAGGCCGGGGACCCCCCAGAAACCACCCCTCTGGTAGGTGGCAAAGCCTCAGGCAGGCATATTTTCGCCTGCTTTTTTGGCCGGGAGTCAGGGTTTTAAAAAAAAACTTTTAAAAACTTTTTCTGTGCTTTGCATTGCGTGATCCCCATGATGCCACAAACAAAAACGAAAAACCCGACCAAATTTTTCTTTTTTCGGTTCGAGTTGGAGTTCTGACAGCTTAATTATCGTTACCATTTCTGTTACATAACGGAAACGAAAAACGGAAACGAAAACGAAAATTTCGCCAAGTCGTGCCCATGTCTACTCTGCAGTCTTAATAACCTTGGACAGCATTGTTCTTTCTCTGGCTGTACAACTCCCAAACCACACACGCAGGACAGCACACACTGTATGGCACAGTGGCAAAAAGATAGCAACAGGGTTTTTTGAAAGATTATTCTTCCTGAGGATTCTCAAGAAGTATAATCTCTGCTGTGCTTTATTCAGCCTTAAACAGCTTGCCTCTAAGCTATCTAAAAGACTGCATCTCTTTTTATACACGTGCCTAGGCTGTAAGATCACTATGAGAGGCTTTTCTCTCAGTCCTACTACCTTCACAGGTGCATTTGGTGGGAGTGCGGGAGAGGGCCTTCTCTGTTGCTTCTCCCAAGCTCTAGAATGCCCTCCCATGGGAAGCTAGGCTGGCCCCTTCTTTGTCTTCCTTCCACAAGCAGGCAAAGACGTTTCTTTTCAGACATGCTTTCCCTGAAGCACAGTGCTCCAAGAAACATTTTCATACGAATTGCTGTGCTCTCTCATTCTAAATGCGTTTTAGTATTGGTTTTATCTATTGTTTTTAATATAAGACTTGTTCAATTATTTTAATATATTTTCATACCACCTGTTTTTAGCTTTTTGATTTTTTTTTGATTTTGTAACCTGCCTTGGATTCTTTATAAGGAGAAGAGCAGGATAAAATATTTTGGATAAATATACAATGTCTGGGGGAGTCCCTACTGAAATCCTCACTCGGCCTTGAGGCTCAGTGGGGGAAATCTTGTGCAGGCCATTTTCTCACAGTCTAATCCACCTCACTAGGTTCCTTTGAGGAAGAAATAGGCATGAGCCACACCTGCACCACCAAGATCTCCTTGGAAGGAAGGGCAGGCTAGAAATGGATTAATATAATTTGTTGGTTGTTCCAGAGATAATAACGCTGGAGAGATAATAGCAGGTAGATTCGCTGGACTGCAACCTTTGCACCTACAACTCCCACCAGAGTATTATCCTCGTTATTTCCACTTCCTGCCTTTAGGAACAGTAAATCTTGTTGCTGATAAACCCGCCAGCTGTGTACACAGATTATTGTTTCCTATAGTTGGAAGGCACATGTATGGTTTTCGGCTCTGCATGATATAAAAGCAAACAGGTTTTGGTGAAACTGCCCATACTGTTCAAATGGCAGAAAGAGACATAATGATGGATAGCCAATAATTAGCTTGAAAATAAGTGTTGCAGAGAATATTAACATACTCTCAGCTTCTGGCCTTTCACATCTGAGAAACTGGGATCAAAGGACTCTTCTACTTAGGACTTGAAGCCCAATTACAAAACAAAGCAAGGTGATCTGCAAATTCTGAACGATGAAAGAAGATCTTGCTATGACATTCACATAGAAACAGGCCTTGCTTAGAGGTTTCTTTCTTCTGCTTAGGGAGCTTATCTGTCTCTGCCCTAACACAGGCAGTACTTTTCGACAGAATGAGATAGCCACCACAAGTGGATGATTGGAAGGGGTGAAGAGCAGCAGCTAGATGGGCCAAATATAGATGGGAGAGAGTTTTTCCTGGTATGTTGTTCATGAGAATCTACCAAAATTCACAATCTTTCATATTTATAATGGAAAGAACTTGAAATCTGGATACGAATGTGGGAGAAAAGGAAAGTGATAAATTTATCCAATCCAATGATGGCATTATTACCACTATTGTGATCAAATATTTACTTATGACAATCTTATGGCAATCTTATGACAATCTTCTGTAATCTGTCCTATCGTTAACAACTGTGCTTATTCATCATTCCTATTTTCTTGCTGCTTCCAGCTATTCTCAGCAGTAAGGTCTTTTCCAATAAGCCTTGTTTTCTGAAAGTACGGTAGCCTCTGTTTAGCCATTTTCATTTCTAAAGAGAGTTCAAGCTTGATATGATTTAGTGCCAACTTACTGTCTTTCTGGGAGTCCATGGTATCCATAAAAATCTCTTCTAATGACGAATTTTGAATTAATTAATTTTTTTCTTATTAGCTTTCTTCACTATCCAAATTCACATCTGGACATTGTAACTGGGAATATACTGTAATGTTATAGTATTCTGTAGTGTTAGTAATGTAGTATACTGTGGTGTTAGTACAGTATTCAGCTAGACATCCTTACTCTTAAGGATGTTTTTTAAAATTCCTTCAAATAGTTGTCCTTCCAAAACTCTGTCCTCCTCTGATTTCTTGGCTGCAGTTTCCATTTGGATTGATTATTAAAAATTAGTACAGTATAGAAAATCTAAGAGTTTTAGTTGTTCCATTGTCAGCATTAAAATAATATAATTCTTGTGTAGTCATCATTTGTAATCTTGTTTTTGAACTCTCTTGATTAATCTTCCTTATTAGCTGCTTCAAGTTGCCACAGGTTTCTGCCAGTTGTATGGGTTGCCTTCATATCATAGCATAATAAAATAACACAATAATGAAGCTGAAAGGGGCCTAGAATACAGGAATACAGATCATAGAAAGCAGGAATACAGATCATAGGATTATCTGCCAAATGCTTGTCCAAATTTCTCTTGAATGCCTCCAATGTTGACCATTTCACACCTCCTGAGGTAATTTGTTCCATTGTCATACTGCTCTAACAGTTAGGAAGTTTTTCCCGATGTTCAGCTGAAAAAAAATATTTATGCAGGCAATCTCCCCCAGGAAGCTGGGTACTCATTTTACCAACCTTGAAAGGATAGAACGTTCATGGCACAGTGGTTAAAGTGCTGTCCTGCTGCCAAAACTGTGCTCACACACTGGGATTCAGTCCCATGCAGCTGGCTTGTGGTTGACTCAACACTATTGAATGTTTATTTATTTATTTATTGGAAAAAAACTGTCTAATCTGCTCAGATCCATGTAATTTGAGGAAGGACTGCCATCTATAACTCTGCAATAGCAAAAAAATATTTTCCATTTGATCTCTTGTGCCTACTCCTTTTTTAGAAGCCAGTGTGAACATCTGGCATTTCTTATTCCTAATTTTTTCCATAATCTTGAGCATTCGTTAGGTTCCAAAGTAAGTTAATATAATGGTCCTATAGTTACTTCGCTAGTCACTAGTCACTTTCTTAGGGACTGGAGTATATATTAAATGTTTCCAGTCTTTGGAACATTTCATTTCATT
>JAHTLZ010000007.1:9378266-9406665 GCA_023846285.1 Phrynocephalus versicolor | reverse complement strand
TCTAATGACTAGCAGTAAGCATTAGGAGACTCTTGACTATACTCTAGTTCCTATACTGGGCACAAAAGTTTGGTAGTTGCCAGGACTACACCAGCTTACTTGCTAGGCTCAGAATACACTTGTATCATTTTAGCTTGACTTTCAGCTGTATTTCTTTCTTTCCTTTCCTTTCCTTTCCTTTCCTTTCCTTTCCTTTCCTTTCCTTTCTTTCATTCTTGAATCTTTATCCCCTCCACTGGCCATAGCTCACTTGGGGCAATTAACCCACTCTGAGCAGCTATATTGTGTGAAATATATTGATTGATTTTGATCGACTGATTGATTTGACTGACTGACTGACTGACTGACTGACTGCAAGGAGTGGCTTTTTGACAGAGAACAGATAAAACTGGGCAAGGGAATGAGGAGAATGCATTTTGTAAACCGTGAGACTAAATAATTACCCGAGGAAGTAAGGGTGGACAGGTGTGGTGAACAGACAGGCGGGATCATTTTATATATTTTGTTTGCACAAGAAGAAACGCTATAGCTATGAGATATATCTTTTTATTCAAGAAAGGTAACAGATACATTTTGAAATTCCTATTTTTCATTAGATTCTCTGATTCACCTGGAAAATCATGGAGTGAGACTCTTCTTCCTGCCGCCCCCAAAAGCTTCATGTTGGGCAGTAGAGCAAAAGGTGAAGTATCCCTGCTTGACATAATTCCCTTTGCATGCTAGATGGCTATCAACAGGGGCAAAAAAGAGGGCACAATTCTTGCTTGTGTGTCCTAACTAAAGCTGTTTTAAGCATTCAGAACTCCTTTTTGGAGACAGGGAATCCTGGAGATCTGAAACTAAGCCACCTATAATCATTGTTACAACCATTGTATTGTCTCGCATCCCAGTGCCTTCACAGTTGACTACTCATCTGAGCTAGACAGCTAGGGGTCCATTCTGTTCCATATGCTACAACCTTTCACTGCAGAATCCCTCCTGAATGATCAAATAAAGGGTTAACAGTGTACGAGAACCACTTTTTATATCTTGCATTGCTCATGTCTTTCAGAGTTCTCGCTGCTCCATGTCATAGAGGGTAGAAGGTCTTCCTTTCTACACTTATTCCAGGGGTTTGCCTCCTTAGGGAAGATCAAATGTGGATTTTTACTGTACAGTGGTACCTTGTTTAAAGGAATTAATTCGTTCCAAATGAAATTCTTTTAAGCAAATTTTTCTTTGTACAATTTCCCCATTGAAAATGGATAAATCCCTAATCATGACCACTTTTCCGTTGTACAGATTTACCCCATAGGCGATTCTGTTACGTGATTTCCCCCTATCTCTGGAAATTTTTTCCTTTAAGCGGATTTTCTGTTAAACAAACCACTTATTATACGAGGGTCCACTGCATTTCTTTGTTAGGTCATTGAATGTTTTTCCCCCTGTGACTTCACTTTGCTTTAACCATGTTCTAGAATCTAGGTTACCTCTGTGCAAAGTCCAGGTAGGTGAGAGAATCTACATTTGGCAGCCTCCAGATGACTTGGATGAAGGCACTCTGTCATTTCAACCCTTGTTGAACTTTCTACCCTATTGCCAAATAATGGCATAAGATCACTAGAAGTGATTGTTCTGTGCTGTGCTTTGAATATTTTATTCTTTCTCATTAAACACACCTGTTTCGACAAGTTACAAATAATTAGTCATTAGCTATTTAAGACAGGCAACTTCCTTCTCCAAAGGATTGCCTTAATTTCTTACTTTCACATTCTCAGAAGAGTCACAGGTTTGGTTTGTTGGAAATCCAACACCTAAGCAGGTGGAAACAGGCTGAGAGTGTAGGCTTGCTGATGGCTGCTGAGGCCAGTCCTTGCTTCATCTAGATTTAGGTTTGGTTTCAAGCCTAAAGCCAAATTATTAATGATCTCCGAGCTCACAATGCTTCTTTCTCTCCCTCTGCCTTTCTCTTGCACACTCCAGTTTCCTTTTACCCTTCTTTTGGAGCTAAGCATTTTGTACTCTCATATCTAAAGCAGGCAAACTATAGGTCTGTACAAATGATAATTTGGCTGCCCATCCTCATGCGCCATCAAGTCAGTTCTGACTTACGCTGAACCCTTTTGGTTTGTTCTAAAAACTGCAGTTTAAAAGACAAACTGTACTTTTGCCAGAAAAGTCGGAGGACACAAAGAGGAAGTAACGGGGAGTATGAGGGCTCCACACTTACTTGTGTAACACTGAACAATGGTTTCAACTGTCAACTCTGTGACTTTGTAAAGTTTTCTCAGTTTACTCACAAAGTAATTATCATGCAATGAAAGAGTAGTTATACTCCTTCCACACCCAGCCAGGGAAAATTTTGTGATCCCAATATTTCTCTTATGATCTTTACTGACAGCCTTCTGACACATTCACTGCCAACTTAATTCTTTCATCTCCCCCTTTCTCCTTGTCACCACTTCCACAATATCTCATCTCAGAAAAAGCTAGGTGAAACTCAAATTAAAAATTGACAGGATGTAACAGATAAATTTTTGCAGCTAAAGGCAAAGGAGATGATCCCCATTCCTATATTTTGGAACAGATGTCATAACCATGTACAGAAGCCAGATAATTTGCAATTGAATTGTACTTCAAGGATAAGAAGAGATGTGTTATCTGGCACTCTTGAGGGCAGCAGGCTAGATTGGGGCATTCTGGGTTAGCATTATATAGCAAACATTGTTGTTTCCTCCAAGAGAGGAATGAACACAATGGGTATGAATTGCTTCTTAGCCACAGCTTCACCACCTATGACGGTTGCCAAACTCTGTTTATAGCTTCAGCTGCCTCTGTATGCAAATGCTCAGAATCACCCTGAATCAGCAGAATTTTGTTCTTTATATTCCCACATTGTGCAGGAATTGGTTATCTGGGATGAGGAGACAGGAAAGTTTTCAGGTTTGAGTCCTTTTGAGTACCTTGTCTTTGGGTAAATGGGCCTGAATCTTTTGGGTAGGCAACACAACAATAGGGCCTGAGGGGGTAAAATCATTATCAGACCTATGCAACAGGTACTTTCCATTACATCACCTCCTAGTCCGCATCATTCTCAACTGAGAAAGAGAAGTATCATGAGATTCATCAAGCCTTATCACTATTTGTCATGCCTATGGCTGTTACTTCACATCCTACCTTGTTCTGCGATTACATTTGTACTGTGACAGCGTTGTTCACGGTCACGTGGTTTTGTCCTTGTTCAGTCCCTGTTTCCGTTTACCCATGGGTGTGATTACTTGTCTCGTGACAACTGTTACTTCATGGTCTTGTTCCGTGACAAATTCTGAATTTGTCTTGCTTTCTTAACCCCTTTTAAAAATATCGTAAATAAAACTTTTTTGATATTTTGATTTACTGGTCTTCCACGATTTACACGTCAATGCTACAGAATTTTCAGTACTTTCCTTAATAAACATTTGCACTGCATGGTGTTTCCCATAGGGAAACTAATGTTGAATGCCACTTCAGCCGATGACCACTAGGTGGACACTGGTTGTTGCGTGACAATTGTTGCCACACAGTCCCTTGTCTCAGAACAGGAACCGGGAACAAACTGTGACAAGAGAATTCTCCAGCCCAGGGGCAGGTACGGCTTGTCACACTCTGTTCCTGGTTCTGGGGGCATGGTCGAGACAACTTTTTGCTGTCACGCTATGGACATGAAGTAAGGTTTTTTTGTACTGGTCCCAAGCGGGACAGCAAAAAGGGATGAACCAGATGTGAAGTAACCGCCTATGACATTCCAAATGAAAAAATCTGAATGAAATAAAGAGCTTTGGTGCCTGTGGCCGTAGAGCTTGGAAGTTACTTTGTGGGACTTGAGTTTCCAGGATCTTCAACCAGCACTGCCACAAGCAACATGCATGCTGAAACTGTAGGCCTTCTCTGAGTCCTGTGTAGCTCATCTCATCATGTCTCCCTTTGCTCCACTATCATGGATCCCATTTAGACTCTTAATCCGCAGTTAGTTTTTAATGGAGGAACTGAAAGAATTGCAGGTATTTGGCTTTAACTGGAACACTGGATATCTGCCTACCATCTTAGCTCACTCTAGAGCCCTTTGCCTGGCTGCTCTAAATATACCTGGCCATAGTAACACTAACCTTGCCAACACTGTGCTTTGCAGTAAATATACCTTTCCACCAGCTCTTGAGCACTTTTGTGCTCTTCCTTTTGATTAGCAGGAGCAGTTTACTGAGCCTTGTGGCGCAGTGGTTAAATGCCTGTACTGCAGGTAAAACTGTGCTCACGACCTGGGTTCAATCCCCGGTAGCAGGCTCAAGGTTCACTCAGCCTTCCATCCTTCCGAGGTCGGTAAAATGAGTACCCAGCTTGCTGGGGGGGCAATGTGTAGCCTGCACACTGTAATTAAAATTGTAAACCGCCCAGAGACCACTTGTAGTGGTATGGGGCGGTATATAAGCAGAACACTTTGCTTTGCTTTTAAAAGCATGTAAATGCAAGTAGATAAGCAGGTACCACCATAAAAAGTGGGGAGGTAAAACAGTGTTCCGTGCATAGAAATGCATTCAGGCATGCCGGCCACATGGCCACGGACTTGCACAACACTGGAACTTTGGCTTGGAAACGGAGATGAGCACCGCCCCTAAAGTTGGACACAACTAACACACATGCACGGGGGAGCGGGGGACCGTTACCTTTACCTTTACCTTAACATGAACATTAAGTTGAAGAGGACTTCCTACAGAAGAAAAAGAAAGCATCAGAACCAATGAAGGGGGAAAAGAAGACCACTGCAGAGTGTTCCTTCTTATGGTGGTTGCTGTGGCAAATATAGAATTGTTGTCATGAATACATATAGAATTATAAAGCTTTTAGATGGTTGGCAACAAGATGATTTTAGTCAGCCAAGAGCTTGGTAAGCAAGCACCAGGCTCTTGAGTGATGTTGCTAAATCTCACTACTTCAGCTGCGGGTTGTTTCTTGTGATTTTTCTTTTATTCAACAGTTCTCCTGGGGCTTCTCCATGATGTCTAGAATGATGAGTCTTAACGAGAGCTAGTAGAGGATAAAGATATCTCTAGGGAAAACCTCAGTGAAAGTTGCTGTTTTAGAAAAATACCAACCAAAATTTAGCAAAACTGAACTTAAGCTGATCAAATATGTTTTGCACTCCAAATGACACTTCTAATTTTGAAGATATTTTGAAATGTTGACTTTTTGTTCAATGTGGGATAAAGATAAGAACCATTTCTCAGTTTTCAATCCTTCTTCCCCATTGCTGCCAAGATGGTATATTTGCCATGACTTAGCTGTAAATCTGTCTCAGAGCAGTGATTTGTGAGGTGGTCAGCAGGAATAAGGAGCAGACTGCTTTATATGTAATTTAAGCAGCCTTGTTGCTGGAGGGAACTGCTTTTCTAAAGGGAGAAGAAGCCTGAGTTGTAACGTACATAGATGGCTGACAATCTGATTTTGCTTGTGGTATAGAATATTTGCTTAATCCACAGTCTTCAGAAGTTGCTAATCTCAAATCAGTGTGGTTGATGAACTACAATATGGAATTCCAGGCAGAAATCAAAGAAAAATAAAATGAAAGACAAAAAACATGTGGCACCTTAAAGACTAACTTTTATATTTTAATGTAACATTTCATGGACATGTCCACTTCTTCAGACATATAGTAGCAGAATGAGGTGTACGATAGAATATGTAATTGAATACAGTATACGTTTCATACTAAATATTCATTGGCTGTTGTATGCAGATATATTTGCATGCAAACTCTGTTGTAAAAATTCCTAAAGGGACAGTAAACTGACACCAGATCTGGATGAGGGTGAGTAGGAGAGGGGGAAGAGGGGGAAGAGGAAGAAGGGGGGTTCATTTGAGGTTGAGGGAAAGGAAGAGATTATGGGAGGAAAGGGAGTTGCAGGCAGCTTTTGTCTAGGGTCTTGTGTTGCTAATGGAGAAAAGAAAGAGACAAAGGGGAAATGGTAGTATTGATGTGTTACATTGAATTGGCAGTTGGGTGTGGGTACATTTGTAAGCAGTGATATGGTTGGTATAGTTTTAGGGCTCTGTAGTGGGAGTTGTGGTTGCAAAGGGTGCTGTATGTTTGCCAGTTACCTCTTAGGAAACTTCTCTCCACCCATAGCACAGATAATCTAGTAAATAATTTGCTTTCATTACTGTATCTTTGTAGAGGCCAAGGTATCTAAAGGTGGGTTTGGGTGGCGTGGACTGTGTGTAAAGCAGGTGGATCTGAA
Organism: Phrynocephalus versicolor; assembly: GCA_023846285.1. Taxonomy (NCBI): domain Eukaryota; kingdom Metazoa; phylum Chordata; class Lepidosauria; order Squamata; family Agamidae; genus Phrynocephalus; species Phrynocephalus versicolor. The sequence continues at coordinate 9,400,414 of JAHTLZ010000007.1, read as the reverse complement.
AGAGAAACTATCAGTGGCTCATAGCACCAGATTATTCATGCTAACTCTACTTAAAAAGATCTTCCTTTTTATTAGCATCTATCCCACTTGGTGGAGGGGTCCGCTAAAGGTTTTTGTCCTCCACTTTGCATGGTCTGGGTGAACCCTGGAGAACCTAATGTTGTTGTCAAGGGTGTTTAGCCAGCACTGTTTTGGTTGTCCCCTTAGTCACAATCCAGTAACCGTATTTAGATCAGATGTCATCGTTGTGTGCACAGTCATTTTGTGTGTGGCTGGAGGTCCATTTTAGCATCTTTGTCACCAAGTGTCCATCTTTAGTCGCCGGCCAGCATTCTGTACCATCAAGTGCAACTGGTCATATATTGGTATAATTGATATTTGTCTTTAAATGGTCACTGATGTCTTAACTGCACATGACGCTTGATGCTATATGCCATTTTCACCTGGCACAACGAATCCTTTATGTGACTTTGCAGTTCAGACTCCTGTTGGCTGTGATTATGGAACTGAAGTCTTTGGACTCTTCAGTTCTCAGTAAGACCATACCATCAATTTGGATCGTACCACATTCAGTTGGATCGGTTGTCAGATATTCCATCTTTCTCACATTGCAGTGCAGGCCAAACCTCACCAGATGGTCACTCCGTGCTTGGGCTTTGCACTCAAGATCTGCCTTACTCTCTGATGCAATCATGAGGTCAGCATAAAGGAGCATCCAGGGAACCAGATTCTGCAAATCATGAGTGGCTGCATCCATAACACTAATCAAAAGAATGACTCATTGCATTCAGTGGCACTGTTTGTACTACAGAGTGGAAATTGATGACAATTGACTATATTCAAGAGGAGATTGGGATTTTTAAGTACTTCTCTTTGGTACTTAAAGAAAAGTAGAGCACAGTAATTAAAAGAACTTAAAAGCCCCAAACTCTTCTTATTTTCTCCTTTTATGCCAGCAGATTAATTTTTATTAGTGAATATTTGAATATACAACGAGGTAGATAAAAGTAGCGCATAAACAGATACCACAATTATGGCTGTATAAAAAAACAATGAAAATAAAAAGTTACAGTATAAGGTTTAGTACTTAGAAAAAAATGGTTGACTGGCACCCCAGTCAACCACACCCCCTGCAGCGCACTTTAACCACATTATCCGATACCACCACTAGGGATTTTGATCAAATTACTCCTCTTAATGATGCACAGTTTTTACTGCAGCAATTGCAGTGCGACCGGTGAAAATTCGCACCATTTCAATCCCCCCCCTTTTTTCTGCCTCTTTCTACTGTCCCATTTTAATCATCAATTGCTGGCATTTCTGTAACTGAGCACTTCTACTAGCTGCAAATTACCTGGTACAGTGACCAATGGGAAAGGAAGTGAGAGATGAGAGAAAAATAAAGGAGTTACTATGAGTATAAAGGTGCTCTGGTACTAGGGATACACTGCCACGTTCTCAAACTTTCATATGAACTCTTATAGTAATACTACAAAGCCGACATGCCAGTAATAGACAAGCAAATCACTTATATATATATATATATCAGCATGATGGAGAAAAGCAGATCAATAAACAGGGAAAAGATGCACATTTGGCAAGATGGGGCACACAGAAAGAAGTATAACACACACACACGCTGTCGGGGCGTTAACTGTGCACCAAACATCACGTGATCACCCACGATTTTAGTACAATATGATGCATAGGTTAATAGCCATGCAACTTGAGGTCTTTGCTAATTGGTTAGTGGTAGAAGATAGCTACTGTCATTTCTGAAATCTCCCTGCTCCCACTGAGACCCTCTGTTAGACTGCAGGCCAGACTGCTATTTTCTCAATTTAAAATTAAAGCACCTGAATCCAGATAATACTAAAAATGAAAATGGCTTCAGTTTATGATTCAGATATTTTAAAAAGCCCAGAGGTTACATATTGTTTAAAAACAGCAAATTAAAATGTAACAAGTTAATTCAGTGGATCATCAAATTATTCCAAAACAAATATGTGCTCTTTTCATTCCTGGAATATTTCCCTTGAACAATTTCTCAGTATGCTGTAAGCTGTCAACCAGTCATATGATAAATTTCATTTACTCCTTTTTGGCTTTTCACACCACAGAGCTATCAGAAATAGACCACTTTTGTGGCTTGTGAGTCACTCCAAGCTATTAGTAATCACAGCAAATTGAACTCTTAACAGGCTTTCTTTTCTGTTTGTATTTGGCAGTTTGCAGCTTGCTTGTCACGAGTCAACTCAAATCCATTCTATTCGAAGATTTCCAGCTATATCCAAGACAATAACTAAAAGCATCTATGGGAGGTAGAGTCTCACCCCTCAGGCTCACTTAACCAAAGAGCTGAGTTTATAAATAAAACATTTCATTCATGGAAAAAGGATGCATCCCTTCCTCTCCTGTCTGCCAAGGCTTTTGTGTTCCAGGATTCTCTCTTTGGGAGTCTGTGGCTTCAGTTTGTGCCAGAATAAAGTCAGATGCTCAGCATTAAAGGATGACGATTAACACAGGACAGGAGTGTGGACAGTTATGGGCTGGAGGCCATAATTTGCTTTCAACTGATGGATCTGGAAGAAGGTCAGTGTCATGATAAACTGCAATCAGTCCTCCCAGAAGACAAAGACTTCAAAGAAACTAAAGGGTAGGAGTCTGGGTTTATTTGGCTTTGAGCAAAATTTACAGTGATTTTTCACTCTTCATTTTTCCTTGGCTTTTGCAATTCAGGTGCACCATGAAAAACTGGAAGCTGTAGACTGCATTGACTTGACACCTGACATTATAATCCTGGTTCTACCCTTATCTATTAAAGATATAGGGACATCATCTGGTGGCACGAACAAATGAAGCCACAGTACATTTCTGCACGATGATATGCAGTCATTCTTTTACACAGCATTAGTCCTTTTATGCAGCACTGATAATTTAGGTCAGTTGCACATGACTGCACAGTCATTGAACAACCAGAGAGATAAAATATATCATACAGCAGATATATTGCTACACCTTGACTAAAGAGACCTTGATTTCTTCCTTCATTTATTATGTGGGGGATTCCCTTTGTCCATGGTTCTCATAAGGTAGCCTCCAGCCAGTTATTATCTTTCTCCTCCATCTTCTATTTTACAGAGTTATTCTGGAGACAAAAACTGAAATCCAGTAGCAAGTTGCAACTAGAGAAGGTCCACTGAATCAGTTTGTATTGGGCCAGTCAGCACCCATGTAACTTTCACTGATTTCATGAGCGTACTCTAGTTGGTTGTGACGTATTACTGGATTTCTGCCAAAGTGTGATAGCTTCTGTGTATGTCACCCTGTATCTTTGGAGGAGGAGCAGCTTACAAAAAGAATGAACATAATGGACTGCTCTAACTAATCCTTAGATTTGTATCTTTGCCAATATGCCTCAAGAACCTATTTTAAAAAAATCTTCCTTTTCCTTTGCTATATCAAGGGACTCCTGATGTAAATATTATTGGAAATTAAATTATTTAAAGCAATATGTATAGCGAGTAACTTGAATCTTGTCTGAGTTATAGATTGTTAGCCGGGTAGACATTGGCATTTATCTGTTCTCTTGTCCTTTCTAATCTGTTGATGGATAAATTGTTACACTCAATCTTTCCTTCTTTCTTCCTCTTCCTCTTTGGAAGTACCTTGGAAGACTTTTAGAGGTCTTTGGAGCAATTGCTGTTCTGCTTTGTTAGAAAGAAGTAGCTTATAATGACTCTTCCATAATGGCGACCAGTATATGCAAACCAGCCTTAGTGACTTCCTTAACCAGGTTGAAGGCTTCTTCCTCCTACATTATGGCTTTCCATGAGTGTAGCCACTTCTCACTTCCAGCAGCTCGATACTACTCAGAATTCTCTGCTCCATCACTAATTCCATAGACTTCTTCTCTGATACACGTGAGACACCCCAGGTCTTTCACCAAAGTTCAAGTCCCAGGATTCCGTAGGACGGAGCCATGTCACTTACGGTAACACCATACTGCTGGAACTCAATGGACAAGCTTGAGGGCTTTCCGTTTTCTGGGTTGATGCAGCAGATATGGCTTTTTCTGTATCCACACTATATAGTTAAGGCAGTTTTATACCAGTCATGACTTTCTCTTAAAGAATCCTGGAATTCATTCCTTGGCAAGATACCTGGAGTTGTCTGTGAGAGAGCTTTATACCACTTCCTTGAATGACATCACCAGAGTACTGTAACAGGCTAAGCATCCCACCAAATTATAAATCTCTGGATTGATAGGATGGAGCCAGGGCAATTAAAAATATTGTCAAACTGCTATAACTGTGTGCTGTAAAGACACTGTCAGATATCTAGTATCTTAAGAGCCTTGCCTTAAGTGTAGTAAGGTTACAGTGTAGTTATGGAAATCTAAATAAGGATTTAAGAACAAGCAATGACATTTTCTATACTGCATGTCTATTTCAAATCAGAAATAGGTCATATTGAGTTCATAGAGATGTACTCCCATCACAGTGCATATAAGAGTATAGCCCAATGGTTAGGATTACTCCTTGTAATTTAGAGGGATTTAGGGGGAGTTCTGCTTTGCTGTGCTTCATAGAATGAGCACAAAATGGAGGTTCCTTAGTGCAAAAGCAAAGGGACTGGAAGCGGAGATGCAAGATTGGTTTGATTTAAAAACTAATATGTAATTAGAAAATATATGGGAGGTTGGGTAAAAAGTTAATCTAGGGAGACTTTGGGCTTGGATAAATAAATGAATAAGCTAAAATGCCCTCTTGTGTACTTTTTTTCATGGGCAGGGATGTCTGAAACCAAACATTCAAGATTAATTTGATTTTGGATAAATGTGTACCCTGTTGCTAAAAGTACCATTTGTGATTATTCTTCCGAGGAAAGAAGCATTAAAGAATACACTTAGCACCAGGATATTAGCAATGTGACTGTAGATGAAATGCAAGCACGTGGTCAGAGAAAGGGAGATATGAAAGAGGTAGCCTTGGAAAAACAACAGGAAATATGGCTTAATATGCCATAGCCCAAAGACTCCACTCTTTCCCTCTCAGCTTGTGAGATCTCTTTTTGTTCTGAATTGCTTTCTTAGCTTTCTTTCACTTCCCTGCAACCAGGACATCAAGAGGAGTAAAGGGAACTTGGAATCATAGAGTTCCTACTTGAATTAGTGCTTTAAATAGAGACAGGCATGAATCAATTCAGCTCAAATTGGGGTAATTCACTGCATACCCTCTCTCTACCACCAGCCCAGCTGGCTCTCCCATTCCCCAGCCTTCGTGTGCTGACTGGGTTCTCCTCCTGGACTGGCTGCCCAAGTTGGGCAGGAGCCCAGGCTTCTCTTCTCTGCCTCCTCCAGTAGGTGACCGCTCAGACAACGAGGTGGGATGGGGAGTCCTATTGCATGGCTGGCGAATAGCTGGATGTTGGAGAAGACCTGGAAGAAAAAGGAATCCCAGTCAGTCAGTCCAGGAGGGTGGTAATTGGGCCAGGAGGGTACACATGGCACCTGTGGTGCCAAGCTTATGAATTACCCTGATTTAGGCCAAATTGATTTGGGCCCATCTCTAGTGTTTGTTAAACTTTGTCATTCCTAGGAGCGTTCTGCTTGCCATATTTTCCAGATGTTAACACACTTCTATTGTGTCCTAGAAAAATGTGAGGTGGCCTAATAGTTTCCTCCGGAAAAGCACCCAGAGTTTTTCTTTGAAAGGTCCTGAATATTTTGAGAATTTATTGATGCTCCCTCCATTTTGGTTGATCTCACTATTACTATGTTCCTTTGATTTCAAGACTAGTTCTGTTGCCTTCTTTCTTATATTATTATATAAGGTATTTTCAAAACCAGACAATTGGTCTATCTTTTGCTATTATGTGCCTGACATGGTAACTCTATGAATGAGAGATCTGCAACATAGTCCATCTCATTTAGTATTATTCACCTTTAAGAAAGAGTCAAACTCAAAATTATAACAGTCTCATAATAGCAAATGAATAAGATTTTTGGAAGGGATTGTTGATTTAATACAATACTTAATCCGGCAAGACTGATGCAGCTATCTTATGCTTAGGAATAGAGATTTAGTAATGCAGGAGTAACATAAAACTAGAGAGAATTATGTTTCATCTAGTAGGATGGCTATAGCTATAGCTCAATAGTCAGGGTAAAGGTGCTATAACATGCTGGCATTACTCTTTCTAACTGGAGTGGCATTGGGAATATGTGGTGGTATGACCCCCTTATCCACTGATTCATTATCCGCTGATTCACTTATCCACAGATTGAGGGGGGAAATATCTAAAAAATAATTGTGTACTGTAGACACAAAGCAGGTGGCCATAAGGCATCTGTCGCTTTGCAGCCACCCCACCAGCTCCTGCAAGGCTCTCCCAGTTTCTCTCCATGGGCAGACCCAGAATCAACCTCACCTTGCTCTGATTTCATGATGTCTGAAAGAAGCGGCAGCAGCGAGGAAGGGGATTGACTGGAATGATGGTGGCGGCAGAAGAGTGCCCCTGTGGCCTGCAGGTGCCCGCCTAGAACGGTAGTGGAACAGGCACCCCTGGGGCCCACAGGCACCCACCCGGAACAACACCAGTGATGGCAAAGGAATAGGAGCCCACGTGACCCCCAGGCACCCACCTGGAAAGGCAGTGACAGCAGCGGCAGAACAGCCACCCGTGTGGCCCAAAGGTGCCCGCCCAGAACAGCTGCTGAAAAGATTCCCTCCTCCCTGTTAAGGAGACTCTTGGTGGTAAGAGCAGGGGTGGACAGGCGGGCAGGGAGGCGGGATGGCCCTTTGTTGCTCATTTACCTCCTCCCTAGTCACCACTGCCACCTCCTTTCACCTCTCCTCTTCACCACTACTGCCACCCCGGATAATAGTGTCTTATCTGCAGATTTCTATATCCGCAGGGAGTCCTGGAACTGATGCCCCACAGATATGGGGATCCTAATGTATTAAAGGAAAGGTCAAATTGATTAAGAGTGGATTGCTTCCTTTAAAGTCGACTGATTCTTGAATCGGTAAACTGAGGTATATACTGCATGAATCTTTCCTAGTTCTCTCACTGATTTGTCACTAATGTGCAACTTGACATTTAGGAAGAGTTGTGCTCCTGTAAATTTGACATATATGTTGACAGAAAAACTGGCTTCAGTACTGTGGCCGTTGCACGCATTCATCTGTTTTTTGGTGGGGGATTTTTTTGGTAGGTGTGTCACTAAAGGTTCTTCAAACATTGTAGTGAATGGTTGGGAAAGGAAGGCCTATCAACAATACAAAAAGAATGTGGCACAGAGCGCGCTGCCGTTGCATGTAGATAAAGTGATAGTAATGATATAAAGTATAGCAGAACTTAGTAAATGAAGAGACAAAGCATGGATTAGAGTAAAAACTCATATATTCCATATATACATCAAATATACAAACAGCATGGCACCAAGCAATATATACAATGCAACCAACAGAGTGTGGGGTACTGTCTCTCACCATAAACAGTCCCATCTAACATAAGTCAAGCTAATGCTTATATACAGTTTAGCCCCCATCAGATATGATTCATCACTTATCACAATCTGATGCAACCATGATGTTATAAACTATTCCACCTGTGCTTCATCACTAACATGCTGGTGATTACTAATCCCTTGCACTTGTGGATAACATCATGAGACTGCAGAATCTAACTGCCTCCATTTTACAATTCTCTTTCCCTATCTGTTAAATATACATTACATATATTTTGTCAACTTTTACATATTGTGGCAAGGCCCCACTGTGTGAATGAGTCCTCCTGGGGTCAAAGTAGGCATTAGGTAAAATTGTAGATCCTATTGCCCTAATTAACCTCCTTCAAAAGGATTTCTTCAGAGATCTAAGCCTCAGATTTGCTGATTAAGTTACTACCTTTTCATGTACCATATCAATCATAAAGCAAAGGATGCTAACTGCAGGATATGTGGGTATGATGAACAGATGTCTTCTATAACCTCGGGAAGCCATCACGGGTGTTTGTGTGTGTGCTAACCCTGTCTCTAATTTGGACGTAGAATCCTACAGCAAGGAATCTGTGAAGAAAGAACCTAGTTTCAGGAAAGATGTGCCAGTAGAAACAGAGCCTTTAGTTTAAGGTAAACGTATGCATACCTAGAATGCAATCTGATCCAGCCATTGTGAAAATCTTGGGATAATTCTTCATCAGGAGGAATTTCCATGCTATTTGCCATTCTGAATTATGGGCATATGGCCTTTTTACAATTTAATTTCTGAAAATATATTGAGGAATTGGAAATCCGACACTTAGAGTAGGGGCTTGTAATTTCCTTCAAGATGTGTCTATAATTTGTGTTTCACTTGCCCCTCCCTCCCTCCCTCCCTCCCTTGTATCATACTACTCCAGAGGGTCATTTGTATGAATTGTGTGATCTTCCACACAGGCCTCCAAGGACCATTCATTTCCCAGGAGAGTTGTGTAATGATTCCTTTTTCTGGCAAGAAGTGGCTGGCTTCTGACTGGGGGATTCTCTCTCTGTGAAACACTTTCAGCAGCCTGACACATGCTTGCTTAGTTGCTTATGTACACCAACGCCTCTGCTTGTCAATAGAGACCCCTACCTCAAGCCATGGAGTCAGACAGGGAATTCATTTAATGATATCAGGTCTGTTTCTGCAACCCTGGTGCCTGTGCGGTGTAATCCTTGGCAGTTCTTTTCATTCTCACCATGGAAATCCAATACACACCTATCTGCCTTTTGAGAAATGCACATGATCTTTTACAAATATTGACAGACTCAAAGAGCTGTGGCAATAAAAGACTGCCCTGGAATGGAACACCCCCCCCCCCAGCAAATAAAACTGAGTCCCCCAAATGGCCTGTTTTTCTGAAGTCAGAGGAACCATTTGTAACCATGGAAAATTAGTTTTTACTGCTGTTGGTGTTAATGAGAGCCATATCTGTTATGTTTAATTTTGCTTTCCTGTTCAACCGCTCTGCAGTCTTTTCTCAAGTATCTTGTCTTCATCCTTGATGTAGTTTAATGATGGCATTTTGTCTGTTTATTTTTACTATCTGTTATCCTGGGACAACAATCCTGTAACTCATTATCAGCATCCTTTAAAAAAAGTTCAAATAATTCCAGAGGGTACAGAATTACTATCTGTGACATGCATCGTTCTCAAAGGATGTGGACAGAGGTTCTGGGAGTCACAGAATAATTAGAGATTATGTCAAATGCATCCTTGAATTAATTTATTTAAATTTTAAACTCAGGATCATAACTGCCCAAAAAGTAACTTAAGGCATGGATGAGCAAGTGTTGCTTTCCAGATTTTTTTTTTTTTTTGGCCTATAACTCTACAACTCCTACCAGATGTAGCCAGAATAGCAAATAGGGAGTGATTATGTGAGTTGCAGTCCATAAAACACCTGGAGGGTTGTAGTTGGTCACACCAGTTTAGGGTTCCCTTTGGAAAGATATTGTACTTCCCAGTCTTTACCTTGTTTCACATCCAGATGTTGGGATTTGGGGACTTTGACAAGCAGAGTGGTGACTCATATAAGTTTGGGTTTCCTGAGCAATGCCATCCTCATTGGGCCAGCTCTAACATTCAGAACAATATTCGAAGCAATGTACAGTACCTGTACTGTTAGGTAGAAATAAAGAACATAATCTATGTGATTCAGGCAATAAGCACAGTCAAAGCTAGCTATAATTCCTGAAACTGTGCTTCTGGAATCAGATAGATTTGGAACAACTAGTGAGTCTTAGAGTCGGTGCAAATAAGGTACACCCCTAAATTTGGGGGTGAGATGCCCCTTCTCCAGGTCTATAAGTTGTTGCCCACATTTGCAGTTAAAATACTGAAAGTCCACAGAAAAACTCAAAGCACCTCTTTGAAAGTACATATGTATGTAGATAAAGAACATGATTATATTCACAAGGAAAGATTGATTTGGTGATACTTTACCTTTTCTCTCTCTTCCTTTATTTTCATTTTCTTTATCCTTTCAACAGCTATATTTTCCCTTAGCAGACTCAAACTACCAAAGTGTGTTATAGAGTTTTATAGTGCTCAGACACTATTGTTCAAGTATCATATATTTGTCAGTGTGAGTAGGGTCTGATTCGGTCCTGGGCGATTCCGGCCCCTTGGGTCTAGGAAGAGATGGAGATGGTACTTCAGATCTTTTATTATCAACGGTCAACAGCGAATGAATAACAACTTCTTTGGGTTCACCCATACCCTCCACCACCTTAATGTCCAATGGGGAATTCCAATGAGTCCAATCCCAATTCATGGGTTCTGTGGATAGGGGAATTTCTGGAATTTCTCCCAGTCTCGCGGGGTCCATAGGGCTGGTCCATGCCCGGCGCAAGGGGTCCCACAGCACAGTTGGCGAGCCCACTCCGCCACTTGTTCCAGCGAATTGGCCTGTCCTCGAGCCATGGAAGGGTCCCTCTTCCAAGGAGCCTTGGGGTTGTGGGAGATGAATACCCTCAATTTGTCTGTCTCACCTTCCTTCTCCCATTCCCGCCAACCACCAGCTTCCCGCTCATCACCCTCTTTATCTCCCTTTATCTTCCATCATCCAAAAGCCCTCCATGGTTAACCCCTCCACTGTCTCCTGCATTGCCCATGCTTCCAACGTAGGGTTCCCATGAGTTGCTCCCTCCTGCCCAATTGGGTGTCTTTTTTGTATGGCCACACACCACCCCTCTTCTTCTCCCTTGCTCGATGAAGTGGATGGTGCACCCTGGGTTGGGTCTTCTCCTGGGGAAGGTCCCTCACAGTCAGGTATCATATACTTAACATTTCCAAGACCTTTAATTTACAAGTGATAAACAAGATGGTTTGGGGAACTGAGTATTAATCTAACATATAATCATAATCAATGAGAACCAAGGGCAGATAACTCAAGTGACATTTGTCATGGCCTGTCTTTTCTAAATCTATATGTGGATTGGTACACTTAGGCTGATTTCCTTTCTCCTTCTTCCATAGGTCACTTTGTGTTTTTTATCCTTTTTTTTGGCTAGGCAAAAGCAGATTGCACATATCTGCTCTATGTGGCTGCTCAGCATAGTTCCACATATGGGAGCCCACTGTAAAGAGCTTCTATAAACATGTTTAGTAAGTCTTCTATTTCATCTGTGAATGAACGTCTTAAATAGACAGTTTCTCCTCTCTCTCTCTCTCTCTCTCTCTCAGTTTATTACCAATATCCAGAGAGGTTATTCCTCTTCAGTAGTCCTAAACTCAATATAGTAGTCCTTCAACTTGCAGAACTCTGCACTACAATTATCAAATAATCCTTAAAAGTACTGGAGTGTGCAGATAGGTAACTGATCTAAAGAAGCCTGGTTTGTGTCTGTGTCTCTCTGTGGGTCTATGTCTATGGGTCTGTGTCTGTAAACTATTTAGTTGGTATCAGAACTGGGAATTTTGGACTTTGAGAAGGCAAACTTGCAAATGTTAAGGGTCTCTCTCTTCCCCCCTCCTCTCCCCCCCTCTCTGTGTTAGGTTGAGAATCCAAAACCTGGTGAATAGCTGAACCTTACAAGAGCAGTTGACACTGACCCGGTTTCTTGCAATAATTCCTGAGGGATGATGGTGGACTATTGTGTGCAGAACTTAGTGTACATAAATCAGTTTTACAGTAGTTACTAGTTACATCTAAATCTTGTTGGCACTGGAATTATTCTCAGTACCCTTTGGCTTTCTAAGAACACAGTTTTGGTCCTGCTTTGACTTGTCCCACAGTTGTGAGTCTTTGCAGACAGTGTACCCAACTGAGACATTATTTCCCTATGTAAGATTCAGCTTTCCTGTTTTATGAAATGCAAACAATTTTGTCCACCTGGAGTGATAGTTCACCTGGTACTAACAAGGAAAGTTCTCAAGCAACAGAAAGTGAAACAGAATTGTGTCATCTCAGAGGCTAATTTATTCTGTCATATGTTTTACAGGCTATAGCCTATTTCAAGAAAGGCAAATAGATTTGCAAATAAGCCACATGTTAATATGTGTTGGTTCGCTTTGTTGAGCAACTGTGAACAGCATGGACAAATGCAGTTTACTCCCAGATAATTCAGGAACATGAAAATCACACTGCATTTGCCACATAAGTGATCTGCAGTATGAAGAGCATAACTACTCTTAATGATTTGTGACAGCAATTTAGAAAGTAAAGATCTGGACAATCCACTTGGATTAATCCATTCTGTAAAGTGACAAATCTATCACTTGTCATTAGGGTAGAATTCAGAAATTGCCTGTGTTTCTTCTCTCATTAGCGATGTCGTTTTTGTCCTTTTGTCTTCACTGATGCATCCCTTAACTTTTGTGTTTTGACTTACAAAAACATCACGGGGTGATGTCTCTTTGAATAAGCATCTCCTGTCAGTTCACTTTCGCCTCTTCATTTGGGCAACAGTGAATCTTCTTTCCCAAACTTGCATTTTTACTGAGGTAAATTTTATATGGCATAATGGGCTTGCCCCATTTCTCGTAGATCTATAGTGCTGGGACATATTCCTTGCAGACTCAGAATTCTGAATATGACTACTGGGAATAAGGTAAACTTCTTAAATGTTTAAATTACTTAATGGGTTTTTATTAGTAGTGTGGTTCAATTTCTTTTTGATCAGTAAATTATTGCTTGTTTAAGGGGTGATGAAAAACTTGGTAAGGGGAATTGACTTGGATCTACTTACCAGGAGAAAGGTAGCCTACAAATGTTTGTGAAGATTCTCGGTCATCCAGATGAGTTTATCTGGAATCTGAGTCATGGCAACTGGACTTCTTTTCTTGAGAGATCGAAATGTTTCGCTACTCATCCAAGCAGCTTCACCAGTCTGAAGAAAGTTAATGCTGAGTCCTCCTTCAAGGTGAACTATAAATTGGAGGACCCGCCACTAATTTCCTCAGACTGACGAAGGTGCTTGGATGAGTAGCGAAATGCTTTAATCCCTCAAGAAAAGAAGTCCAGTTGCCATGACTCAGATTCCAGATTACAAATGATGCAAGCAAAGCAACAAACAAATGAACAAATGCACACCTTAAAATCCGAAGACAGAACTACACCTTTCTGGAGATAAGTATTCTTAAAGCAACAGCCCCTTATCAAATCCTTCTGTCTTCCTAGCAATATCAAGCAAAAGCAGGACTGGCTGTACCATTAAGAATACTGAAACAGCAGGCAGCAGATGTTGGTTAATATTTAAGGGGAAGCAGTGACAATTCCTTTGCCATTCATTTATGTGGGAAGGCAGAAATGTCCTCCAGGCACTTCATCCTGAAGCCTTGAGGTAATTCCAGATTTACACTGTACACTGAGTCTTGAATCATAAGGGCCCTCTTTTAAAACCTTTCATCATCATGATTTCATCAGGATTTATTGTTATGACTATTGGTCAGCCATTAGAGAACAAAATGAACAAAACAAATAGATACCCTTTAATAAAACAGGAAATCCACAGGAATATTACATAACATACATAAAACTGATCTATGTCGTCGTTAGAACTTGGCATTTTTAAAAGCATGATTAGTAGACTGGTTCACCAACTGGTTTCTAATTTAACAATGGATGACACAAAATTTTGCTGCTTCAGCTTTGATTCTGCTTCAGGAATCAGAGAGGAGAAGGAATAAAACCTTATCAGATCAATTTGGATTAAAAAACAACAACATAAGAACAACATAACATAAAAGCTGTGCTCAATCAGGCCAAAGGCTCATCTAGTCCGGCCTCCTGTATTTCACTGTGGCCCCACCAAATGCCTCTCGGAGCGTGTGAAACTAGGGATCTGTCTCCTGATACCACTCCCCTGCATTTGGCTCTTGAAGTACCCATGTTTTAAGCCTGGAGATTACACATCTCCATCATGGTTTGTAACCTGTGATGGACTTCTCCTCCAGGAATCTGTCCAATCCCCTTTTGAAGGCATCCAGGCCAGATGCCATCACCACACCCTGTGGAGGAGGTTCCACAGACTAACACAGTGGGTAAAAAAAAAATTCTTTTGTCTGTTCTCACTCTCCCAACCCTCAATTTGAGTCCTCTAGTTCTGGTATTTTTGTGAGAGGGAGAAGAGCATCCCTCTATCCACTTTACTCATGCCCTCCATTATTTTGTATGTCTCAATCATATCCCCCTTCAGGAACCTTTTTTTGTAGACTAAAGAGCCCCAAATGCTGCAGCTTTTCCTCATAAGGGAGGCCCCCCAGCCCAATAATCAATTTAGTTGCTCTCTTCTGCACCTTTTCCAGTTCCACAATATCTTTTTTGAGATGTGGGGACCAGAACTGTACGCAATACTCCAGGTGCGGCCTTACTATCATTTTGTACAATGGCATTATAATGTGGGCTGTTTTATTTTTAATCCCCTTTTTGATTATCCCTAGCATGGAATTGGCCTTCTTCACTGCTGCCAGACACTGGGTAGACACTTTCATTGAGCTGTCCACCAACACACCAAGATCTCTTTCGTGATCCGTCAAGGATAACTCAAAGCCCATGAGTTGATAGATAAAGTTTTGATTTTTCGCCCAAATATGCATTACTTTACATTTTGCTACATTGAAATGCATTTGCCATTTCGCAGCCCATTCCCCCAGTTTGGAGAGATCCTTCTGGAGCTCTTCCCAATCTTCTCTGGTATTTACCACCCAGAAAAGGTGTCATCCGCAAACTTGCCCACCTCATTGCTTATCCCTGTCTCCAGGTCATTTATGAACAGATTGAAAAGCACCGGTCCCAGGATAGATCCCTGGGGCATACCACTTTTCACCTCTCTCCATTGTGAAAATTGCCCATTGACACCTCTCTGTTTCCTGGATCTCAACCACTTCTCACTCCTGCCCTCTTATCCCCTGACTGTGCAATTTTCTCAGCAGCCTTTGGTGAGGGACTGTGTCAAAAGCCTTCTGAAAATCAAGATAGACAATATCCACCAGTTCACCCAAATCGACATGCCTGTTGACCTCTTCAAATAATTCTAAAAGGTTTGTTAGGCAAGACCCTTACAGAAGCCATGCTGATTTTCCCTCAACATGGCTTGTTCTATGTGTTTTAAGATTTTCTCTTGGATGAGGTTTTCCACCATCTTCCCTGGGACAGATGTAAGGATAACCAGCCTGTAGTTTCCCAGGTCCCCCCTCCTTCCTTTTTAAAAATTGGTGTGACATCCGCTATCCTCCAGTCATCTATGACTATGGCCGTTTTAAGAGACAAGTTGCATATTACCATTAAGAAATCTGCAATTTCATTTTTCAGTTCCTTTATAACACTTGGGTGGATGCTATATGGGCCTGGTGATTTGTTGATCTTCAATTTATCAATTAAACCTAAAACATCCTCTCTTTTAACCTATATTTGATTTAATTCTTTAGTCAAGAGGGGCTGTTCAGGCAGCAGACAGGTCTTCTGTCGTGAAGACAGATACAAAGAAGTCATTTAATTTTGAAGTCCCCCTTTACCACCCCTTTACCATCCAGAGGGCCAACCGGTTCTCTGGCAGGTTTTCTACTTGTAACATACTGAAAGAAGCTTTTATTAGTTCCCTTTATATTGCTAGCCATACATTCCTCAAAGTCTTTCTTCGTCTCTCTTATAATATTCTTACATTTCTTTTGTCAGAGCTTGTGGTCCTTTTTATTTTCCTCCTTTGGGAAGGATTTCCATTTATGGAAAGACCTCTCCTTGCCCTTTAGAGCCTTTCTAATTCCCCTCGTTAACCATGCCGGTACCCTCTTGGACTTAGAGGAGCTCCTCTTTCTTTGTGGTATGCACTTCTGCTGGGCCTCTACTACTGTTGTTTTAAACAGGCTCCATGCACTCTGGAGAGATTGGATTCTTTTTACCTTCCCTTTCAATTTCTTTTTAACTAGTTTCCTCATCTGAGGGAAGCCCGCCCTTCGGAAATCAAGGGTTTTTGTGTCTGATTTGTTTGACACTCTTCCCCCCACATAGATGGCAAAGGAGATTGCAGCATGGTCACTGTTCCCCAGTGGCTCAGTGACATTCACATCCGTGACCAGATCCTGAGTATAACACAGTATTAGATCCAGAGTTGCCTGTTCTCGGGTGGACTCCATGACAAGTTGCTCTGAGGCACAGTCATTCAGCATGTGAAGAAACCCAGTTTCTCTTTCTTGCCGCGAGCTTGCATTGGCCCAGTCAATGTGGGGATAGTTGAAGTCCCCCATGATTACTAACCTGTCCCTCTTAGACACCTACATGTTTTGTCTCATTTTAGTCCACCCTCCCCCAAGTTTTTGATCTGGTGGATGATAGCACACCCCACCATTACATAGCTCCTTGGACCTAGTAGTTTAACCCACAGTGATTCTGTCCATCTTGTACAGGCTCGGCTTGTCCCAAAACGTTCCCCAGTGCCTAATGAATCTAAACCCTTCCCTCTGGCACCACCTTCTCATCCATGCATTGAGACCCCCGAGCTCTGCCTGCCTACCTGGTTCTGCTCATGGAACAGGTAGCACTTCTGAGAATGCTACCTTTGAGGTCCTGGCTTTTAGCTTCCTGACTAGTAACCTAAATTTGTCCTCGAAGACTGTGTGGCAACATATGCCAACATCTTTGGTGACAACACGCACTACCACTGCTACCTGGTCCATGACATTCTCTGTCATCCTATCTAGACAAGAGGTGATGTCTGCAACCTTCGCACCAGCCAGGCAAGTCACCGTGCAGTCCTCACATCCGTCATAGACCCCCCGCTCTATGTTCCTGTCTGACATTCAAACCCTCCACTACCAGAAGCCCCCTTCCACTTTGCCTCGAGTATCCTCAGTGTGACAGGATACTGGCTGATCTCCTGAAGAAGGGGTCCCCACTAGGGGATGGTTTCCCTCTTCTTCAGAAGGGTGTCCTCTAGCCTGGAGACTCCTACTCTGAGCAGCTGCAGAGTTTGCTGCCTGTGGGTGGGATGATGCCCAAAGGTCCCCGCAAGACTCACTATGTTCTCTCTCTCTCCCTCCCTGCCTCTGCTTCTCAAGGTCTGCAACCAGGGCATCAAGGGAGTGAACCCATTCACTGAACTCTTGGAGCCCCCACACCCCTGCTCTCTGTCTGACTGCATGCTAGAGGTTATTGAGAGGTTTGTGAACCCTCTTTGTAAGGGAAGTTGTAGAATCTGAAGGCCTGGCTTTTATGTTCTTCCTTAGCACTTACCTTTGCCCTTTGAATAAAACAAATAAATAAATATACTTTGTTAAAAAATTGTTAGGAGCCTCCCCAGTAAACTCCCCTGGGAAACTCCCGTTTTCTCTCTCTGGTACCTCACTCCCTGGCTGTACCTCAGCTTTAATCCCTCAGCTGTGCTCTGTTTGGAGTCGGGAACCAAAAAAGACCCATATATGTTGGGTCTTTCTATAAAATAAACAACATAAAAATAGATTCATTAGTCTCAGCCATACCTAATTGGCAGGGGTAGCGGCATTGTGCATGTTGGATGCTCAGATATTCTTTTTAGTAGCACCGATGGTAATGTATTGAAATGTGCCAGGGAAAATGCTCTGTGGTGCTTAATAAGTTACACCAGTTATATCTGCTGCAGCAAAGCTTGTGCTATAGATTCTGGCTCCTGGATAATGTGAAACTTGGGCTCAATCCACCTGGAGGGCTATATCTCAGATCTGTTGTTTGATGGTTTTCTTCACTTTCAAGTGTTATGGGGTCTGGGGAAGGGATAAACCCCCATGTAAGCAGCATCTGTTGAATCACTCTCACAAAGCATGAAGAGTTGCTATCTGCTAGGATCAAGGAATCTAGTCCAAAAGAATTAAGTTTTAACTTATGCCAGAAACTAATTATCTGGTAGCTATCATGAGCTTCAGCACCGGCATCCCAGATTCTGTTCTAAGTAGGGCATTAGGAATATAGCATAGGCTACTAAGAATCCTTCACAACAATGGACGGTACTTCAAAGTGGCAGATGTGTTGCACATGTACACCTGTGTGCCATACATAAATTAAGCTACTGCCTCACCCTGATAGGGCTCTTTTTTTCCTGAGAAAGAAAATATCAGAATAGCACTTGTGGTATGGAATGGTATATAAGCAGAACACTTTGCTTTGCTTTGCTTTTGCAATAGCAGTTCTCTTGGTCTCCTCAGTGACATGAGTGATCTGAGCTATTCTTTGTTCATTTTTGAAGACCACACAAGATATGTGTAAATCTTAATTTGTTTGGTGTCATGGTCACCCGACACACTTAACAAATCTTTTGGCAAATGCAAGTAGCTTAGTCTTCTGGCGCTTTATTATAAACTGCTCCTCAGAGCAGTATGTTGTAAAAGGCCTTCCTAAGTCCTCATTGCGAGTAAGATAGAATGACATCCTCTGCACCCACTAAAGCAGGGATTGGGCTGTTTGCAAATGTGGGTGGATGAAAGTCAAGACTGGATAAAGACTGAAACAGAATGAGGAGAGGCAGGATCCATCCATGTCTCATGTTTCTCCTAATTGGCATCTTATGAGAGAGATACCCCTGTAAATTGCACCTGACTCTTAAAAAGTTATTGGCACGTAGTTCAAAAAGAAGTTAAACTCCTAGAGAAGTAACTTCAAATATGGCCCATGATTAATCCCAAAATAACCAAAAGCAGCATAGAGTATTTACTTAGGACCCGAGCTGCATTTCGGATGTTGTTGAATGAGACATTATTTATTTATTTATTTATTATTTATATTTATATACCACCCAATTTTCTCCAAAGGAACTCAGGGCAGTGAACAATATAAAGTAAGCAAAAAATGAACAATGAGCAATGAAATAATCAGCAACAATCAGTCATAAAGAAACCTCAGGGCCAAGCTGGTAGATAAATGATGGAGCAGCTGGCCCCCAAATCCACTTGTTCCTCCCCTAATATATTTTGTTGGTTTAGCCATTCCCAAAACTGCCAGTGTTAGTAATTTGAGGGATTGGGGTATGATCCCCTTTACACAGATGTGTTGGTGATTGAGAAAATACACACATATTCTACATGGCTGTCTGACAATACAGGGGCTAGAATTACCTGTATTTTATGCAAAGAGAAGACCAAAATTACCATAAACAAGCTAATTTACAACTTTTGAAGCAAGGAATGCTCACTATGATAAATAATATTAACTTCCTTATGTGATTACTGTAACATCTGTTTTACCCCTAAGACACAGAATATTGCATGATGGGAAGGATTATAGAATTATAATGGCTGGAACCAAATATGAGCCTGTAATGATGACATGGCAGAACCTTTTGCAAAGGAGCAGTTCAGCTACAAACCTGCACAGTGCACTCAACTCTTATGAAGCCTAATTCGTATTAGAGGAAACTACATATTGAAGTTGTAGAAAGATTTGTCTTTTCCATCATTGTATCAGCTGATTTCTTGCATCATTCAGTCAGCAGTTTTCCTAGGCCATTCTCTGTGTAGATATCAAATTTACTTGAAAGCAGTGAAATATAAATCAACCGTTTTTCTGAACAAGCAAAAGGGAAAAAATAAATGTGTTTTGCCTTATTAACAAAATCCTCAATTTTCTTCATAGCAAGTCCCTCGCCAAAGCAGCTGGAAATGCATTTGGAATTTGGCAGAGAAATATACTTGACTGAAAATAATGGCTGTGGGGGGAAGATTGCACCAGGAAGATTTATTTTGATCTGCCTGCATCTGGCTCTCTTCATAACCATCCACTGAAAAACCACCATATTTTCTTGCCCCGGGTTTCTAATGAGGGCAGCTAAAGAAGGTTTGGCTGTGTGTGTTTGGGGCTTCAACCAGATGTTCACTTTCATTGGGATACGTCCTACACAACAGGGTCAAGTTTAGTTCTGAGTGGACCTGCACACGGAAAAGTGAACTCAAGTTAGATGAAGGAGTGAAAATTGTTGGACGAAACCTCAATCATTTTAGATATGCAGATGGCATCACTTTACTGGCAGAAAGCAGCAATGACTTGAAATGACTTTTAACAAAAGTGAAAGAAGGAAATGCCCAGGAAGAACAGCAGCTGAAACCCTGAAAAATGGATATTTTAGTGTGTGAAAAAATAGCTCATGTGCCTGGGTTCTTTCTAAAAGCTGAATTGCTTGTCCTGCAGCCTTTCAGGAGTTAAAAATGGAGATATGAGGTAAATGTGGGCTTAGTGCTTCAATCTGCTGTTTTTAAGGAACAAGGTATTAGACAGTGAGTGAAGCCGACTTCTTCACAGTTTCCTGGTAAATGTTGCAGTACTGATAATATGTTGTCCTTTAGCACACAGCTGAAATCTGTTCACAGCAATTTGTCTGCAGAGGTGCTGGCACTGTTTGCGAGGAAAGCAATTAATCTGTTGCAATGAATGCTAGCCTGGAGAGAATTGGCACTGTAGCTTTAAAAAGAAAAAGAGAAACTATTATGTTCAAGATTATGCCTTTATGCATCTTGTTTCCTGCTTTGGTAGGGAGTTGAATTTGGTAGGGAGGAGCTTGATATTTACACAGAGAATGGCCCAATCTGACAATTCTGCAGGTCTCTGAGTCTACACACCCTCCCAAAGCATTAAGTTTCAGTTTATTTCCCATAGGTTTCTGGGAGTCTAGGTGAGAAAATAGCTAGTTGCTGGCCCAAAGAAATGTATGGTAGCAAAATAAATGAATAAATGAATAAATAAATAGTCCTAGAATCCACCCCTTTGCACCCCACAAAAATAACTCTTCTTTGTCTTTCAAATATATGTTGAGGATAGATGATTATGGGGCCAAAATTAGTTTTAGTAACTTTTATAATTCTTTTGGTAGTGTCATTCTGTTCATTATCTGTACCTGATGTGTTGTTTGTTTTCCATATGATCAGTTTCCAATAGACTGAAAATAAACAGCTAAGCATGGAAGTGCCCAGGGACAGGGAATAAAACCTGTGTTCTCAGCAACGAGTCCCCAAGATGGGGCCAGCATGGAAGTACGGTATTAGATTTATGGAGCCAAAGAACAAGGGCCATAGCAGACATATTAAAAATAATGAATGGAAGTAAATTATCTATGCCCTCTTTCCCATTCTAATAATAGAGGCACAAGAGAATCATATTGCCTGTAACAGGCAATATATTTAAAACTGGCCCTTTTGCATTATTAATGTGTGAAGCTCGTTGCCATAAGATAGTAGACGAAACATGCTCAGTTAAATGCAACAGAAGGCTGAGTATTTAGAAGTGCAGCAAAACCTTCGATCCCACCCAACCCACTCTGTGTATTCAGTGATGAATTTTCAAACCTGGTCCAAAGCCTCTTCAAGAGCGTTCATCTTGCCAAAAGTTGTGAGCATCAAAACGGTCTCACTATTTCAGCCCTGTCAAAACTGCTCCTCCTTCTTCTTTCTCCCCTTCTAGAAGCTGGGGGCCATCAAGATAATTTCAACTTTGGACACAGAAGTTCTAAACAGTGGCCTTGTGCTGCATCTAAACCAGTCTCCCAGGTCTTTCAACGAAGAAGCTCTTCTTGGTCCAACATTTAGTTTTCTCTTTTATGTTACTCTGAATAATCTGGGGTAGCAAACCATACTTTTCATTTTTTTTAATTATGTGACTTAAGTATCCTAGCTTTTTGCATTTTCTGTGTTTATGCAACTGAAGTTTCAGAACTTGGAGATAATTATTTATATATCCATGGCTACATGTAATGAATTACTCTTCTAATTACAAAGTTATAACTATGGGCTCTTCCAGATGTCACAACTTGAGCTCAAGTCATTGGGGGGGAAATGACTTAAGTCACACCTTGAGGCATTGGTGTGACTTACGTCCGACTGGACAGCCAGTCCTGACACTCAAGTCCCCATCCCTGGAATTCAGCCTTAATTTGGTCTAGAATCCTACTGGTCTTTGTTGTTGTCTGTGGTATCTGCAAAACTTTCCAGCAGTAATACACTTCAAAAGAAAAGATTCCCCCATCATCTTTGGCAGTTACTTCATGTCCTACCTTGTTCCGCGATTACGTTTGTACTGTGACAGCATTGTTCACAGTCACGTGGTTTTGTCCCTGTTCAGTCCCTGTTTCCGTTTACTCATGGGCGTGATTACTTGTCTCGTGACAACTGTTACTTCACGGTCTTGTTCTGTGACAAATTCTGAATTTGTCTTGCTTTCTTAAC
>JAHTLZ010000007.1:9363199-9374342 GCA_023846285.1 Phrynocephalus versicolor | reverse complement strand
TTGTGACACTCTTTGTGACCCCACATCCATGGAGTTTTACACTGATCAAAGTGACTCTGCTGGATGTGTTTCAGAGGCCTTTGGTTCTTCTTGAATCTCCATGTATGTGAGAAACTTCATCTGGACAGCCAGGAAGCAGGAGACAAGGAAGTGCAAATGCATTTCTCTGATATGAACTCTGGCACTGATGCATGCGTATAAATACCCTCGGGGCGATTCTCCTAAGTTCGCCTGAGAGACTTATGCAAGCATCTTCCATTAACACTAATGGGCATTGCTTATGTAAAGCTCCTGGGCTCTGGGATGAGCTGTCCTTATTGAAGCTTTCTATAGAACCCCCACAGGACAAAAGGAGAGAGGGGGAAATGGTGAAAAGGAATGTCTGGCTGGGAAAGTGAGGCATGGAGACCAAATGACTTGTAAAATGACAACAACAATAACAACAAAACACTTTTAATAACAACCTTTCCAGTAACACACAGCTAGGAACTACTGTGTGTGGTTTTTTTTAAGGATTTTTTAAAAATGGAGTTTACACATTTATTGCCTATTTTTGGGATGCGGATCAGAGTCCTACCCAGGAAGAACCTAAGAACAGAAGAACAGAAGAAGAGCCATGCTGGATCAGGCCAACAGCCCATCTAGTCGAGCTTCCTGTATCTCACAGTGGCCCCACCAGATGCGTTTGGGAGCGCATGAGATTAGCTATCTGTCTCCTGATAGTACTCCCCTGCCCTTGAAGTACCCTGGTTTTAAGCCTGGAGATTATACATCTCCCTTATAGTTTGTAATCTAAGTGTCTGTGTAACTTAACAACCCGGTTGTACAAGAAATCTGCAGTTGGAGTTCTTCTAACAATTATCATCTACCCTGAAATGTTTATTCCTAGATGGAAAATTATTTCTGGGCAATGAAATTGCAGGTACAGTCCAGATTGAACAATGCAGTCCAGACTGGAAACATGAGAACAAGACTAAAGCTCTCCCCCACCCGCATGCCAGGGTCCCAATATGGATTAGAACAGTAATAGAAGGAAAGAAATAGGGATGGGTACCATACGAAAAAGGACACACTGTTTTGTCAAGTTGTAAAGTTTTGAATCATTCTGAAATGAAACGAAATGGCAGCTAGTGTTTCATTACAAAACAAAACACCACCACCCCTCTAGAATGAAAAAAAAATTGTTCTATAGGAAATGGCAGGGGAGGTTCCTCAAGCTCTTCCCTGCCAGCCTCATGAAATTTGGAAAGGTTTGGGGTTCAGGGAGCTGAGTTATAAAGCTCCAAATGGGGTGCCCTTAGGAATAAAAACCTTTCTAATTGGAATTGGAAGCTGAGCGGGCGAGTGATAGTGCTGTCACTGCTTCCCATTGATTCCAATCGGAATATAGTTTGTGTGGGCAAATTTCAAGGGGTTCCCTTAAATTGCTAGAGGAAGCTAAGCCTACCACTTTGGGGGAGAAACATGTCTGGGATCAGTATTTTAGAGTGCATAAAATATGCACTCTATGACTTCCTATGCATGCATCAGATAAATATAGATAACTTAAAAGATAAATCACTTGATATGTATGGGCAGTATACACACTGAAAATTTAATTATGCATATGTGCATGTATGTACATATGTGTAGATATTCACTCACACAAGGGAACACATAACACTACTAGAAATTTCCAAAGACTATATCTGAGTGCTTCCTAAACAAGTGTGCATGGTTGAATGTTCACTATTTGAGCAGAAGTATTTAAGGATTCCTATAAATTCTGAATGATGATTTGTAATGGCACTGAATATAAGTGATGGGGGAGACGTAAATTGTCTATTAAAAATAATAATACAGGCAGTATATATTTTCCAGTGCCAGCTGCTTTTTACTCTACTGAATTGGAACCAACTTTAAAGTTCTGTCTGGAGTTCTCTGATTTGGAATCATGCTGTTATGAGTAAAAGCTTGTGATGGACAGAAACAGCCCCAACAAGCAGTAGCTCATGTAACACCTGGAAGATTTCTGCCATGCTTGCCTCTTTCTTTTAATCTAGTGAATGTTTAGGGACAAGAGAGTTCCTTGCATCAAATATCTCTGGCAAGACACAAGCAGCTTGTACAAACCTCTAAAAGCAGATCAGTGCCCATGCAAACTAGATTCAGAATTAGGGAGAGGGACTGTTATTCACTTGGTCAGGAAGTTGACAAGAGTGGGGCTCATGAATACTATATATGCAGGAAGTTTTCCTTTTGGTGGTAGTGATAAGCTGCATAGTAATATGTGAGCAAAATTTGCACATTTAATGTAGAGTTAGACCACTATAATATACCCATGCATTTTCCTTATATGCTACAATCCTTAGAGCCAAACTATATATGTACTACAGACAGCTGTTGATTAGAAAAAATATTTTTTTAAGTTAGAGTTTCAGACTTTTCACAGCATCTGTAGCTTAATTTGTTTAGTCTTTGGATTTCAATACAGGTCTGTGGAGATTCTTAGCTGTTCAAGTGGGGTTATCTGGGAGATACTTATTCATGGGAGCCCCATGGTACAGTGGTTAAATGCCTGTATTGCAGCTAAAATTGTAACTGGGGAATGTGGTGTTTCATTTTGTGATGAAACACTAGCTGCCAATTTGTTTCTTTTTGGAATGGTTCAATCTCAGGTAGCCAGCTCATGGGTGACTCAGCCTTCCATCCTTCCAAGGTCGGTAAATTGAGTACCCAGCTTGCTTTTTTTTTGGGGGGGGGGCAACGTGTAGCTTGCAGAATTAAACTGTAAACCGCCCAGAGAGTGCTTGTACTGCTATGGGGCAGTGTATAAGCAGAACACTTTAAATATAGATTTTATTTGCAGTATGATTGCACAGTCATCCAGACCTGCCTAAATCATATTTCTGAAATGTTCATGGGATTACGGCCTGTAGTGAGGGGATATCTGCATTATACATTTGAGATCTTAGCACCACATTCAGTGACAGCCAGAGGCTACAAATGGTAGAGGAAAGCCCTTAGAACCTTGATTTTGAGAGTCCAAATACAGACCAAAAGAGACATTGTGAACTCCAACAACTTGTGTTTAAGCTGTAGAGTAAGTGGAAGTCTGTCTACAACACTGTCTATTCTTACCAGATAGCTAGCTGATAATCAAAATGTCTGTTTTTGTAAGCACATCCGATCTCGCCCGATTTCGGAAGCTAAGCAGGGTCGGCCCTGGTTAGTACTTGGATGGGAGACCACCAGGGGATACCAGGTGCTGTAGGCGCCTGGAGTAGGAACTGGCAAACCACTCCAGTATTCCTGTCAAGAAAACTCCATGGACATGGGGTCACAAAGAGTCGGTCACGACTATCACAACACAACACACAGGCATGTTCACTTCTACTCTCCGTTTGTATCTCTCTTCACTTTATGTCACACCAGGACAATAAACCATTTCCATGGAAGAAGACCAGGTATCCTTACTGCAAGTGACACCAGGTTTAGCCACTGTACTTCACATTGAACTAAGGGAGGGCAGGTAGGGTGAAGCTAGATTTTTTTTATGCTTTACATTGCATGTTTTCATTTGGCAATGAAAATGTACCATCTGGAGCCTAGTGCAAATGACATAGCTTGAGAATTAAAAGGGTTCTGTGCCCAAGAGTTTATATTGAGTAGATCATAGAGAATAATGAAGTTGGAAGAGGCCTATAAGGCCATTAAGTCCACCCGCACCCCCACCCCCACATGCAGGATACTTAGATCCATCCTAAGTCTCCCACAGGGGGTGCCAAGTGACCCCTGTGCTTTCATAAGCAAGATAGTATAGAGATATAGCTCCCCTCTTCAGTCTTACAGAGGCAGACAAGTGCTTAACCTTGATGTCCATCAGGAATCTGTCTACTTCTTCTTATGGCAGAGACAGGTTTTCTCCCTTCAAGTCTTTTGCCACGATCTACCTATCTTTTGAACTGCCTTTGGCATGTCCACTTGCATAGCTGTGATGGATCTGAGATGATGTTGGTAGATGAGGTCTCTGCAGTTCCATGGTTGGCTCAGGCTCTTCTGACATGAACCGAAGTGCTTGTCCCCTGCTTCTTTGAGGAGCATCTTATCCCAGGAAGGGAAAAGCCAGGTTCTAAGAAGCCTTGTTGTTGCTCACCTCCAACAGAATGCATTCTGAACTCGAATCACATAATCACTTATTGCTGCCCTGACATTTTGGGATCTTAAGAGCATGGAGCAAAGGGAAATTTACTCTGTTAGGTCATGTATTGTGTTTTGTTATAGGCAGAGGGATTTTTTTAACCCTAACATAGCTAGACAACAACATAGAATCTGAAGGATGTGGTACAGAAAGAAAGGCGTGAAGAGGGACGAAAGAGAAAACCACATCACTTTGCAAGCATCAGAACTTGTAAAAAATTCATTGGAAAGATGTTTCTTTGCCAAAGAGATTTTACCAAGCCATTCATCTGAATCCTGAAACAGATGGATAACATTTTCAAATGGATGAGCAATATAACTGTTTCTGCCTTTTGCAATGCATATGTCATAATAAATAGCATATATACACAAATATATAGATCTCTCTCTCTCTCTCTCTCTCTCACACACACACACACACACACACACGACACACACACGTATACAGAGGAACATCTAAACAGTGATACTCTAAAAGCAATCACATCACACCTGACTGTCTGCCACTGGTTTTCTATTTTACACTGCACGGTATTACGAGAAGGGCAGTGTGCAAACTTTAATGCTGTCAGCTGAAACAATATTTCCTTAGATCTCCTATTATGATGGCATCTCTCAGAGTCATGTTGGGCTGCTCATTCTAATGGGAACTGTAACAAAGTACTGTCAGGTTTAGCAGGAGGGCCCGAGGAGTTATCTGTCAAGTGGGAGGTCCATTCTCTTAGTAGAATTAAGGACGGAAGGAAAAGCAGGCACAGACCAACAATTGGGGCCAGCATTTGACATTTGAGACATGTCTGAGGCTGTCCTTGTCCAAAACATATATTATAGCTGTACCGCTCTCTTAACTGACCATGTTAGAGGATGTAGTGAGTTAATTGCATCCTTATATTTTAATTTGGTAGAAGCAGTCCTTTTGCAGACAAATATATAAGCCTGATTTTGAGTATTTGCTGAATCCTGTGGTAGAGGTTTTGAAACAGCTTCCCTGCAGAGCCCTCCTCTGATGCCTTCATTCTCGGCCTCTCCAGTTCCTATTGTGTCAGAAATGATAAAGATCAAGGTAAGGTGCTCTAGAAACCTGTAATGAAGATGTGTTCAGGTATAGACAAGCCCATGGGAGAAATGCAAGAAAAGCATTCGGGACAATGATCAGGGTGTGGAGTAAAATTGTCACCATGCAAGCCATAGATGGGCAACGAGTTTTGTTTGCCGAATGCCATGCTGTAAGAAGAATCCACTATCAGAGAAGATCCCACAATATTTCTTTGATTGCCTCCTTTACCATCATTCCATCTAAAACTGGAAAGCTAATATATGGGTTTATTTGTCTTCTATAAATATCTTCCAGAATCCAACAATAAACCTGGTGGCATGATTCAAGTAATGTTGATAGAGCCACACTCCAGTTCATGGCAAAAGGCATTTCTACAAATTAATGTTTGGAGAAAGGAAAATATCCTGGAGTATAAAAGGGAAACTCAGGCACCTGACCTTTTGGCCTCAGTACACACTGAATAATGTTGCACAGCAGCTTGGGACATAGTCATTGCTTTTTCCAGTTCCATGCCATACCTGTAAATAATCTTAGATTCTTTTATTTTATTCATTTATTTTATTTATATATCGCATGAAACATGTGGCCTAAAGGCCACTCTGGGCAGTGAACAAACATGCCTTTAAGAAAGAATGTTGCTGAACTTTTTGCTGAAGAGAGGAACATGTACTGTGGGTGGTCTATATATTTATTTATCAAGGTGGTTTTGCTTTGGAAGTTCTGCAGTCAGATTAACAAACCAGGGCTAAGGAATGACAGAAAAAGTTCAATGTCACACAAAAAGTATGGACTGCGCTGGTAACAGCTGGAGTTCCCTCTCAGCTTCTTTCCCTTATTTTCTTTTTTGTAGAAGAATCCTTGGCTGTTTAGAAAGTAGAGTGCTTAGGAACACTAACGAGGCTGGTTAGTGTTCACATACACAGTGGGCAAAATCAGCATGGGCATTGTGTTTCTGGCTTGAAATAAAATATAACAAAACACCCACAGTTGATCACATTTTAACATTTTGCAGGAAGGCAGGATTATGGTCAACAGGCCCAGGAGGTAGTAGAGAACATAAGCTTCCTTCTTCTTGATTTTTAAGTCTGATATCGGACAAGTGGGCAAATGGGTCAGAGATGGAAGAAATGTTTAAATACTAGATCAGCATAATAGAAATCAAAGTCCACATGTAACTTTCCTTGATTTAGCGCAGTGGTTTCCAATCTGGGGGTCGGGACCCCTTTGGGGGTTGAACGACCATTTCACAGGGGTCGCCATGAGCCAGTGAAGAAAAAGGCACAGACAGCTTGGGTCTGGAGGAGGGGGGAAGGAAGGGTGGAAAAGAGCGAGTTACAGCTTGATAGGTTGGAGGGGATGTCAGTCAATGGAACTGGAGGCTGCGATTGGCTGAGAGTTCCTTTAGAGGGAAGTTCTCTATGGCACCTGTGGCAGTGGCTGGCCAAAGAGGGCTTGTGGCCTCTTCCAAGCAGGGCAAGGGGTCACCACAACATGAGGAACTGTATTAAAGGGTCACGACATTAAGAAGGATGAGAACCACTGATTTAGTGGATCTACTGTTGTTGGACTGATTGCTGGAATTAAGGTACTGTAGTTTGTGCTAATACCACATGGGATGAGTAGCTCAGATTCCCAGGCCAGCCTAGAAAGAAGGTTTATAAGCAGAAATGCACATATTCTAAATTCAAAATATGTAGATTTTGGAATTTAAAACAATGTTCACTGCTTTTGAGATTGATGGCCTTTTATTTTAAGAATTCATTTTAACATATTTTACCTTGAGGGTTGATTCTGATCACAGAAGCCCAATGTGGTGGAAGTCTTCTCATCTTTTAGAATGGAAAACTAGAATGATGCTGAATGCAACAGGAATATGTTTACAAGCAAGAAAACTCTTGTGGAGAATATGGTGTGCCAAGAAGTTGATGACAGATTTTGCAGGGGAAGGGGAATGGTGGAAGCATTGCAACATGATAAGAGATTGTGGCCTCTGCAACTGCTGTGAAATTGTAATGCCAAGAGTGAGATTCGCATTAATTCAGGGGAAACTAGTTATGAGTAGCTGCCAGAAATGACTGAGAGCTAAATCTGTTACCCAGACATCAAAAACTTGCAAAGCCAATAAGAGTTGTGGGTTCCTGTAAACATTTCCATTGTTCCAAGAAGTATTCTAAAACTAACAGCTTACCATTACTCAGTTGTATTTAATGTCCATGATACAGGCCACCTGCCAAGACAACTCCCCTAACAGATGTTGAAGTTGCTGCCACCAACAGCAGACCCTGCTTCCTCTTCTGTCAGGCTGCCTGCAATTGTCTGGATGTTCAATGTTTGTTCTGTGCCAGGGGACAAAATAAGAAGACAGTATTGCTTTGTGCAGAGCATCTGCCTTCCCTAATATATTATCTCATGGTTTTAATATCAAAAGAGAACATCTTCTAAAATGCAATCGGGACACCTGCAGAAGGATGTCTGGACTGCCCAGAACACAGGCTGATTCTAGGTTGATTTACAAGCACCGAAGCACACTATTTGCTGAAGGCGGTAATAAATCTTGGGCTCAAATCAAACATAAGCTTGATCCATGTAATTACTCCCGCCCACATTTTAATGATGGGATGAATCATTTGGCCTGGGTTTCCATGTGAGTTGAAAATAAAGCTTGGAAAAATGCATGGCTTTGGATCACAAATCCCACAATCCCCCCAGACCAGATTACTACTGCTGAATTCTGAAGGAGTGCAAAAAATATTTTTTCAAAACTGTGGCTGAGCGAGAAGATCAGATAATATCGAATCTGAGCAAATAAATCTTGCACATTTATGATTTGGAGATAAATATATTCTTTACATTTCTAAGGGACGATATGACTTTAATAAATGAAAATGAAGCAACTGAAATTGCTGAAGATTTTCTCTTCATTGATTCAATTGCCAATGAAAATAGAGACCAACATATACATGCTTATTGTGTATGGATATGATAAATCCTCAACAGTCAAAAGAAACTAAAATGACCAAACTGAGACTATTATACTTTAGACTTAGTGTGAGGAGGACATGCTGAAGAAAGCAATAATGCTAGGAAAAATTGAAAGCTGTAGGAAAAGAGAAAGAGCTGACATGAAATGAACTGACTCACTAAAGGAAATAATAGCCTTTAGTCTGCAAGATCTGAACAGGTTTGTTAATGATTGGACCTTCTGGGGGTCACAAATTCACAGTCATTATTATTAAGGATCTGCTCTGGCTTCAAAATTATTTGGATTGCCTTAAAAATTGAGTTATTGTCTATTTCCAAAAGGGCTGCAGCAGTGTCAAATCAAATCGAGCCTTTCCAAAACACCAAATAATGCTTTAACATATCAAGGGTTTTAAAAAGCTATTTTAAAATAAACACACAATGGACTTTATTTAGCAAATATATACCACCAGCTTGTACAAAGACAACTCAAGGTGTTGTATAAAACAAAAAAACAAAAACAAAAAACCCATAAGCAAACATAAAAGTAGCAAAGTAATAAAATACAATTTAACATAATACCCAATGAAATACAATGAAATACAATGAAAGCAAAGCAAAACATAGCATGTTGCCTCATAGTGCTTAAGACACTCTTTGGGGGATTTAAAATTTAATTGTGCAAGCTACACATTCCCCCCACCCCTTGAGCTGGGTACTCATTTTACCAACCTTGGAAAAATGGAAGACTGAGTCAACCATGAGCTGGCTACCAGACACTGAACACCTGGCTGTAAGCACAGTTTTGGCTGCAGTACAGCAGTATAACCACTGCGTCACATGGCTCCCATAAAGTAAAGCTGAAATGGAAAACCAGGAAGCTCAATGAAGATGGAGATTTAACCTTATGTGTCAGTGAAATTCTTTTATAGGGACTCTGCTGGAAAACCCATGCATTGAACTCTTGCGAGGAAATTCCCTGTGCTTTCTGACCATTTTGCAAGAACAGCATGGTCAGAGTAGAGAGCAATATGCATCAATTTCATTGTCATGAGCTAGGGAGAACTGGACATTTCTTTATTCTTTTGGAACTGCAGCTCTTGGACCAATCAATCAAGTGTGTACAATTTATACCATTGTGACGGATTAAGTAGGGTAGGTCATGGTAGCATGAGGAATTAGACCTAAAAGGAATGTCTGAGTGAGACTGGGGGTTAGAGGAAGGAAGAAAGGAAGGAAGGAAGGAGGTGGGAGCTTTGCTTCTAAACTGGAGGTCAAGCAATAGTTGGTGGCACCGCGTCTTATCTACCATCCCACATTTTTCTGATTTTCATATTTTCACCATTCAAACACATGCAAAAGCATCAGAATATAACAATCCAAATCAAAGCTGATGAGCTACAAACCAATTCAAAGCAGATTCGCCTTTATTTTATTTGCAAGATGGATTTTTGATCATGTCAAAGTGGATGGTATTCGCATACCCCGTGTAGTTGTATGCCCCAGAACTGTAAAGCCATGAAAGCCCCAGAAAAATCGATAAAAGGGCAGTAATGAAGACGTAGTTTAAGACTACTTTTAGTAATCTCTGTTTGGAGTTATTAAAAAAATAGTTGCAGAAGCATCCAAAATGTTTTCAGGACAGCTCCATGAGAATTGTGTCTGGGCATTTGAATGATACTGTCATCTGGAAATAAGTTGATCCTACTGAAAGAGAATGATGCAACTACATACAATGTGTAGAGAAAGAAGCCTAGTGACCCAAGGAGGACCCATAAGAAACAGGAATTATTGCTGCCCATAAGGTTTCCCAGAGGATGACTCCCATCATATTCATTCAACACGGCTAGTGGCCATATAATGGATGGAGACCAATAGTGCTGCCATTCAACAAACCTGGAGAGTGCTGTGATAGCAAATTCGATGGAAGACACAGCAAAGCCTTGTTTGCAGTGAAGATAGATAGGGTACCCATTTGGGCTGAACCACATGCAC
The DNA here is from genome assembly GCA_023846285.1 of Phrynocephalus versicolor. Classification (NCBI taxonomy): domain Eukaryota; kingdom Metazoa; phylum Chordata; class Lepidosauria; order Squamata; family Agamidae; genus Phrynocephalus; species Phrynocephalus versicolor. The sequence continues at coordinate 9,364,150 of JAHTLZ010000007.1, read as the reverse complement.
CACCCACCTTGAAAGCCCCAGCTGTTACCTGGCAGTATATTGGATGGGAAAAGCTGTTTGTTCCAATAGATCGGGAAGCCATTTTTTGATCAGGAGTGGTTCCCTTTGGGAATGATCTCTCTGGGATCTAGGATGGCAATAGACAAAGCTGAAATCAGTGGTGGGTGGAGCCAGAGCAAAAATGGAAAAAAATCCAATAGTGCTTCTGGAGTAGGATTAGGCAGTAGGTTCTGTGGTTGCCCATGGACACCTGAACAACAGCTTCAGTCTTCATGTTCTTTGGGTACGTTCTGCTCTGTAGGGGTTTTGCATTGCCCATGTGCTTTGTTGTTGTTGTTGTTGTTGTTGTTGTTGTTGTTGTTGTTGTTCAGTCATTCAGTTGTGTCTGACTCTTCGTGACCCCATGGACCAGAGCTCACCAGGCCTTCCTATCTTCCACTGCCTTCCGGAGTTTGGTCAAATCCATATTGGTTGCATCGATGACACTGTCCAACCATCTCATTCTCTGCCGTGCTTTGTTAGAATGTTTGTATTTGATTGCATGCTAAGTGACTGTGTCGATTAACATCTGTAAGTGGGATATACAACAGGTGGAATGGTTATGGCAGATGAAAAGTGTACACAAGGTTTATGAATGGAACTGTGAGCTGATGGATGGATGTGTTTTCTGGCTGGAAAGATTCTGTTTGTTTATAAGACCTGACTGAAAGAATGGTTTGCAAAGGACTTAGCTCAGGAATGAAGGAACGTAACCTGTTTGTAACATGCATGTTTTGCAGTAAAGCATGTGTGTGTGAGGAAGCTATGGATCATAATACATAGTGTGAATAAAAGTGTGGCCTATCTATCTATCTATCTATCTATCTATCTATCTATCTATCTATCTATCTATCTATCTATCTATCTATCTATCTATCTATCTATCTATCTATCTATCTATCTATCTATCTA
>JAHTLZ010000007.1:9352733-9363189 GCA_023846285.1 Phrynocephalus versicolor | reverse complement strand
CTATCTATCTATCTATCTATCTATCTATCTATCTATCTATCTATCTAGAACAGAAAGTTTTAAATGAGAAAAATAAAATTGAAGCAAGGGAAGCACAGTGGTACTTTGTATAAAGGAATTAATTTGCTCCAAATGGAATTATGTTAAGCAAATTTTCCTTTATACAAATTTCCCATAGGAATACATCGGAAATGGATTAATCCCATTTTTATGTTGTACGGATTTGCCCAATGGGTGATTCTGTTAAGCAGATTTCCCCTATCTCTGGATTTTTTATGTTGTACAGAATTTATGTTATACAAATTGTTTGTTATACAAGGGTCCACTGTAATTGTAACATGTAGAAAAAAAGTAAAGACTCAATGGTTATGTGACTCCTTGAAAGCCTGTTCTTGTGTTTTTCAAACAAAGCATTTTTTGCCTTATAAACCATTCTTCTTATTTAGATGTAGGAGTCATAAAGAATAACTGCTGCATATACTGCTGGTTAGTGCTACAAACACGAAGTTTATGTAGAATCATCTCATTTAAAAAGCTGCACTTCGCTAAACACATTCTTGCTTTTAAAAGGGTACAGTAACCCGCTGCCTTTAGAAGAATTATGGCAGAAGTACAAAAGGGGTCTCTGTTTGTTTGCCACTGATGATAATAGTGATAGTCCAAGATAAGTGGTTACTATTCACTGGTTTAAATATTGTTTGGGTGGCAGGAGGTACAGGCAATGAAAAGTGTATGAGAGCCACAAGCAGCATGGGTGGCCTTGAGGCTGCAGATTCTCTTTCCTTCCAGTAGATTATTAATAACTGGGGGGACTGATATACCAGATAAAATGTGCATATTTATGAAACACAAACAAAAAATATGAAAGGATCCAGTATTTTAGGAGGAAGAAGATGCAGAAGAAAAGCAAGGAGGTATAAAACCCGGCAAGCCTTGTTAGGCTTATAAATGGGGGCACACAGTTACTTTTGTGTCCCATTTGATCAACGATGCTACAAAATACAACAGTCTGTGCTGAGCTTCCATCATTGTAAGGCCAATTACACTGGTGACAATAAGACTTGTAGCAAGACTTCTTGGGGTAGGAAGTGGCAAGCCACTCCAGTATCCCTGCCAAGAAACTTCCATGGATAGAAACAAAAGGCTAAAAGATTTGAGAGTGAAGGACAAGTCCCCTTTTCTTGCAGACAAAGCCCTTTTCTTGCAGACAAAGCAGAGAGGAAGCACACGGCCTGAGAGCACAGAGTAAGTAGGGGGAGGAGCTTTATCTTTAAATACTTGCTCCCAGCAATCTCCCAGTCCCTTTTCTTGCAGACAAAGCAGAGAGGAAGCACACGGCCTGAGAGCACAGAGTAAGTAGGGGGAGGAGCTTTATCTTTAAATACTTGCTCCCAGCAATCTCCCAGTCCCTTTTCTTGCAGACAAAGCAGAGAGGAAGCACACGGCCTGAGAGCACAGAGTAAGTAGGGGGAGGAGCTTTATCTTTAAATACTTGCTCCCAGCAGCACGCGCCTGACGGCGCGTGCAAACTAAAAAAAAAAAAAAAAAAGAAAAAATTCCAAAAAGGATATTTGAGTCCCCAAGCCAAGCTACTCCTAAGGAGTTCCTACACACATTAGTCTTACTAGATTTAAAAAAATATATAGTGTAAGTTTACATTTTTGAGACCTTCAATACATTTTATTGCACTCGTTAAAATGGAGTTGGAGGGAGCAGCTGTCGTTTCCTGTAGTACTTGTGCCATGTTTGTCATTTTGACAGAGCGTGTACAGAACTACATTTGCTGCAAGTGCAAACTGGTTGCGCTATTGGAAGAGAAGGTCCAGCAGCTAGAAGCTCGCATATCGGACCAGCAACACATTGAGGAGCTCGAGAGGTTCCTGGACAGAGCGGAACAGACTATCCAGGTCAAAGAAGAGACAGGGCACACTTCTGAGGAGGAAGTCACTGCCCCAACTCAGGAGGTAGATGGGTGGAGGAATGTAACTCAAAGGAGTAGAAGGCCAAGGGATCGCTCAGAGAGTCTCATATTGCACAATCAATTTGAGGCTCTTTCCCTCAGCACACCTCATGAGGCACACATAGAGGAAGAATTGGTTCCACCGGAGGATCTCTCCCTCATCACTATTGATGAGACACAAGATCAGGTACATGTAGATGAACAGGCTGCAGGAGAGAAGCTTCTTGTACTAGGGGATTCTATAATTAGAAATACAGAGGGATGGATTTGTGACGAGCATGATAACCGGATGGTCACTTGCCTGCCAGGTGCAAAGGTTGCAGACATCACGAGAAATATAGATAGCTTGTTAGAGAGAACTGGGAAGGAGCCAGTGGTCATGGTACATGTTGGTACCAATGACGTTGGGAAGGCAAAGCGGTCAGTCTTGGAAGCCAAATTCAGGTTGTTAGGTAGAAGATTGAAGTCCCGGGCTTCCAAGGTAGCATTTTCAGAGGTGCTGCCTGTTCCTCGTGCAGGACCCGCCAGGCAGGCAGAACTCAGAAGCCTCAATGCGTGGATGAGGCGATGGTGTCGAGAGGAGGGCTTTAGATTTGTCAGGAACTGGAGAACATTTTGGGACAAGCCAAACCTGTTCAGGAGGGATGGGTTGCACTTGAATCATGATGGGACCAGATTGCTGGCACTCAACCTCAAAAGGGCAGCAGAGCAGCTTTTAAACTGATAACTGGGGGAAAGCTGACAGGAGCTGAGTGGCATCCGGTTCGGAACACATCATCCTCGGGGAATGAGGTGGAAGAAGGTAGAGAAATACATAGAGATGGCGTAGCAGGTATTAGCACTGGGAGAATAACGGAATATGACAGTTTGTCTACTGATAATAAAAGCTGTGCGGGAGAAAGAACAAGGCAGCAGCTGTTGTTGCGGGACCCACTGTACAGGTGCTTCTACGCCAATGCTCGAAGCCTCCGAGCAAAGATGGGAGAACTTGAACATTTGGCAGCTAGGGATAACATTGATATAATAGCCATAACAGAAACCTGGTGGAATGTGGAGAACCAGTGGGATACAGCAATCCCAGGCTATAAACTCTATAGAAGGGATAGAGAGGGGCGGGTTGGAGGAGGAGTGGCCATCTATGTCAAAGAAGGGGTAAAATCCAGCAGAATGGAGATGGACAGAGGGTCTGACTCCACCATAGAATCACTGTGGGTTAAACTACCAGGTCCAAGGAGTGATGTGATCGTTGGAGTATTCTATCGTCCACCAGATCAAAACCTTGAGGGGGACCTTGAAATGAGGAGAGAAATCATGGAGGTGGCTAAGAGGGATAGGATAGTAATCATGGGGGACTTCAATTATCCCCACATTGACTGGGCCAATGCGAGCTCCGGGCAAGAAAGAGAAATTGGGTTTCTCGACTTGCTGAATGACTGTGCCTTAGAGCAACTTGTCACGGAGCCCACCCGAGAACAGGCAACCCTGGATCTAATATTGTGTGATACTCAGGACCTGGTCAGGGGTGTGAATGTCACTGAGCCTCTGGGGAACAGTGACCATGCTGCAATTACCTTTGACATGCATGTCGGAGGAAGAGTGTCAACCAAATCAGACATAAAAACCCTTGATTTTCGAAGGGCAAACTTCCCTCAGATGAGGAAAATAGTTAGAGAGAAACTGAAGGGGAAGGTTAAAAGAATCCAATCTCTTCAGAGTGCATGGAGCCTGTTTAAAACAACAATAATAGAGGCCCAGCACAAGTGCATACCACAAAGAAAGAAGAGCTCATTTAAGTCCAAGAGGACACCGGCATGGTTAACGAGTGGAGTTAGAGAGGCTCTAAAGCACAAGGAGAGGTCCTTCTGTAAATGGAAATCCTCCCCAAATGAGGATAATAAAAAGGAACACAAACTCTGGCAAAAGAAATGTAAGAAGATGATAAGGGAGGCAAAGAAAGACTTTGAGGAACGAATGGCTAGCAATATAAAGGGTAATAATAAAAGCTTCTTTAAATATGTTAGAAGTAGAAAACCTGCCAGAGAACCAGTTGGCCCTCTGGATGGTGAGGGAGGAAAAGGGGAGGTTAAGGAAGACTTGGACATTGCAGAGAAATTGAATGAGTTCTTTGCGTCTGTCTTCACGACAGAGGACCTTGAGCGGATTCCGCTGCCTCAGCCGCCCCTCTTGACTAAAGAATTAAATCAAATACAGGTTAAAAGAGAGGAGGTTTTAGGACTAATTGATAAATTGAGGATTAACAAGTCACCGGGCCCAGATGGCATCCACCCAAGGGTTATTAGGGAACTGAGAAATGAAATTGCAGATCTCTTAACGGTTATATGCAACTTGTCTCTTAAAACGGCCACAGTGCCGGGGGACTGGAGGATAGCAGATGTCACACCAATTTTTAAAAAAGGAAGGAGGGGGGACCCGGGAAACTACAGGCCGGTTAGCCTTACATCTGTCCCAGGGAAGATGGTGGAAAGCCTCATCCAAGAGAAAATCTTAAAACACATAAAAGAACAAACCTTGCTGAGAGAAAATCAGCATGGCTTCTGTAAGGGTAAATCTTGTCTGACAAACCTCTTAGAATTTTTTGAAAAGGTCAACAGGCACGTGGATTTGGGTGAACCGGTTGATATAGTCTATCTGGATTTTCAAAAAGCTTTTGACACAGTCCCTCACCAAAGGCTGCTGAGAAAATTGCACAGTCAGGGGATAAGAGAGCAGGTCCTCTTATGGATTGAGAACTGGTTGAAATCCCGGAAACAAAGAGTAGGTGTCAATGGGAAATTTTCGCAATGGAGAGAAGTGAAAAGCGGTGTGCCCCAGGGCTCTGTCCTGGGACCGGTGCTTTTCAATCTGTTCATAAATGACCTGGAGACAGGGATAAACAGTGAGGTGGCCAAGTTTGCAGATGACACAAAACTTTTCCGTGTGGTAAATACCAGAGAAGATTGTGAAGAGCTCCAGAAGGATCTCTCCAAACTTGGGGAGTGGGCTGAGAAATGGCAAATGCGTTTTAATGTAACCAAATGTAAAGTAATGCATATTGGGGCAAAAAACCCAAACTTCGTTTATCAACTCATGGGCTCTGAGTTATCCGTGACGGATCAGGAAAGAGATCTTGGTGTGTTGGTGGACAGCTCCATGAAGGTGTCTCCCCAATGTGTGGCAGCGGTGAAGAAGGCCAATTCCATGCTAGGGATTATCAAAAAGGGGATTGAAAATAAAACAGCCAACATTATAATGCCATTATACAAAACAATAGTAAGGCCCCACCTGGAGTATTGTGTACAATTCTGGTCACCGCATCTCAAGAAAGACATAGTGGAACTGGAAAAGGTGCAGAAGAGAGCGACTAAAATGATTACCGGGCTGGAGCACCTCCCTTATGAAGAAAGGCTAAAACATTTGGGCCTCTTTAGTCTGGAAAAAAGGCGCTTGAGGGGGGACATGATTGAGACGTACAAAATAATGCAGGGTATGAGTAAAGTGGATAGAGGGAAGCTCTTCTCTCTCTCCCAAAATACCAGAACTAGGGGACATACACTCAAATTGAGGGCTGGGAGAGTAAGAACTGACAAAAGAAAATATTTTTTCACCCAGCGCGTTGTAAGTCTATGGAACTCCCTGCCACAGGATGTGGTGATGGCATCTGGCCTGGATGCCTTCAAAAGGGGATTGGACAGATTCCTGGAGGAAAAGTCCATCACAGGTTACAAACCATGATGGAGATGTGGAGTCTCCAGGCTTTAAACCGGGTTACTTCAAGGGCCAGATGCAGGGGGGTGGTATCAGGAGACAGATATCTAGTCTCATGCACTCCCAAACGCACCTGGTGGGGCCGCTGTGAGATACAGGAAGCTGGACTAGATGGGCCTTTGGCCTGATCCAGCATGGCTCTTCTTATGTACAAGTAGTTCCTGAGCTAATGAAGCAGCCGGGCCAAAGCTGAAAGGACACCCAGCTGCAGACGTGCCTGGAAGAGAAAGGAAAGTCCAATGCTGCAAAGAAATATACTGCATAGGAACCTGGAATGTGAGATCTATGAACCAGGGTAAACTGTATGTGACCAAACGTGAGATGGCAAGAATAAACATTGACATCTTGGGCATCAGTGAACTCAAATGGACAGGAATGGGTGAATTCAGTTCAGATGTGTATTACATCTACTACTGTGGGCAAGAATCCCATCAAAGAAATGGAGTCGCCCTCATAGTCAACAAAAGATTGGGAAAAGCTGTGCTGGGATACAACCTCAAAAAAGATAGAATGATTTTGGTACAATTCCAAGGCAGCCCTTTCAACATCACAGTAATCCAAGCTTATGCACCAACTATTGGTGCTGAAGAGTCTGAGATTGACCAATTCTTTGAAGACATACAACTCCTTCTAGAACTGACACCAAAGAAAGATGTTCTTCTAATCATAGGGGATTGCAATGCTAAAGTACGGAGTCAAGTGATAAAAGGAATAACTGGCAAGGTTGGCCTTAGAGTTCCAAATGAAGCAGGGCAAATGATAATTGAGTTTTGTCAAGAGAACAAACTGGTCATTGCAAACACTCTTTTCCCAAAGGTGATTGTACACAAGGACATCACCAGATGGACAATACCTAAATGAGTTTATTTTCTTGGGCTCCTTGATCATTGCAGATGGTGACTGCAGCAATGAAATTAAAAGATGCCTGCTTCTTGGGAGGAAAGTGATGGCAAATCTAGGCAGCATCTTAAAGAGCAGAGACATCACTTTGCTGACTAAAGTCCAGATAGTCAAAGCTATGGTTTTTCCAGTAGTGATGTATGGAAGTGAGAGCTGGATTATAAAGAAGGTTGATCACCGCAGAATTGATGCTTTTGAGCTGTGGTGTTGGAGGGGAGTCTTGAGAGTCTGCTGGACCACAAGGAGATCAAACCTATCCATCCTGAAAGAAATCAGCCCAGAATATTCACTGGAAAGACAGATTTTGGAGGTGAGGCTCCAGTACTTTGACCACCTGATGAGGAGAGAGGAGTCGTTGGAAAAGTCCCTGATGTTGGGAAAGATTGAAGGCAAAAGGAAAAGAGGATGACAGAGAATGAGATGGTTGGACGGTGTCATTGATGCAAACAATATGGATTTGACAAAACCCTGGAAGGCAGCGGAAGACAGGAGGGCCTGGTGAGCTCTGGTCCATGGGGTCACAAAGAGTTAGACACGACTGAACGACTGAACAACAACAAAAAACTGGCAAAGGTAAGGACTTTGACTTCTTTATTTGTCTGGTGATGTCATTACAAGACCTCTGTCCTGGGTATTAGAAACCATTTTGCTAACTGCCAGTCTAGCTAGTTTAAGTAACAGCATTATTGCCATGGAAACAGAGATAATCTCTGTTGCCTTACTAGCACATTTATATGTGTAATTGCAGATTGTTTTCAGCTTTGCAGCGTGGAGCAGATCATTAGATAAGCATGCCTTAGAGCAGTAAGTTTTCCAATACAACCCCCGCTGCCCCTCAAAAAGACAGCAATTTCAGCAGAAAAAAGCAAGAATTCACACTCTGTCTATTATATCCTTCCCTCACTTTTAGAGTTGTAGGTACGCCTTAACGTATAGCACCTTGGCTGTTAGAGATTTACTAAGAGTGAAGTGTCATGTCCACTCAAGGCAGAGTGGAAGCTGCCAATTTTATGGTCAAACTATATGATGCCAAACAATTTGAGAAGCTCAATTCTCAATCAAAGGTTGATTGCATTGTTCATCCTACAGCAATGGGTTTCCTCTGAGCTGTTGCACCTGCGGAACAAGACTTGCAAATGGATCCACTCTATTTGAGACTAGCAATTAGATATAGGACAATACATTTCATATACAAGTGAATTATTGGTAGCAATCAATTTTAAGCAATTTAAAAGGAATCTGTTTTAGGCATTTTTGAGAAATGAGAAGAAATAGTAAGGCTAATGTACTTCTTTTTCTGTCTTACAATTGTAAACAGTTCTTTTTTAAAGCAAGTGCTTAAAGTCTGCTTGCAGTATTTATTATAACAAAAATAGTGTGCCTAACCTACTCAAAGGGTAGTTAAGATTTTTTGAAGATCTCTGTTCAAGGCAGGACCAGGATATTTTCTTGCTTAAGGCTAAGGGACATGGATGAACAGAAGATGAGATTCTGTAGATCAGGTGGATAGCCAAGTGCATGTATAACCAGGATAAGAAATGGCAGCGGGATGCACTATGGGAAGAAGGTCAGCCAGTGAAGGCAGTATTATGCTCTGGGCAATATTCTGCTGGAAAACCTTGTGTACGGGCATTCATGTGATTGTAACTATGACATGTACCACCTACCTAGATATTGTGTAGAGCACATGCACTCCTTCATTGCAATAGTGTTCCCTGATGGCAGTGGCCTCTTTCAGCAAGATATTGTCCCATGCCAAACTGTTCAGGAATGGTTTGAAGAACACGACAAAGAGTTCAAGGTATTGCCTTAGCTTCCAGATTCCTCAGATCTCAGCCTGATTGAGCATCTATGGGCTGTGCTGTGACACCAAATCCAATCCATGGAAGACCCACCTTGCAACTTGCAGGACTTAAAGGATCTACTGCTAATGTCTTGGTGCCAAATACCACAGGACATGTTCAAAGGTTTTGTGGAGTCCATGCCTCTATACATCAGAATGGTTTGGCAGCATGAGGGGGCCTCTACAGAATGGCTTTCAGCCACATGGGCAATGTTTTTAATGTTGTGTCTGTTCAGTGTAACAGCACTCTCTGTTTATATGCACATTTATGTATACAGTGTGTGGGTGTGTAATTATAAAAAACATAAACATTATTCAAAATGCTGCCTTTAATTGTTTGCATCATACAATTTATAGTTGACAGATTTTAACTCTACTAATAATTTGAATCTCTCATAGCATGGGACTCTTGTCATCGGCAAGTGTTTATCATTTGTCAAATACTGTAAATATAACATACATAGATACAACAGGCCAGTTCGATCGTGTGTATATGCGGGCGGGGACTTATTTGCCTTCCCCCCAGACTGAACAATCGTGAGACTGGTGATCTGCAGATCCCTCAAGGCCAGGAACAGCGTGAGGGGGCCCATATAAAAACACGGTCTTCCCTCCACCTGGCCTCTTTGCCATTTTGTCGTTCCCGCATACATAGCCTTATTATAAGTGAGAGTGTGAGAGGGCTGGTCACCTAGGAATTTTTGTCCCACCCTTGAGACTGGCCGATGGGGGCAGGGATTTTCTGCCTATCCCCCATTCACACCAGGAGGGGTTCAGAGGCTTCCTAGGCCAGGGGTTCAGTGGGGCAAGGTGGGTAGTGTGGAATAATTTGATGAATATGAGACAATACCAAGCTATTACCTCCCCCCCCCCCATCCGGATGTTGCAGATCAGGTGATTACAATGCCCAGGGAGAGGAGGCTTTGAAATCTCCCTCCAGGGAATGGGACCAGCCACGTGATGACACCCTACTACCTGAGAGAAGAACACATAACACCAGCTGGCTGAGGGGGTGCGGCCTGGGGAATAGTGCCCCCGAGGGGTTATGGATTCACCCAAAGAATGCTGTGGGGGTAGGTCCTGCATAGACCTCCTGCTCCCACTTGGTTTCTGCTCTATGACAGCCCCCTCCTAGTGGTAATCTGCTTTGTTGTGAACAGCTGATAAACCTTGGCCCATGTGATATCCCAACACAAGAGTCTCACATCTTCATTCTGGCCTTGAAACGGGGGGGGGGGGGGCCAAAGATGTCCGTCTCAAAATCACTTTTCAAAAAATTGAAGGTACATTTTAAATATGCTGGCTGTTCCTACATGACAGTTCTTTTTGTTTTTATCAACTTGAGCTAACACCTCCATGTATGTGTGGTCCCCAGATGTGTATGTTTATGTGAGTGTGGCTGGATGTGACATAGAGAGTGCCAAGGAGAGAGAGAACACACCATGTTTGCTGCGTTTATGGTTACTCCTCTGCAGATGTGGGAGGATAATAATAAGAACTTGATTGAAATTGAGTCTAGCCATCAACTACACTTCAGGATTTACCAGCTGCTGCCTTTTAGAGAAACCTCTGATTGAAACGATAATTGCCAATAATTAATGATTTATAAAGGGACAGATGCATTGGGCAGTATCAGATAAATGAGAAGAATCCTCCAACTAACAGTTAGTCTGGGAAGGTATCAAGTGACAACTGTCTCACAAACTGTCCTCCTTAAAATTCTATAGGACAAGCACTAGTATGTTTTGGAAAATACTACTAGAATTCCGATGCAGTGCTTGATAATCTTGGGAATTCTGGAAGTTGTAGTACAAAATAGTAACACTTCCTAAGCTGCGAAGGCCAGGTTTTATAGAACTGGAGCTACATTCTCCCATATGCCCTTACACAAGTTTCTGGCCAGCCAACAACAATGTGGTGACCCAGTGGTGGCGTGTTCTCATTTATTTATTTATTTATTTATTTATTTATTTATTTATTTATTTATT
>JAHTLZ010000007.1:9300099-9349246 GCA_023846285.1 Phrynocephalus versicolor | reverse complement strand
ACACACACACACACACACACACACACACACACACACACACACACACATCACAAAAATCCTATTAGTATATATCAGTTCATCTTTAAAGTACTGTACCACAACTGTATTGTGTTTTTTTTTTGGCTATGCTTGCTATTAACAGACTAACATTTTTCCTTTTTGAGGGTTGCTAAGATTTATGAATTCATTTAATTTCAAACACTTTCAAACTGTGTTATTAGCATACATTAAAAAAGACTAATCAAAAAGGAAAGCTACACAACTGAAGTTGAATCATATAGTATATATGCATAGAAGAGTATCAAGGATTAACAGTGCAAACCTAAACAAAATTTTCTAGGTGATATGTCACAGTAATGTGAGACAGGGTGTGACTACATAGTCTCTTGTCTTGCTTGGCCCACTGTGGGAACAGGCTAGTTCAGTCCATTTCCCAGTGACCACATGACATGAGTGCCAGCATAAACCAGCCTGTTTCCAGAGTGTTCCTATCTGCACATTTTTTGGCTTTCTGTCAGAGGTTACTCTTGTTAAGGTTCAGGTAGTTTCCCTCTGTTTTGATTTGACTCCAAACGTACAATTTCTGGGATCAAACCAAAGCAGATGGCTTGCTCTGTCCAATTTTCCACCCACTTTCAGTTCCCCAGTAACGTTAAGTGGCTTCACCAGACAGCTTAACTACTCAATGAGATTGGGAAATTTAAAATTTCTGCTCTTCTTTGGAGGGGGATGGAAAGGAAGCAAAGGATATAGCTTTATTTGAAAACATAAGTGAGTGTTAATACACTGTATCTTTTAGGAGATTTTTTAAAAAAAATAAAGCTTTGTCCTGGAAAAAAAAGAGGAGACAGGAGGGATAAGGCAAGAGGATCTTCCTTCCTTCCTTCCTTCCTTCCTTCCTAGTAATTACAGGACTGGGATCTGCACCATGTCTGAGGGCAAAACTAGACCCTATATCAAGAAATAGTGTTTCCTATTATCAGTCTCAGATGTCTGATTGAAAAAAATCATGTTAATAGCAGATGCATGTTTCATCACTGGAGTACTGTATAAATATCAGCTTCCTTTGTACATGATTCGAGAGGAACACTACTCCAGGGAAAACAGGGAAAACAGCAGATATATATTTCCCTACATATTAATTTCTGACCAAACAGAAATATGCAAAAAATGAATGAGGCTAAGATTTGGGATTGTCTAAATGGGAATCAAATAGAACTGACATATTACTGCTCAAAAAGAATTGCCTAAACATTAATCAACACCTCTAATTTGTTCAAAATTTACAACAATGCTTTTAAGTGTTCTTATTTTAATTGTTAAATGACAAGAGTGTGAAAGGTTTGGGTAATAATTAACTTGTTCTATTATTTAATTTTTTCCTTATCGAGTAATTTGGGTGGGGTTTGCAAATTTTAAAACTATGTTTAAAAACACTTAAGTTAGTCTTTAAGGTGCCACCAAGTTTTCATCTTTGTTGATTTTTCATTTTTCATTTGTTTTCACCTATAAAACCTGCAAAGACTAACACAGCTACTGCTTCTGGGACTTTCACTATTTGTAGCTTTTTTTCTTTTTTGAGAAATTGAAAAGGCATATGTTTATTATGTTGCTAATGATTAATGTAGTAACTTAACTGCTTGTTTAATGTTGAAGCGTTAGTGTTACCACAAATGTTTGCAACCCTGAATGGAAAGCCACATTGATAGTTTCCAAGATCATAATTTCTCAATAATGAGCAATATTGGTCATTTTCCCATTAAGGTGGAGTTAAAGGGCTATTTCCAAGCAGGCAAAAGGAGCTGTCGTCCAAGTCAAACTAGATGTTTGCCTCTTTCAAAGAACTGCAGGATTTCTGATTCTTTCTTATCCAGTGAAGAATATGTTGTGATAATACAAATATCCAATGAATTACCACTCGATATCTGTGTGAGTGGAGTTTTACAGCCTAATATGATTGTCCTTTGCTACTACAGTTCTTTTCCCATCCCTGGCATTTAAGGCAAGCTCTTGCCCCTTCTTGCAGTAGGCTTTCTGCTCCTATTGTTTTTGCTAATAGTGCCTCTTTTTTATATGGTCATCCTCCAAACAACAAACATGCAGAGTCCCCTGCATGGAGGTGATTCTATTCCCCCCTTTTTTTCTTCTGATTGTATCTACCAAAGTATGTTTATTGTATCTACCAAAGTATGTTTTGGTAGATACAATAAACATACTTTGGTAGATACAATCAGAAGAAAAAGTATGTATGATTGTATCTATCAAAGTATGTTTATTGGTAACTGTAACTAAACAGTTTCCCCCACTTTAAATGCTTCTAGAGTGACTTTTACTATACAAAGTGTTAGTTTTCTGTGCCAACCATAGAGAATGTTGTTTGATGAGATTGGACTACCATTTCTGTGTTGATGTTTTCCCTTTTTTTCTGCCTTACATTCTTCTTACTAAAAGAAATATTTAACCAAATTCCTAGAAAACATCATTTTTACCAAATTCCCCAATAGTTCAAAGGACCATATAACCTGCAGTAGATTGCCCAAGTCTGGAGTCTACCAGAGAACCTGATGGAGTGTCCTATTTCCATTTCCATCATTGTATGAAACTTGCTGAAATGTTTTCATTTATCTGGAAGTTGAGTCATGTCAACTGGACTTCTTTTTTTTTGAAAGATAGAAATGTATTGTTATTTATCCAAACCACTTCATCAGTCTGAAGAAAGCTGGTTGCGAGTCCTCCATTTTATAGTCCGTTTTGACCTCTTGTCACCCTGGTCTGAAACAGGCTCATAAGATGAACAATGGCCTGAACAGGCTTGTTAGTTAGACAATAGTCTCAATAGCCTTAAGGTGAACAATAGCCTAAGGTGCTAAAAGCCATAAAGTATAGGTTGTTAGCTATGGCCTTGGTGGTGAAGGCTTTTTGATTTGTCTGGATATTGTTTTCATCTATATAGCTAGGAGTCCTGACTTCTCCTTAATCTGATGCTACATTTCTGACACGTGCAAGGTAGATGAAATAGTGCCAGTCTCTCTAGTGGTGCTTTCTGGCCTATATCTGCAATATCATGCATTTGGAGTAATAAGCCCCAATGAGTTCTGAGATATTGCTATTTGACTAAACATGTGCAGCACCAGGCTGCACATAGCGAAACTCTTTTGTGAAATACTTTGAGTCAAATTACTTTGTGCACTTATTTGGACTAAAACATGCTATCTGCTGTTTTAAAGAGACATGGTTGTATTTAAATGTGTGTGTGTGTGTGTGTGTGTGTGTGTGTGTGTGTGTGTGTGTTTATGTGGGGGGCAGAATTCAGTGAAATGTGATGCACTTCAGGAGTTTGTTCACATGTTTCGTTTTCATATTTAAGATTTTGAGGTCATATTGTAAACTGCAAGCATAAACACATTCATTCCACAAGGTCTTCACCCTCTCTTGAGATATGCACAGGATGACTAATTATCCCAGGGCAGAAATGAGAAATTTGTTTGGACCAGCAATTAGAGAGGCACCCATGTCAGTATGAATGTAAATAAACAAATCTGAACCAGCAGCAACAAAACAACAGAACACCATCTAACCATCATATGTGAAAGTCAAATAGGATTCTTCCCATTGAAATAATGCTTGACTGCTTTACGGTTTCTTGAAAAGCTTTTGATGCCTTGGATGAAAACTTAAATTGCTACACAATGGAAATTGGCCTAAATAAATCAGTGTATCAGTCCATCAAAGAAAGGCAAGAATAAGCAACATGCAAATAGAGAACTTGAAGCATGTCAAAAAGACATATCTGCAAACAAACACCAGCATCTTCATTAGATACTTGCATGATCTGTGAAACTGCCTAGAATTCTTTGTTTAAATAACATGGGATGGGGGTACAGATGGAGAATAAAATGTGAACTCTTTATATTTGGTGCCTGGAAAAATCATTAATCCTTGTGTAAACCAACAGCCATGTTATTGCGCTGAATCTGTTTTATAGTTTCACATCCATGTGTATATCTAAGAGGAGCTGCAATCTCCTTTTTGGGACCTTGTTTGTACTAGGATAATGTCAGTCAGAACTCTATCCAGAAGTCCCTGACAAATAGGTAGGTGAAGTTCTGTAGCTGCCAGAGAAGAACAGCTTTGCTGCATGTTGGCCACTTTCCCCTCTTTCTGTAATGACTCTGAATCGAGGATACTATGATCTTATTTTTAAAGCAAATCTAGTGACATCCAAGAAAGCAAAATAAGCACTAGCATTGTCCTAAAAACACTTGTATAAGAGGGTTGGGGTTTTTTTGTTTTGCAAAAGTTCAAACTGTATAGTACTGTAACATGAGAAGTTGCAGAAGCTCCTGTTGCAGCCAAAAAACAGAGCTGCTGGAATTCAGCATCAAGCTAGAACATTGAATATGGACCTATATATTTTTAAAAATGCAAAGCTCAATAAGGTATTGTAAAATGGATTTTCTTTTCCATAAGCAGGAGCAGCCTCAATATGTGTAAGTATGCCATTGCTTTTTTCTTGTCCAGAGGAGATCTTGTACTAAGCTAGTATATCAGACTGTCAATAAGGTGATCTAGTACTTATCTCATATATAGTGAGAGCAAATCAAGCCCGAACTATCTCTGGAGGCAAAAATGATGAAACAGACTGGGTGCCTCATGAGAAGGCATAATGTTCTGGAAAAAACAATAATGCTGGGAATGGTGGGAGGCAGGAGGAAAAAGAGGAGATGCTTACTCTCTAAAGAAAGTCATAGGCTTGAATTTACTTGAGCAGGGTTGCTGAAGACAACATTTTGAAGATTACTCATTTATTGAGTTTCTGAAAGTCAGAAGTGATTTGCAGCACATAACAAAGTCACAGTCTGTTTTACTTTTTTAAATTAATAAAGTGTTCTCATTTTAAAGCATGTCATGGTCTCAGTTGTTTGTTTTATTTGGAGATGGGACAATTTTCATAGAATCATAGAGTTGGAAGAGACCTCAAGGGCCATCTAGTTCAGGCCTGCACAACAGGTAGACTGTGGGTTACCGGTAGCCCACGAAGGGCTCAAAAGTAGCCTGCCGGCCATCAATTTCCTGCTCCCCCCAGCGGCCAGATGATCACCGTGCCACTGTCTCGTGATCAGCTGAGTTGCTGGTGCAGAGTGGAGAGAGGGGAGGGGAGGGAGAGGACAGTGAGAGGTGGAGTCACGGGCATGCCCACCTCCTTTACACAATGACATCTCCCCTCTTCTCCCCCCTGGAGAGTTCCCTCCTCCCACACTTCTCTCCTCCTCCTCCTCCCACCCCCACTGCTGCCTCACAGAGACCGTGACCTGCTGCCACCACCACTCCTCCTGCTCCCCTTCTGAGCCATTCCCTCCTCCTTGCGCCACTGTGTCAATGTGATTGCCCCTCTGTTGGCCTAGCCCGTACCAGCTGCACGGCGAACATGGCGGAGGTGAGTGGGAGCTGCGGGTAGCGGCAGCGAGGGGGCTGGAAGGGAGAAGGGGGAAAGAGGAGGAGGAGGAGGCCGGAGTGGGAGGAGAGTTGAGTCAGGCTGTGGACAGGTTGGGAGAGAAAGCACACCTTTATGAAAAAGTCTTCCAGCAGCCTGGGCAAGCTTGCCCACTGCCACTTGCCCGGGCTGCTCGCAAGGATGCACACGCCTCTCTTGCACCCACTTGAGCTGGGTGCAAGGGAAGCATGTGCATGGTTGTGTGGGTTGCCCCTTGGAAGGGACGATCTGCACAAGCATGCACTCGCCTCCCTTGCACCTGCCCACACCAGCTTCAGCGGTGCAAGGGTCAGCCTTCCCATAGGAATGCATTGAAATCTGTTCCCTCCAGAATGGATTATTTGATTTTCAATGCATTCCTATGGGAAACTGCTGCTCTACTTAGAATTTTTTTTACTTATGAGCATGTGCTTGGAACAGATAAAGTTTGTAAGTAGAGGTTTTAGTGTTGTAAGTAGCCGTCAAGCACTTTGGGCCAGAAAAAGTAGACCTCAGCCTGTTCAGAGTTGGACAGCCCTGATCTAGTCCAACCCCCTGCCATGCAGGAACCATTCAGATGGCAATCCAGCCTTTGCCTAAAAACCTCCAAAGAAGGAGACAACTCTGTCATGAGGTTCTTCCTAATGTTTAAATTGAATCTCTTTTCCTGTAGTTTGAGACCATTCCCCCGCGTCCTATTTTCTGAAGCCATGGAAAATAAACCAGTCCCTTCTTCAATGTGACATCCTTTCAAATATTTAAACATAGCCATCATATCCCCTCTCAGTCTTCTTTTTATAAGGCTAAATATTCCCAACTCCCTAAGTCACTTCTTGTAAGACATTTCTTCCAGACCCTCAATCATCTTGGTCACCCTCCTCTGCACCCACTCAAGATTGTCAAAATCTGAGGTGCACAGAACTGGACACAGTACTCCAGGTGGGGTCTTACGAGAGCAGAATAGAGTGGTACTAACACTTCCCTTGATATAGACACTATGTTTCTTTTCATGCAACCAAGAATTGCATTGGCTTTCTTGGCCACCGCATCACACTGCTGACTCATGTTCAATTTGTGGTCCACCAAGACTCCCAGATCCCTTTCACAGGTACTATTTTCCAGCCAAGTGTCTCCCATCCTATATCTGTGCAATTCATTCTTTTTTTATGGCATCTTTTTAATGACATCTGCTCCCAGCTCCGGAGCTTAAAATTGTTTCCCCACCAGCTCCGGAGTTTACAGAAAATTAAGTGCGACCACGCCCACCTAAGCGGGTCCCAGCGCACTTTTCAGGTACCTGCTCTCGGAGGGTGAAAAATCCCAGATCTGGATGTAACCTAGAGTGCCGGGCTGTCCTCGCTTCTGTTTGTTGGTTTTTTTTGCCTCCCGCCCCTTTAAGAGAAGGAATCAGGATGACGACGGGGCTCGGGGCGGCTTGGACCGGCAGATGGAGGTGAGCCTGCATTCTTTTGTCCCTTTTTTCTCCCTCCCCTCACTCAGACAGGAGCAAGGAAGTGCGGAGGGGTGGGGACGCAAGAAGAGCAACGGACCCCCAAGATCTCTGGTCTGAATTTAAGTGGCCAGCGGATCTTAGGGGTCGTATGAAAAGGCCCTTAGGTTGGGACTAAATGGCCAAATATTGTGATATTTTCTCTGCTTATAAAATGGGCAAATTCAGAGCGCCTAATTCTTACGGAATACATGATGAAAAGCTTATTCATGTTGGTCCAACTCGTTTTGCTTATGAAGTGGCTTTTTTAGTTGCTGTTGAGGGAATTCTCCTTTAGGCTTTTGGGGCATCATGAATGGCTAGAAATGTCCCTCATTCTTTTTTCTTCCCCCACCTGATTATCTAAGGAATTTCATTAAAAATGTTAGTACAGGCTGTGAAATTGTACCAGTTTAGCCAAACTCGTGGAAAAGCAGTACTTTAACTAGTAAACTATTTGGGTGCCATTTGGACATAAAAATTGCCAGGGACGTGAAGAGGGACTCTTGAAGACATATGATAGAGGGGGAATGCTTTCCAAGGATTGGCTCAAGAAATAACTGAGTACTAACCCCAGATAAGTAAGCAGAAACAAAGAGACATATGTTGCAATCTAAGATAAATGATAAAGAGAATGGGAAAGTGCAATCAAAAAGTTAATGTATGAAGAGAAGGTGAGTATTAAAACTCAGTCTTGAAAAGTCTCTTATTTACTTAATGGAGAGAGAACGAGAGAGAGAGAGAGAGAGAGAGAGAGACCACTTGGCACCAAGGTGGGATCTCCATTCAGGCCATTGAAGCTGTTCTTCTTCTCTACTTGTGAAGGAGCTAATGCTTCTGTCTGAAACAGAAAAGCAGAGGAAGTAAGAGCAATTTCTCCTGGCACCCTGTTTCCCAACTCACTCTTTTCTTCCTTGGTCCCTCTTGGACAATCACCATATGAACCATGTCTAGATTTATGTATACACCCAGTTGCAGATCACTAAGCCCCATTATCACCACTATCATGCATGGGAGCTCTCTAATTTTGTCATATAACTCAGCCCCCCCCCTCCAACTGGCCTCCAGTCTGGCACTGAAGCATCTTACCACCAACTGGTTATGAATGGCTCCAGCATGTCCTTTGTTCTTTTTAAAAGGAACTTTCTAAGCTCACCTTAAACTATGACTAAAATCCAGCAGAGATCAATGTGCACAAAAACATTCTTGTTAATGGCACTAAGCTCACCTGCCTCTTTTGTGATCTGGGGGTCTGTAGTTGTACAGCAAGACAAAAGAGAAGCAATGAGAACTCTTTTCTTAGCAACCCCAGACAGTGTTAAATGAACATTGCACACATTCCTTCCCCAAACTTAAGAATTAAAATGAAATCCAAAAGTGACCCTGCCCCCTACCCCAGTAATTAAATCAGCACTGTACATTTCCTGGTCTGCACAGCAAATAGCCTCACCTAGTATCAAGGAATGTTTAAGGCACTATGCCAAAACCTACTACAGTAGTGTATTGTACAGTATTAGCAGGAGGAAATGATCAGCAACTGGACAGCTGAAGAATACAACATGATGGCATTATTACACAAATATATTTTACCGCAAGACATATGGTGAAATTATCATACAATGTGGGTGTTTTTTTTTAACATATTGTTATCACAAATTCACTAATTACTCAAAAGGGTTCACATACCATTTCCTCAAACAGAAGAAACAATGACTTCAGGTTTTAAACACTGATCATTTTCAGTGTATCCGTATTTAGTTTGGATAACCAGATTGTTATATCTTATAGGGCCCTGTCCCTTACATTTATAATGTTTGAAATATTTCAGTTTCATAAACACATGGCATCAATCATGTATTGCTTGTATGTTTGTTACAGGACAGGAAGCTAGACAATAAATTTATTGTTTTTCTCCAACAACAGCACAGTAACCGGAAATTCCTGACTCTTATCCAGATGTTACTAAATTAAGTACCACATAGTGATTAAAATATGTACAGTAATGATGTAATTTATCCAAACAAATGTTCAAAATGGAAAGATAATTTTAGGTGCAAAAGAACACTCTGTGGGAATTTGGGGGGCAGGTCTGGTGTGGGTAGGCATGACCAAAGTTAAAACTGGATATAATCCGAGTTGTAGACAAGTCAGTTACTTCCAGTCTGACCACCCAATTCTTTTTCTCTGCTACCTTCTCTTTCTCCTATTATCTCTCATTTGAGACTTTCACAGGGTTATTTAGGATTTCAAAAGTCAAAAACAGCATTTCGACTTAAGCACACAAACGGAGGCTGCAATATATTCCTTCTTCCAGTGGCCCACATACCATCATACTCCCCTCTGGCCCAACATCATGCCTTTATGTTTCAGGACCTCAAGTATCTGTCTAGGCCTTGATGAATAGAGGACTATGATGGCAACATAACCTAAATTTGTGAGCAGCTCAGAAACTGATTTCATGAAACTAATCAAAACCAATAGACAAGAATGAAGATGAATCTTCAGAGCATATCTGTAGGAATGACTAAGGGGCCAACACTACTTTCTGAAACCTGCTTTCTAAACAGGACTGGAAACATGAGATCATATCTAAATGCACTCAAATTGTGCTCTGGACAGGCATAATGAAATCAAGTGCTCAAGTTAGGCATGACTAATTTAAGTCCTATGAATTTCAGTCAGTCTTTTTGTGACATAAAGAACTCTGGATCCAATGTGACAAAACAAAGTCACATCTCCAGGTATCCTTTTAAGAAGACAACCAGAAGGATAGCTTGGAAGGAGCTGTATCACAAACCACTAAGATATTTGTAACATATGGAAAGGTGCTTAAAATCACAAACATCCTTTTAGAATTTCTTCATTTGTATCTGGCAGGTGGGTTTACGCTCTGAAGAAAGCTTGATTTATGTCTTCTACCTCAGCAGAACCAGAATAAGGATTGCCTTCTTTTCGAGTGTTGGTACTTTCTTTGTAAGTGATTCCTCACCTTGGGTTACCCAGGTGTTCTTCGACTGCAGTTCCCAGAAGCCTTCACTACAGCTGTGCTAGCTGGGGTTTATAGGAGTTGCAGTTGAAGAATAACTGGGTAACCCAAGATTGGGAGTTCCAGGCAAAAAAATCAAAAGAAAACAAAAGAGAAAAAACATGTGGCACCTTAAAGACTATTATATTTTAATAGCTTCAAAGAGGGTAGCCATGTTAGTCTTTTCAAGAATTTCAGGCAAAATTCAAAGAAAAACAAAACAAAATAAAATAAAAGACACAAACATGTGGCACCCTAAAGACTAACTTTCACTAATGTGATCTATGCCATCTTTTGCCAGCAATGCCCATCTGTACTCTACATTGGACAAACAGGACAATCTCTAAGAAAATGCATCAATGGACACAAGTTTGACATAAGAAACCATGATACACAGAAACCTGTCTCAAATCACTTCAGTTTACCTGGACACTCCTTGAAGGACCTGAAAGTTACTGTTTTGGAACAGTATTACTACAGATCAAGAATACAAAGCGAAACAGCTGAAATAAGATTTATATCCATGATGGACACACACAATAAGGGATTGAACATTAGTCGGGGGTTCTTGAGTCATTATCAAATGTAATATTACCAGATTGCCACTTTCTCATGGACTGTAAGGTAAAAACTTAAAAATTTCCATTCTCTCTCTGCCCCCCTGTCTTTTCTACCCATCTGACCACCCCTGACCTGATCTGGTTCCTGTCACTTGAGGAATTTAATTTTCACAGTTTAAGATAACATCGGCTGGCGTGAGCCATAAGACCATAAATTATACAGCTCTAACTCAACATTTAATGATTCTCACCATTTCTACTAACTAACCGTCCCTCCTCTTCTCCCCCCTCCTCCCCCCTCCCCTCAACCATACAACCCCACCTCTATTTGCTACAACCTATCATATCATCTACAGCCCATGAATATCTGCTATGAAATGTATATATCAGCTCATATTATATCTTACACCTCATTCTGCTGCTATATATGCCTGAAGAAGTTCACACGAAACGTTACATTAAAATATGAAAGTTAGTCTTTAAGGTGTCACATGTTTGTGTCTTTTATTTTATTTTGTTTTGCTTTTATTTGAATTTTGCTTGAAATTATATTTTAATGTGAGCTTTCATGGACATGTGAATGAGGTGTATTATAATATACTTTAATATACAAAGGAATATAAGTTTCATACTAAATATTTTTTGGCTGTTGGATGCATGGTACATTTGCATGCATTGATTTGGCTGGTGTTGTTTTAGGAGCCGCCCTCTGTAGTGAATTGTTGTGGAAGGAATTTCCAACACTGCACTGAGAGCAAGGGACTCCGGGATCCTTGCCCTACTATTTTGCAGTAATCAGGAGACTGGGAGACAAGAGGAGAAAAGCGATAGGGAAAATTGCTCTGTAAAGTACTGCGACTCTTTTCAGCCTTCACTTCTAATCGTCCACACCAAACCTAAATTTGTCCCATGGGTTTAAATGCATGCAGTTAAGGAAGAAAGGGGCACTTCACCTAGTTTAGAGCCTGAGTGTAAATTTTCTGAGGAAAAATCATGTTGTCGGACTGGACTCCCCTTGAGCGCGCAAAAGACCAGCCTCCGAAGATCAAGAGCGCCACAGCCACGAACCCGGATTAAACTGGAAAAGGCTGCAATCCTGGCCACATTTATCTAGGATCAGGCTCCTAAAGGAAGACAAGGGGATTTACTCCTGAGGAACCATGGCCACTACAAGAAACGGCCACATAGCCCCGTTAACTCCTGTTCACAAAACGCCCCCTCGCCTTCCTCGTTTTGAATGGGTGAGACCGTATTATTGGGGGGACTCAGGCACCCCAAATTTTCAGGGGCGGAACCAACCCCTCCTGGCCACGAACGGCCTCGCCGTCGGAACTTTTCTCTACCCGCCCCCTCCCCAAATCGCTTCCCGCTCTTTCTGCGCCCGGGCTCGGGGCCGCTGCCTCCCTCCTGGCTTTCTTCACTCCCGGATTTGCGCGGGAGGAAGTCCTGCGAAGAACGACTGGCCCGGGCGCCCCTTTCTTCTTTTAATCCGGGACCAGGCTTGCCCTTGCCCACTTGGAAGCGCTCTCTGCTTCGGGAGGCCGGCGCGGAAGAAAGGGAGCGAGGCAGAAAAGGCAGAGAGAGGCGCCAGGACGGGGGGGGGGGCATCTGGGGTGCTGCCTCCAGCGGCCGCCGGGCCGCGCGCCACCCCCCCCCCCCCGCTGCTGTGGCTGCGGCGCTGCGGGGCGTGACGAACTCGGCCGCGCGGCTTCGAGGCGACCGGGAACAACTTGACGGCAGGCAGGCAGGCAGGCGAGGCGGGCGCTCCCCGAGCGGGGCTGTCGGAGGACAAGCCGCCGGCCAAGGAGGCGTGCCGTCGTTGCGCCGCTGCCGCCGCTTTCCTGCCATCCTCTGCCTCCCCTTGAAGGGCGGGGGCGGCTCGGCTTCCCCTCGGCACCTGTGGGAGGGAGGGAAGGAGGGGGCGCGCGCGGGGCGGGGGCAGGGAAACTTTTGTCCCTGTGGTTGGCTGCGCGGTCCGGCTGAGGAGGGGGACGACGGCGGTGGCGAGGCAGGCGGTTCCCCCGGTCTCTCTCCCTCCCTGCCTCCCTCCGGCTCCCAGGCAGGACAAGCAAGGCAGCGCCAGCGGGAAGCGGGCGCGCCAGCCAGCCAGCCAGCCAGCCAGCCAGCGAGCAAGCGGAGGGCGGCGTGTTTGGTGCTTCCCGACGCTTGGGCTGGGCTTGCCCCTTCCGTGGGTCGAGGCGCTCCTTGTCGGACCGACAGACCGACGGACGCGGGGCTGCGGCTCCCTCTGGGCGCGCTCCTCCTCGCCTCTGCCAGCCATCCTCGCAGCGCGGGACCCAGCGGCATGGGGCACCGAGGGGAGAAGGCGCCGCCGCCGCCGCCACCGCTGCTGCTCCTGCTCGCTCTTGTTGGTGAGTCCTTGGCCCCGGGCGGGCGGGGAGGGGGCGACGCCGGGGTGGGGAAAAGGCGGGCGAGCGAGCAGGCAGGGTTGCGCGGTGCGTTGCTCTCCCTTCTCTCTCCCTGTGTGTGTATGAATGAATGAAGGGCTGGAGGGCGGTGTGGTGGGGACTTGCGCGCAATGGGGGGGGGATGTTGGTTTGGTGCAAGCGTGGAGCAGCTCCCATTAAGCGTGAGGCGGTTTTGGTGGGGAGGTGTGCGATCTTGCACGCGAGGAGGAGGAGGAGGAGGAGGAGGAGGAAGGTGTGTGTGACACGATTGCTTGCGAGCCATGTTGATTTCTCTGGGCGCCTGCTTGGCCGCGTGAGGGTAAGTTGTGACTGTGGGGTGGAACAGGCAGGCGTTCCCTCCCTGCTCAGGGGCCCTTTGGTGCTTATTCCTTGCTCGGTCGGTCGCTTGGGCTCTCCTACTCTAAGGGAGTTCCCCAGGTACCTTAAGCCCCCCCCCCCCAGGTGTGTGTATTTTCTCCTGCTGTGCTTGCGAGAAAAGGCTTTCATTTCGTGTTGAAGTGACATTCTGTCATCTTCTGCTCACTCGGTGTTTTTAAGTCGTTCATTCCGTTCTGGATTTTTGGTGGGAAAAGGAATCCACTTTTTACTGGCGTTCTTTTCCCAGCCATAGAAAAGGCAAGGGCGACTAATCTGGGTTGAGTTCCTTCGGTCTTGCCTCTTCAAGAGGTCTTTTCTTTCTGGCGAACTCAATTGCAAGGGATGAAGAATATGTGCCTCTTCTGGTTTTGGGCTGCAGGAAGGGTGTTTTGAGCAACTGCCTCCTTTAAGGTGTGAGAGCATTTAATTATTGTGAACTTCCCAGTCACAAGTGCTAATGCTTTAATATGCTTTGAAAACAGTGTCTTCTTTCATTGCTCATGCCCTGTGCTCTGATTAATCTCCAGTTCATTTTATTTTACTCTCAGGTTTTTGGAACTGCTTTGTGAATGTCTCCAGAAGTTTTCACTTCTTTTTTTCTTATGATATCTAGATTATTGGAAACATATGTTTCTTCTAGTATATATCAGTGTACATTTCTAACATATTTTTAACAATGTAACATAAAACAGGGTACACCTGTCTATGTATCCTCTTGGTGTTCTGGTAGTCAAAGATATTCTTGAGTTCAGAAGTGCACTGGCCCTAATTTTACTGTTACTAATTTGTGTTCTCAGTGTACTATGCTAATTAATGAATAACACTTCTGTAGTTGCTAAAAGTTTGTAGACTCTGGAACAGCTGTCTTAGTTGCATTCCAGTGTCAGACAAGAAAAGGTGTGTTCTATGTGTGTGTTCTGAGTATGACCATTAATGCTCTGGGGATTTTGCAATGTGATGGATGTGTGAGGAAATGAATATACATAAAATCTCTAATACATAGAAGGGATTTTCAGAAGACACTACCAGTGCTTTGTAGTATATTCAGGCATTTCAGAACTTGTGCAAGTAACCTGTAAGGTGTCACATGAAAAATGTAGTTAAATCTTACAAGAAGGTTCATGTTTTAAATATTACTGGATTTAGAAGTTTGTTGGCTTAATCAAAGAGTAATGGAAATTTGTGCCTTGAGTATTTAATGTGAATCTACTTTTTCCTAAGTATTATTGTAGTAATTGAACATCAATTCCAAAGTTTTTGAGTACCAGTGAAGATTAGATATTTGTATATACAGTATAAAGTACTAGATTTAATATAATAGGCATAAATTAGATTTAAGCTAATTTAAATAACCCTTACAGAATTTTGAGGAATTTACTGTTGATGTTCGTTTAGCAGAAAAAGGAGTTTTGTCCTTCAGCTAACATGGCCTGATGTGCACCTTCAAATGTGGCCTTAGTCCTAGTTATTCACCTAGGTTTAGCTCTTTCATGTATATACTGAGTGGTGGATCCACCAAACAGAAGCACACCTCGCATGGATATTTGTGTTTGGTATCCCTACCTCTCTTTCAGCTGCAGCCTGCTTCTAATTATCATCTCAGTGGCCTTCAGAACTGGGAGAGGTCTGTGGGGATAGGAGGGGGTTGAAGGAGGATATGTTGTCCCCTTTAACCTGCATGTCTTCCCTGCTGTAGCAGTTAGACCATCTTTGTTTGCAATCTGAGTGTATCTTAGTGCAAACAGAGGGATTAGTCACTACACCATACACATTTTTGTGTGTGTGGTGTCAACAAAAGTTGGCCACTTATGTTGCACCACTCGGAATACTGATGGAGGAGCTGCTTCTTTCAAAGTGTCTTCATGTTCAAATGTTACTGCATATAGAAAAACTAAAACAGCAGAGAAAAGGTGCATCCTTTTTCAAGTCTCCCACTGTGTACCTGTGAACAGCAAGAGAACAGGTCAGTAATCAAATACGATGAGACAGACCTCATAAATCTGTATAGAAAGATGCTTTACAACTTCTTATTCTTATAGTTGTATATACAGTATCTATAAACTGAGCGAGTGTCAGGATTTCTATACCTAATTAAGACATGTAGCTCAATTTAATTAAATAAGTCTGCTTCTTTCTTTTTGTGGGAAGGGCCTTGAGGGAAGCAGGTGACTGATGTTATATCTTAGTAAGAACATTCCCAATCAACTTGCAAAATCCCCAGGTAATCAATATTTGTCTTACATGCTTCAGTGTGTGCTTTTTTCCTCTTCAATCTCCAGCTTCTGACTAACATTAGGGATCTTTTAGAGAGCTTCATTTCATGTCCATTGTTGTTTGCTGTGGCATGAGTTTCCAGCTGTTTGATTTCTTTGATGCTATAAACAGTTAGTAATTCGAATCAGGGTTTAATTCAAACCCTGCAGTTAAAGGCTTCTAGTAATTAGTTGCTTGTCTGCTCATAATCATGAACCTCATGAAGCAGTGTTCTTTGCAATTCAGTTATAGTAAAACAAGAGAAAGTATAAAGGACTTTGTCCATTAGATATGCTGTATGGCAGATCAATAGTAGAAATGGATTGTAGAAACAGAATACAATATAGTGAAATCCTGGTGACTAAAGAGCATGGAATAAAATTGTATCTAGCTACTTGTTCTTTTCCTAGTGCCAGTAGTCCGGTACTTCCCCACCCCTCCACCCCTAACTTCTGTAATAAAAAAGCATATTTTCTGGTTTGTTACCCTTGACTCTTAAAAGTAAGGCTTGTCCGGCTCATTACAGCAAGGGGGAGTTTTACCTATAACTTGTTCATTGTTGGCTGGCCAATCTTTGCTTGTTCTTTCTCCTCTCCTTCTTAGCCCCTCATTCCCAAAAATATTCCAAGGCTCTGCAAAACAGCTACAGCGTGGCAGCTGGCACATACACGCTGCCCACTGATTGTCTGATATAATTGTGATAAGTGGTCAGATCTAGATTTCAAACTATTGTAAACTTCTATTGCCGCAATTGTGTTCTGGCGTTTTTTGTTTTTTTTTTTTAAACAAAGTACTGGGATCTACTTGTTGCATATATACGAAATGTCTCCTTGAGCTGTGTTACAGAGTTAATGAAGTGTCAACTCAGTAAAACAATAAAAGAAGTCATGGCTTGAGTTTTCAGGAACTCAGCAGGGCTGTTGGTGATATGCCCTTTTGGAAGTCACGACATCATAGGGTTACTGTAGGTCAGAAGCAATTTGATTATATATAATGACCTATATGTGAAGCCTAAAAAAATTAACAAGCCATTACAGTACCTCCATCCTATGTACATGTGGTGATGGGACCTGTTGAGATTTAGAAAATAGTGAATGTTGAGAGGAGATAGAAATAATCCTTTTTGTGTTATTATAGTGGAAGTTTATGACACTAGAACAGGCCTGCCCAACAGGTAGACCGCGGGCTACTGGTAGCCCGCGAAGGATTCAAAAGTAGCCCGCTGGCCATCAATAAAAAAAGTGAGGGGATAAGTTCTCCACCCCTCCTTCCCCCATACCAAGGACCACCACTGCCCCAGCAAAGTTCTGGGTCTGCCAGCCCACTGTCTCAGCCGAGCAGGGCAGCTCAAGGGCCATGGCGCATTGAAATCTGTTCCCTCCAGAACAGATTAATTGGTTTTCAATGCATTCCTATGGGAAACCGCTGCTCTACTTACAAAAGTTTTTACTTATGAGCATGTACTCAGAACGGATAAAATTCGTAAGTAGAGGTTTTAGTGTAGTAGCCCTCAGGCACTTTGGGCCGGAAAAAGTAGACTTTGGCCTGCTCAAAGTTGAACAGCCTTGCACTAGAAGAAGCAAATTCTGGCCTGATATTGCAACCATAGTAAATATGTCTTCCCACTACACTTGTATGTGTGTTGTGTCGTTACAGTCGTGACCGACTTCGTGACCCCATGACCATGGAGTTTTCTTGGCAGGAATACTGGAGTGGTTTGCCAGTTCCTACTCCAGGCACCTACAGCACCTGGTATTCCCTGGTGGTCTCCCATCCAAGTACTAACCAGGGCCGACCCTGCTAGCTTCTGAAATTGGGCAAGATGAGATGTGCTTAGGGCATCTGGCTACAGATCCCACTACACTTAATTGTCTGCAAAGTTTGGTAACAACTACCAAGTGGTATGCCTTTCAAAAACATTGGTCACTCATTCCCTACTTGCTGAGTTTCCAGAGATGCAAGGTGTTCTGATATAGGTCCCAAGTTTCCTTTCATGCCAATATAGCGAATAAATTATTAAGGAAAAACATTTCCAAGTTTTTCAGGGATCACAGTTGGTGGCTGAGAGTCATTGTTTCAGCATGTGTTGTTTTGAATGTGTGTCTGTGCTATATCTTGCTGATATTTTTGTTGCAATGAACTTTATTGGCACTAAGTCTCTTGTGAGTTTGAAAGCTTATTGGTTTAAATAAAACAAAATGCCTGTACTAATTCACACTAAGATCCCTAAGGACTCAAGTTCTTAATATTTTCATCACCCTGTGGAACAAGATTGGGGTATTCATTAAATGCCTCAGCTTGTAGACAGCATGCTTTTTCTTCATTGGCGTGACTTATTAACATATCTGTATGGTAATGAAACCTTTGGATCCATAAAGAACCCTGAAATAATAAATCCAGAACTCCCAAAATCAGTGGAAACTTTTAACTAAGCCATCTGCCTCATGAAAAAGGGATCTAAGCTACATATGAGCTGTGGAATGCAAAACTCTTATAATAATTTAAAAGTTTGTAAAGAGATATTTGAAAAAGAATGTTTTATCAGTTTGTCAAATACTGTATGAAGAGTGACATTAGCATAAGCTACTTATGCATTGTGTATACTCAAATCATCTGAAAATCTCTGATTTTTAAGAAAATAGCTGCAATTTTAAGAATAAAGTGCAGGTTATGGTCCTATTTAGTTACTTGGAGATTTTAAGCACCCCCCCTTTTGTCTAGCTAGAATAAAACTTCTTGTGTATTATACTGAAGGAGGGTTTGAATACCCTTTTACCTCTTGATTGGGGCTGTATGTAGAATCTCTTCTGTGTCATCCACCATCTCTAAGCAACCTGTCTCACTTGTTTAACATACCATCACATTGTACTGAAGAAAAGCAGTTGCAGGGCTGAGTTGTGCAAATACAGTAGTTTTTCACTGAGTTCTCTGAGACAAACTAATGGGGCTGTGATGGAACACAGATTGGAAAGAGAACAAGCCAGTTTAGTCATTCAAAACTGAGATGACCAACTGGATAGGACAGACTAAGCTTCCACCCAAATGGTGCCCTTTACATTTTCCCATAGAAATTAACTGCTGCCATGCATTACTGTGGGAGAATGCAGAGAACTTCATGGGGAGATTTCTGTGAAGATTCTCAGTCATCCAGGTGAGTTTTTCTGGAAGTTGAGTCATGGCAACTGGACTTCTTTTTCATGAGAGATTGAAATGTTTCGCTGCTCATCCAAACAGTTTTGTCAGTCTGAAGAAGGCTAGTTGTGAGTTCTCCACTTTATAGTTCCCTTTGACCTCTTGTCACCCTGGTCTGAAAAGGCTCATATGATGAACAATGGCCTGAATAGCTTCGTTAGGTAGACAACAGTCTCCATAGCCTTAAGGTGAACAATGGCCTAAAGTGCTGAAATCCATAAGGTATGGGTCCTTAGCCATGGCCTTTGTGGTGAAGCATGAAGTATTTTTGATTTGTCTAGGTATTGTTGAAATCACAGCCTAATAAGTGGTAGATAGACTGTGCCTGAGAGCCCCCCCACCTCTGTTGAGAGAGGGGGTTTCAATACTCACATGAATGGCTTCCCTAAGCCCACTCTCAAACCACCTGTCTTCTCTGTCTAATATGTGTACATCCTCATCTTTGACTGCCCTCTGTCCTTCAAGCGGTGGTATACTGCTGATTCTGGTCCTGAGCTGTTACTCCTATCTACTACCTTCAGAGAGGATTTATTCATCTCTTACTCCTTCCTGTTATCTCCTGAATTTCCTTCCAATGGCATTCTGCCCAACCCCTGTTCTGTAATTTGGTTTGAATCTCCCCAAGCAATTTTCCAGGTGCTTGTAGAATGGTCTGTTAGATGCTGTGAGGACTTTACTCCTGAGGGCCATCTTAATTAAAAGCTTTTATTTTACTCGTGAACAGCCCCAGGTCCTAACCATCTCAATGTAAGTATACACCCAACTTGAGAGCTGACATATCAAACCCAGCATTTCCTATTATCTCGTATCTAGCTTTGCTGTTAGCTGTGTCTGGGGGTCCTCGCTTGAGCGCTGCCCATAGCTAGTGCTTGCTGAGGAGACTGCTCAGACTCCTCACAGAGAACAAAGGTGATCCCAAAGTAGCAGGATTTCTATCTGAATTAACATCAAATAGGACACAAACTTGCATATTGAAAGAATAGCTTTGTACTCTGTTTATAACTATCTTGTTCATTCTGCATAGCCACCTGAAGTGAATATGAGGTGGAAAGGAAAGGTAGAACTTTGTAATAAAATAAAGGTCTATATTTTTAAATGTGTGTTTCCTTGA
The DNA here is from genome assembly GCA_023846285.1 of Phrynocephalus versicolor. NCBI lineage: Eukaryota > Metazoa > Chordata > Lepidosauria > Squamata > Agamidae > Phrynocephalus > Phrynocephalus versicolor. Next base: position 9,329,357 of record JAHTLZ010000007.1, on the reverse strand, counting down.
AAATCTGGTGGAAGAAATTGCTGATGAACATAAAGTGAGGTTGTTCTAAATTAATGGTGTGTTGATGGAAAATGTGGGGTGAGAGAGCATCTAAAGCAGCTGTTCTCAACCTGGGGGTCGCAACCCCTTTGGGGGGGTTGATTGACCCTTTCACAGGAGTCACTGCGAGTGAAGGAAGCTTGGTCCTCGCCGGCCACCATCACACCCCTGGGGAGGCTTCCCAGCCAGCCAGCCACTGGAGCCCCTCGCTGGGCCGGAGCGTGAAGCTCACAGCAGGTGCCTTCCCTCAGCCTTCCTCCTCCTTCTCCTTGGGAGATGGAGTGGTGGGACCAGTGGTGGTGCTGCTGCCTTGGCTGCTGCTGGCGCTGGACTTGGGCTTGGCAGCCTCAGGGGCAGGAGCGCTCGGCGGTGGTCTGGACAGCAGGCTCAGCATGACCAAGCAGTGTGACAAGCTGTGCGCCAACGGAGGCCGGTGCCTGCTTGCCATTGGCCAGTGCGAGTGCCAGCCTGGCTGGGTGGGGGACCAATACCAACACTTTGTGGGAAGCTCCTGGTGGGTGAGAAGGGAGCCTCCCCCCCACCCCAGGCTGAGGGAGATAGGGAGTTGAGGAGGCTCATGGGGCCACCATGCCCAATCCTGCCTCACTTCCAGCCACCTCGCCCAACTTGCAGGGCTGTTGGGAGGAGGAGAGAGGAGGGGCAGGAGACAAATGAAGGGGGCAGAGGGATGCAAGAGGGAGCAGCGGATGGAAGAGGTTTGGAAGGCAAAGAAGAGAGCAGTTGGGATGATGGTGGGTGGTGGTGGTGATGATCTTAGGATGGGAGAGCTGGAGGGCTACAGGTCTGCTGGCTGCAGGTGCAGCAAGTGCCTGGCCAGTGGCGGCTGTTGAGGGATCGGGCAGACACCAGCTTTTGCACCAAAAGTATAGCGGTGCTCATGTTTGTGCTGCTCATTCTGATGAGAAGCCCAGGCAAGCAAGGAAATCACAGTACTGTCAGGTGATCCTTTTTATTTGGGGTATTACTTCAAACAACACAGGAACACAAGAAAAAGTTGTATGTTGAATCAAAGCATTGCCCTATCTAGCCCATACTGTCTAGGGTTCTTTTTCAAAAAAATTCTTTTTAAATGTTGCCCCAAATAAAGTTGTCAGAAGGTGAATCTAGAACCTTCAGTGTGTAAAACCTTTTATGCTGCCGCCGAGCAACAGGCCCACCATTCTTCATGAGTAACGCAGATGCCACTTCCTACAGCTTCATGAAACACTTCTGCCAATATCATAGATGAACAATCCTTAAAAATATCGGATCCTTTTATGCATGCACTTTTTCTCTTTTATTAAATTGTTATGATTGAAAGGGTAGTGGGGACATTGATAGATGTTAGATGGGAGAGCCTGCTAAAATATACACATGCTCTTTTTAACGTACTCATATGTTAGCAGAAATATTAACAGTAAACTTTAGAGTCTGTTGTTGAATTGAGCTTTTCAGCAGGAAGCTAAGGATGCTTGCATTTAAGTAGTCTTTATGTATGTGGAGAGCAAGTGCTGAGTTGTGTTGTCAAAGCCAATTCAGTTCCCAAAAGAATGGTTGTCAGTGTCTGTGACTCAAGTAAACAAAAAATGTGGTGGAAGTAATTTGTCATTATAAATCATAGAAGGAGGCGAAAGGAGTTTAACAGACAATCCAGGTTGAAAGTGGTTCAGAGGAGTCCAGGTGATGCAAAGATGAGTATTGGCTCTTGGCTGTTGTCTTCCTCAAGCTGACTGAGAAAATGTATAGTTCACAGCAATGTGTCCAGATTTTTCTAATTAGTTATCAAGTGACCTTGAGGGCAAGACTCTGCTTTTGCTTGAATTTTTTTTAAGTGTCACCCTTTTCTTGGACAAATGGGCTTCATATCCACCAGCAACATCTCATAATCCAATGTCTCACTGGCAGAGCTGGCCTCTGGTCTTTTCTCTGAGGATTTCTCAAATGCATTTTCAGCTGGACCACTACATTCCACTTGTTCATTGGCCCCTTCTGGTTCCTAAAACATGACTGAGCCTTGACAACAGTATTTTTTGCTGCTTCTTATGTATTTAATGTTATATAATATGTAACTCCAATATTGCATTCCGAAACAAGGCCACTGTAAATATACTGTATTTAGCAAGAGCAATATAAAACTGGTTGTTTCATACTAGGATTTGGCAGATTCCCTTTTCCCAACCATATCCTGTATAGTAGGGGTCCTCAACCTAAGGCCCCAGGGCCGGATGCGCCCCCCCAGGTCCTAAATCCGCCCCCCGGGACCAATTGCAACCCCCCCACCTACCCCCTGCTTTGCGAGCAAGCCATCATCAGCAACTGCTTCAATGGTCTATGTCGCTTCTCCCACTACCCCCAACCACCGCCCAGATGATCAGCATGCTGGCTAGTGGAGCATTCAGAGTGGGAGGGCTGTGGCAAGGTCCCCCACTCCCTCCCCCCTTTTTCCATGTTGGCCTTTTTTGGGGGGACCGTGGTCCAGCCCCCAGTGGTTTGAAAACTTTGAGGACCCCTGCTGTATAGTATTGGCAGTAGGTTTCTGGCCAGGGTTTCAAACTGAAATACCTAGGAACTGAGAAAGGATCTTTTCATAGCAGATGCATATATAGAAAAAGATACCCTATATGTGAGCCCATTTAATGTACTGATAGCAAACAGCTTTGCACAGAGTTGGAATATTGGTTAGTCCATCACCATTTATTTATTTATTTATTGGATTTTTATACTGTCCGTCTGGCAGTGAGGCCATTCTGGGCAGTAAATATGCCCCACCTGGGAGAAAGCTTAAGCTGGAAGGCTTTGTGGCCTCTTATAGGCCAGGTTCCACCTCGCTGTCTGTACAAATAAGGAGCTGCTCTCATCCTCCCAGACACCTTTTCAGGTCTTAAGGAATTTTGCAATGCTTATAGTCTGATGAAGCACATTCCTTCCTGCTTACCTGAGGAATAAGTATTGAGTCTAAATGCAGATAGAGTGGTTCTTCTACTGCCTTCTGTTTGGCTTTCACTATGATGGAGATGAATGAAAGACCCATCTCTAATGTTTCATTCATTCATTCATTCATTCATTCATTCATTCATTCATTCAACTTTATTCGACTTTTATACTGCCCATCTAGCCGTAGGGCTACTCTGAGCGGTTTGCTACATAAAATCGCAATATAGCAAAGTAACTTGTTTAAGTAACCAAAATACAAACAACATAATATAAACAAAATATAACTACATAAATCAACAAAAATCAACAAAAATAAAACTAAAATAAAAGCAAAAATAACCAGGTGATTGATCAAATCAGAAACAAGAAAAAAGGAGATAAGCGGTAAAAATAAGGAAAGTGTCTTCTTAGATGTTTGAGAAGTCAGGAAAGGCCATTCTGTAAAACCAAGTTTTCAGTAGTTTTTTTAAAGGTTTGAAGCAAGGGTGGCAGGCAAATTTCTGGAGGTAGATGATTGGGCAGCAGCCACTGAGAAGGCTCTATTCCTTGTTACAACTTTCTGGATGTCCCTCGAGGTTGGAACTCCCAGGTGTCCACCCTGGCTAGCACGGGTGATTTGGGCAGTTCTTGGGAGGAGGAGTTCTGTCATATATGTTGTTAGTATATAGTAGAGTCAGTGATCAAATGATACATGTACTCATTCTCTTGAAATTTAAGTGTTATTGTTCTCAACTTTATGCTCATCAACTGACATATTATTTCCTTACTACTTAAGCTTGAATGTGCTATACAGTGTAAAACACAATTACTGAGAAAATCCTGCCTACACATTGACACTCTCACCAAAAATATAAGGGGAGGAAGAGAAAGATGATAAATGAAGAAAGATACTTAATTTTTTTTTTGAAAAGTGAAGAATGGTAATGTCTGTAGTACTCATCTTTTAAAATAATATTTTCAGCCTGTAGTTGGAATTTCAAAATCTGAAAAGTTTTTGAATTCCAGTTTAAGCTTCACCCCACACCTTTCCCCTTCAGATTGGTTTTAAGGAAAGCACCACACTTTGTCAGTGTGTGTAATGTTCAGAATAGTTGTCTGATTCAGACATCTGGCTTAGTTGTGGATTGCAGAAACCTTGACAAGTCTTGTGTGCTTTTTATCTACAGTTTTGCTCCTACTATCTTGCTTGGCAGATCTTTGTAACAGGAGAGACATCATGCATGCACTGTGGGCAAGTGCAGACATCTATTTTGGATGCCTCAAGAATATATTATCCACTGGGAGTGTTAAATCATTTGGCTGGCATAAGTCCCATTATGTTCACTGAGATCTGAGCTGGCAGTGCGAGATCAGTTGGGCTCTGGGGGCTTATAGAAATAGGTACAGAGGAGAGATCGAGCTTTAATGCCATGCCTTTGGTGCTACAATTTTTGTGTCTGTGCCTAAGGCATTGTTTGATTAGTACATTGTTCTAACTAGTTCTAGGGAAGTTCATGAATGTTTGACTTTCAGAGAATGGTCGCTTCCATGTTACCTTCAGTGTTCCTGCAGATTTTGTTAGTGCCACAAGAATGTTAAAGGAGACAGAGGATCAGGGTGTTCCATAACATCAAGGCAAATATGGTTTCTGTGGTAGATATAAAATATATTGGTTCAGTTTGTTTCTTACTAAATATTTTCAAAATATTTTCTCCCCTTTCACCAAAAATGGGACATGGAAGAAAAAGAGGAGGAAATAGGCAGACCTTCTCTCGCGCAGCAAAACTCTCCAGGGAAGGCAATAAATGTAATTCAGCATTGTGAGTACAGTAATACCTTGGATAACAAATGCCTCTAATAATGAATAATTTGGATAGCAAATGGGAATTTCTGGGAATAGGGATGTTTCCTTTAATGAAAAATTCCAATGGGGTGCCTCAGTTTACAATTTTGGGTCCACCATTGGAAACTGCCGGGGGAATGAAAGAGGTAGGTGTCTTCCGCTTTCGGGTGCATTGGGGACCCATTTTATAGAGTAACAAATCAGTTTGTTACTGGTTCATTTTGTATAATTTTTTTAAAAAAATGCGTTTCTAGCAAATCAAAACAAATCACAGGGGGGAACAAAAAGATTTTTTTTCCATTTCATGCCCAGATATATTGGCATTGTTAACTCAAGTCAGTTGACAGCCATTATTGTCACTAGCATGCTCCTAGTAAAAATGATGGATTGAACCGCCCAGAGTTCCCTTTGGGGAAAATTGGCCGCAGTATGCAAATGCAAAAATAAATAAATAAAATTTTACTAGGACTCAGTAAAAGACTTGGACATAGAGCTTGAGCCAGTCTGGTGAATTATTCTGGTTCTGATCCCTTCATTTAAATGTAGTTTGCCATGTGGTAGAAGGTGGTGGTTAAAACCTTGGGTGAAAGGCCCAAGGTACCATTACAGTAAGCAGGTAGTCATGACTCTGAACTATGCTTAGTTACAAGAGGTCCTTTTCTGAGTTGACCGATAAAGCAGCTTCACTACTTTTGAAAAATAATCATGCTATAACCCTGACACGCTCCTGTGAAATAGTATCCAGGCAAGCCTGAAGTGTAATGAGTATTGTATATAATGACGAACAGCTAAAACTCCACATAAATAGGGTGGAGGTACAGTTAGTAGATGGTTCATCTGGCCAGCTGGAGTGATATTTTACTCATTTTAGAATATTAGAATTGTAGTTCAGAATGGGTTCGGAACCCAGTATTGTTACTGAAAGTGGATTGTGCGTCTAGGAACACTTTTTAAACTGTATAGGGTGATGTTCTTTTGCTTGTCTATTTGGTTTTCATACTTCAGCAATCTCTTAGTTGAATTATTTCAATGAACTGTACTTTCAGCTGCTTTGGAAAATACAGTAATCCAGAACATTCAGTTGGTCTGAAATAGGGCAGTGAGGTTGCTGATAGGAGTTACTGTATTGCACCAGTGAATGTCTACCTACACTTGTTTCTGTCACTGGGTCCGATTTAAGGCACTGAGCTTGATTTTTACAGTACTGAATGACAGGCGTCAAGCTGTCCCAAGTGGTCATTTCCATCATCACTTTTTTTCTGATGCTATTTGGAGGCTGTGTTGGATTGTGGCTCCCATTATTCCTAACCACAATGACTGCTGGTTGAAAATTAAAGGATTTGAAGTCTAGCACAGGTAGAAGGTACCATGTTGAAGAAGCTGGGTTAAAGGATCACCTCCTTTCATATGAAATTTGTATGATTTTCTATGTAAGTTCTTACTTGGATGCTTCTGCAAAGGAAGTATGATGGGTGACTACAAGCAAATGGGTCTTTGCTGCACTGTTGCCTCAGAGGGAGTGGTCTAGTGCCTGTATTTTTTCCCGTTTGGTAACAAATGAACTCAGTTTTCTGTTGAAAAGCAGTCCTAAGGCATTTGAATCTTATCTGATATTTCTGTAGGTTTTAAACTGGTGCTATTAAGTTTATGTCAGCTTTATTCTCTCGCTCTGCTGCTGTCTAGTTCTGTATTTAGATTTTATGGTTTTACCTTTTATATATTCCTTTCATTGTTAGCCTTCTAGAGAACTGTTGCTATTGGGAAACATATAACTGTAGTGAGTAAATAAATAAATGACTGTGTATAAATAAAGATGAGGTCTCGGGGACATAGAGCTCTTTTGTGTTCATATACAATACCCTTAGAAAGGTACTCTTTTAAGCTTCAAAGAGAAAACAGGGTGTTTTTTTTTTAGTTTCAGCTGGGGCTCCTGATAAACCAACACCTTTTGGATTATGGTCTGACTTTCAAGCCGAACTCAGTTCTTAATCATTCCTCACTAGAGGACTTCCCTTGGTAATGCTGTGAAAAGTGTGAAACAAGTGGCTTTTATTGGTTTGTTCTGGGTGTAGAGATGCTCCTTGGGTGTCAAAGTTGACAGAAGTGCCAGAATCTCGATACCAACATCGAGATTTATCTAGAGGTGCAAAAAGTTACATTTTTATATGGTAGTTGCCAGAATTTATCTATATAGATAGTTATAAATTATATTAGTAAATTATAAATAAATTTATAAATCTATTTTTAGAGAATGTTTGTGGTCTTAATAGTTTTTCTGATGCCAAAACAACTGTGTAGTGCTGAAACAACATGGTAACTGGGGCTGAAGCACATGGGCCAGAGAAGAGGCCCTTGTGTACTGGGTTTGGTTTGCGGGGAATAATGGCATATAGGTTTAATTTTAAAATAGTTTCCCCCCCTCAGCATGGCTGTGTGAGAGAAGCGACAGCCAAATAGATGGTGTGCAGGAGTGAAACCAGAGACTCTTTGAAAATAACCCTGCTGATTTTTCTTTAGCTTTTGTTTGCATTCTGGCCTTCTAATTCAGTGTCTTACTCATATTTCTAGCATTTTGTGCAATTTAACAGGCATTGAAGCTGTCGCCTGGAAGTGATGCAGAAATTATTCCACCCTGACATGTAAATGTATCAAGATTTTCTTAGTAGTACTTGCCATCATGATCCACCTTGAGATAAACTATAAAGGGGCCCAGCTGTCAAATGCTAGCCAACTGTCCACTGAAAAATAACATTTGTATACATTCCTAGAGATCAGAGGATTCAGCAGAGAAGTAGTAATCCCTGTTCAGAAATAGTCTGGCATTGTGCTTTGCTTGTACTTTGATGTAAGTAAAGATTTTATTCCTTTGGTTTCCAGAAACATATTAATGCTGACAGTGGAAAAGTTGGAATACGGAAAATGTACGCACCAAACTATGCAAAATTTTGAAAATCATAAGCAAAATTTTCTTTATGCCGAAAGGATTTCACAATACGATTCTGGTCAATATCGCTAATAGATATATGTTAAATATTTTAAAATGCAGGTTTATATATGCTTGAAATAAGCACTTTCAACTGGTGCAATTACTAGTTCAAAACACCTGAGAAAAATGTTACAAGGTTCTTTCTGCAAACCATACATGCCAAACTCTTTTTCTGTTAGATGATATAAAAATGTAGTAGAGGAAGTTTGCCTGTATTTCTTCTTCTTTTCCTAATAATGTTGCTAGTAATTGTTCTGTGCTGATCTGTGTCCTTGCTAAAGGCAGTAGGATTCTAATTAGTCAGCTCCTCCTCTACCATTGACTGGAGCAACAGCCTGTGCCAACATAAGGAGGCTTCTCCTTGTTAATTTGGTGGTAGGAGGTACAATTGAGTTCTTTTCTTGCCAGGAGAAGAATGTTTGCATTGACCATCCAGAGAATGAAAGTTCCATTTGGTGTTAAAGGACCTGAAACGGGCTCTCCACTACCTGATATCAAATTGGCTGGTTGCAAGACTCGTTGATTGAAGCCTATGCGAAATGTATGCTGAAACAGAAATCAGTTGGACAGAAGCAACACTGTTTCACCTCTCAAGCTCCCTTTATATGTCACACACAGAAAGGCTTGTGTTTTGTAAGAGCTGTTAAGAAGCAGAAGGAATCCAGTGTTTGTTCAATTGCTGTTATGTGTCAGGTTGACAAGCAGTACAGTGTTTGCCTAGTGAAATAGCAATGTTATACAATCAGACCAGCAACTGTTTTCTTTGAGTTGTAGAATAGGAAAGGAAAAAGTGTATGCTTATAACATAGGTTGGTGTATACACATGTCTGTTAGCCATAGACTTCTAAGCCACACTACTTCTAAGCCACACTACTCAAACTTCTCCTGGTGCTGATGTCTCCCAGGAAGGCTAGATGTACTGATGGATGGAAGAAATCTTCCTGCCTGGTGCCAGTTCCTCAGTCACTCTTGACTTTTCAGTGTTCCAGGGGGTTATCAAAAAATTCACGAGATTACATGCTTCAGCAGGTACACTAACCCTGCCAGGTTGGAATACCAAAATACCCACAAAATGTATAGAATCCAATAAGTGTGCAAGTTAAGATTTCCTTTAGTATCCAAAATAACCAAACTGCTGTAATATTCTTTCATTATTTTATTATTTCTGACTCTCAGGACTTATGATACAGAGGTGGATGGAAAAACGGTTCACTTATTATAAGGCATATTTTTATGTTGTTAAGGGGACATGGGGAGATGTTAAAAATCTTGTAGTTTAAGCCTTGAAACTCTACTGTTATCCTGACATCAGTGGATAAATTAATATATGTATGTATGCTTGTGTGTTGTACATGCAGGGACAGGGAAAGCACTGAAGTGCAATATCTAGAGTATTCTGGATGGTGCTGGGATAGAAGTTCATTTTATGAAGAACAGGGAGAGAGATTTTTAACAGAAAATATTGCATGTTTTAAGTGATCATGACAGTGCTATGTTATTTACAGTAGTTCTCTGCAAAGTGTAAACTGATGTATGCTACACCAATTCATGTACTTCATCTCAGTAATCTTTGCAACAATCTTAGAAAGAAAGCCAGTATTCTTTCCACCCTGCAGTGATGGGAACTGAGAGAATAAAACCAAAGGCTATATTGTGAACTCCTGTTTGACATGACATTTCACCTAAGAACAGCTCAGCCTTAAATGTTAGCTATAGCTCTGAACATACCTGAATACTTATAATGTTTAATGGTGGATGGATTATCATGAGGGATTGAACAGAGTGTGAGGTATGCTAACCTGTTCCCTTTGATTGAAATTGGACTTGTATTAGAGCAAATCAAGCACTATTAGCCTCCGATCATACAGTGTTTCTGAGACTTTGCTTAAGATGCAATAAGTGTTATTTCAGTCTGATGGAGATAATAGGTTTTAAGTAATTATACCCAGGCTAATTCCTCTTGAAAAGCGCTTTGCATTATCCATTAAAAAGAAAAAAGAAAAACCCTTAGTTGGCTAGGGTATAAACAATGTATCTGTATTTTACATGACTTGTGTTATCATTACCATGGGATGACAATTTTGTAGATCTCCTATGACATAAAAACTGCCTCAAACCTCCAGAACTGGGAGGTAGTATTGTATGCAAGTGAATTTTTGGGTACTGTATTTCGTGAGCTGAAGACTCTTCACTTCTTCAGGCTAATTATAGCTTAGCCATAAAGATTACAATTTATGTTCTTCTAATAAGCTCTTAGTGCCTTTCCTGCACAGCATCTAGTAAAAAGACAGATTATTTTGCAAAACAGGCAATCTAAACACTGTCTTCCAAATGAGGTGGAACAGGTCTGCCAATTTTTAGGAAATTCCAGTGGGGCTCGGAGTGCCATGGTCTTCTGAAGGAAAGGGGGGTCATCTGAAATTGGAAAAGCGGGGTTAGGTTTCTACTAACTGTATTTAACTGATTGCATTTGAAACACTTAGGAATATTTAATACCCTGCAATTGAGTACTGAATCTTTTTCTTGCTTGACTATGAAATGAAGATTGTGAGTGGATGGATGCTCTTCATAGATATGGAAGTGTGTCATTTTCAGCAACTGTGTTTAAAACAATGATTATGAGGTCCCCCCCCCCTTTTTAGGTACAGTGTGGGCAGGCAGAAAGGGCTAAATTCAGTTATTAGTCCCAAGTAGAGTAAATCTATTGAACCGACAGGACATAAATATTGACATCCCAAAGTCCTGTTGATTCAGTAGCTCTGCTCCAGTTGACAAACAGTGGGATTTAAGTCCATATTTGAAGTTTAAGTCCTTAACATACTCATTTGAACTACATGCTTTTAGCTGTGCTTGGCAACTCAGTATTTGATCATATGGTATTGAAGGAAAAGCCTTCTATTTTTTTTTGTAGGACATCATTATTGATATTTATTCTATTAGCTATATCATGATGATGTTGATGATGATCAAGATGATTATGATCTTAGAACTGTGGAGCTTGAGGTGACCCCACAGATCAGTCCTTTCAAGGACTACTTACTATGTGACTTTTATATGGATTACCAATTGCCATAACATGATTGCATTGACTGACTTCATATGAACAACAGTGATTTTCATGTTAGTTTCCTCATAATGGATTTTTTTTCTTTTTGTGTGCTCTTTGTAGCTTTAATGTTACATTTTAATGTTCTAAGATGCCTCTCCCAATTCCCTGTTCTTACCTTGAATATATGTCCTGGATCAACAACTGGCTAAAGGACAGGAAACAGAGGGTAGCACTAAATGGGGACTTTTCCAAGTGGAGGGAAGTAAAGAGTGGTGTCCCCCAAGGTTCAGTACCGGGACCCCTGCTTTTCAACCTCTTCTAGAAGTAGGAGCAAATAGCAAGGTAGGTAAATTTGATGACGCCACTAAATTATACAGGGATCTTTTGTAGTAAAAACTGAGAGAGATTGCGAGGAGCTCCAGAGGGATCTTTTGATACTGGGGGAGTGAGCAAACCCGTTGCAAATGAGCTTCAACATTAGCAAGTGCAGAGTGATGCATGTTGAGGCCAAAAAACAAAAAAAAAACCCAATTGCATTTATAAACGGATGGGGTCTGAGCATGTCTAGGTGATGATGTACAGAGTATCATGGTGGTGGTGATGGTATAGTAAATCCTTACTCCTTTTGCCTGCCTTCAGCTTGCATTGGGTAGAATAACAACTGAAATGAAGTTTGTAAATTATATTTTAAAATAAAATGCTAAACTGATGCAATAGAGCAGGGCACAAATGTTTGCTATGTCTAATCAGTTCAGTTCTATTTCACATTCACTACGCATTAAAAGGAACAGAAGAGATTTGATGGTGGGAAAAGGGTAGTGGTAATGTCAGAAAAGGGTGAAAAAAAGGGGGCCTGTTTGATTTGTGTACCTTTGAAATGCAACTTTTTGCGATAATTCAGTGGGGTTTTTTGTGACTTCCTGTGTGGCAGGAATTTAAATTATTGAGTGAGGTGTGGAGAACTTGAAGCCAAGACCAGGTTCCATGTGGCCAGTTTTTGTCCAAAGAGAATATTGTTAAAAAAATTCTGTGCATTTGTAACCTTTTTCCACATGCACTCTTCAAACTTTAAAGAACACTATAAGCTATGGAGCCAATAATACTTGTTTTGTTACAGTTGCTATTGAAATACTGCATCTTAAATAGATACAGAAAATTGTTAAATCTCAAATAGTTCTAGGTTTTTTGTTGGATTTAGTTTTCATATAACATCTAATTCAAATTTTAACCCACTTAGTATTAGTTGGGTACGCTTGATTTATAGACTGGAATAATGGAATAAAAATCTGAACAACAAAATTATTGATCCTTTAATGACTGTTCAGACTGCTGCTGCCCTGCTTACTTATTTATGCATGTGACTAGAAAAAAATAGATTCTTATGGTTAATTATAAAAGTATAGCTTGACTCATAGGTTAGGTAACAGAAGTAAGGAAATAGGGGTTGGAGCATCTAGTTATGGAACTGGGGCCAGGGGTTTGAATCTCCATGGTGCCTCATAGGAGAGGGGTCAGCTGAGGTCACTTGAAGAGTGTGCAACCACAAGGGTATGTGCCCTGCTACCTCTGTAGATTTAGGCATGCTGCACAGCCCCAGAAAGAGGGTCTGGTGAACCACTACTGAGTATTTTGTACATGAGAAACCCCAGGAGGGTTGCTCTTAGTTGGAACAGTGAATGCTTTTGTTTTTATATTTCCAACACAAAATAGGGAGAAAGACCAATGCAATTACAGAAATAAATCAAAGAGGCCTTGGGAGCTCTCAGATGTTATGTGTAATTTTCTGGTGTAATGTGAAACTAGGATATAACTCAAATTGTTTTAGCAGGTTAGAGGGTTGTTCAAGTCATGGCTGCAGTAGTTTTTGTTCAGACTATTAAAAGGTATGTTTGGCATAGGTAATATTTGGAGTAGGCTTATTTTGACCACATATTCAGTATACTTTTGTGATATACTGCAATTGCTTTGTTAGTATCACGAACAAATTGGGTTACATCAGACAGAACTCTGAAGATTTGGATCATTTCATAGACTTCAGCTAGCTCTTTTTCACATGTCAGATTTAATTAACTTAAAACCCTTCAGAAAATTCTTATAAGTGGCATTTTCCTTCAGTCCTCCTTCTTAAAAGCAAAATAATCTCCCTTGCTGCTCTTGATTCAAGATTCAATACTTGGTTGACATTAAGGAGAGTCCTGTTGACCTTTCGCTGGATGATGGGTTAAATAGAACCTGCTAATCCTTGTATAAATATACAAGACTTTGCCAGGGAAACGTTTCTTTGAAGTCTCAATTTTGGAATGCTGCACGCTTGAATATGAGCAGCCATATTCTGTAGCCTAAACAGGAATTTGACTTTCTAATTATTTCATGTTGTGGGAAGTGTAGAGGCTTACATATTTTACTGGAAATAATAAAATTTGGTTATTTTAGTTCAAATTCTGTACTCTGCAGATGGTAGGAGTGTGCCTACTTAACTTGGCTTTAACTGGGAACTCAAGGGATAACTGTGGAAGTACCCAGAAAACATTTTTAAACCCAATGCCATACCCCCATCATTCTCTTTCAGTGTTTTACAAATATTTCTTGCCAGATTTAGAGCAGTCATCCCATAATGTTTTCAAGTTAAAAGGTTCCTTAAAAAAGGTTTGTATCAAAGCAAAGTGCTTGGTTGATTACAACACCAAGGTTAAAAATGTTATGGCATGTAAATGGGGATCACATTAACTCTGTTTGCATTATGCAGATCCACAGTACAAATAAATGTCCTTGCAAAATCTGTCTGTATTGCCTCAGGAAAGTATATTACAAGAAATACCATAGTGAAGATTATGTAACAGTCTATTTTATTGGAAAACTGAATAATCACAGAAGACTCTCATGGCATATTATGTGTTTTTAATATTGGCATATGTTGGTGATGACAAGAATAATGGAGGTCTGTTAATATGAGATATATATCAATTCCATGGAATGGATGGCTTTATTGACAGGTGAACATTATGCAACATTCCTTTCACATTGTGGATATAAATAGTTGTCTGTCAAATTATTGGCACTACAAGGTCATAGCATGGAGGGAAAACCTATGCTTTGTTTGTTGAAGGTCAAGTGCAAGCTGTGTTATCTGAGGTCTGAAGAACATTGGGTAGAACTGATGGAAAATCCATCTTGCATATCAGTAAGGCATGGAACACAGAGGAGTCAGAAGACCTCCTGGCACCTATTGAAAGAGACCAGTTGACTGGACTACAGTCCTGAGCATGCAGAGACAATATTTTAGGATAGATCTCTTTGTTCTGAGAGCACACGGTTGACTGCCAAGACTCATCAAGCCCACTGATGACTCTCATTACCTTATGATCTGCATAGGAACAAAATATGGTGCTAGACATATTCTTAAGCATATTGAAAGTGACAGGATTCTGGACAGAAAGGTGAAAGGCATTGATAGATATTTTTTTAGCACTCCTTCCTGTTGAGCACCATGGCCTGTGAAGAAAGTTAGCAACACTATCTGGTTGTGCAGATGGCATTCTTGAGAGAGATTTAGCATCTTGGACAGTGAACTGCACTTCTGTGGAGAAGGACTGTTACAGGAGTTGGGAAGAACATATTTGCTAAAAGTCTTGCCAGCCTTCTCAGGAGGCTTTAAAGTGAACTCTGCTAGGAAGTTTATTCTCAGAAGACAAGGAGATAGTTACTGGGTTCATTAATGTAAGTCATGCTTCAGAAACTATGATGATAGTACTGGGATCTACTGTAGGAGGAAAAAGAACAAAAACCAAGCAGCAGGAGTGAAACACTTGTGGTTTTCCACGTTTTGCAGCAAGATGTGAAACTTGGGCGGGAATACTGCATTTTCAGCTGCATAAGACACACTGGACCATATGACGCACCTAGTATTCACACAAAAAATATCCACACATACATACTGTGGCCCTGGTATATCTTCCGCCCAGTTTACTCTCCAGCCATGCTGCTCTTGGGAGGCCCAGAGCGGCATGGCTGGAGAGTATAATGTGAATACAAGCCACCACCCTCTGCCCGGGCCCGGGTCTCCTTGCTGGGAAGCCTCCGGCCCTTGCTGGTAACAGCCCCAGCCCCAGCCCCAGCCCCAGCGGAGGCTTACCAACCCAGCTGTATTTTTAAAAAAATACCTTGCATGATTGATTTGTTCCCTAGAATAGAAGAGAGAGAGAGAGAGAGCGAGAGCGAGCAAGCATCCCTACTGGAGACCATAGAGATGAGAAATGGGCTAAATAGTAACCACCCACTATGATGACCATAAAGCTGCTCTTCAAAACAGATTGAATGGGAGACCTCCCTTTCCTGGATTCACATTCTGCCTGACTTGAAGAGTGCCTCTATGGTCATCATCATGGGTGGTTACTCTCTATCCCATTTCTCATCTCTATGGTCTCTGGTTGGGCTATTTACTTCTATGGAACAAATCAATCATGCAAGGTAATTTTTTAAAAAACAGCTGGGTCGGGAAACCTCCACTGGGGCTGCAGCTGGGGCTAGAACCTGCACCGGGTCCAGAGGCCTCTGCAGCAGCTGCTCTGGAGGCTCCCAGCGGGGTTGTATTCGTGCTATAAGACACACAGACATTTCTCCTTACTGTTGAGGGGGGAGTACATCATAGAGCAAAAATACGGTAAATAAAGTGAGCTTGAGTGGAAAGCAAGTATGATTTGATAGGCAATACTGAAAATAATGGAATGAGATTCCTGACCAGACTAATGATCAATGTGTATATAAACTATTCAAAATGAAAAGGTGAAATAGGAAGGGAGAATGTATAGGAGATACAAGTGAATAATACAACTGTTAGGAGATGCAGAGGCAGATAAACTGTACAGGAGATCTTGCAGGAGTACATGAGGAAGGCTAAAGCTTAGCAAAGCAGAGTCACTGAGCCCACACCCTACAAAAAGAAGAGTAGAGTAGGAAGGATTGCCATCACTCATGATCCCTTTTTTCTCATCCACATGGGAACAAATGGCAAATCCAACAGGACCTACAAAGAAGCCACATCAGACTTTGAAACTCTGGGAAGGAAATTCAAGGACATTAGGCTCAGACAGTCTTCTTCTACCAGTACTCAGAAGAGGAATGGAAGGGGAAAATAATATACAGTTCTTGGGGTGAACAACTGGCTATGAAGGTGGTGCCAATGTCAGGGATTTGTATTTTGGAACAATAGGCAACACTTCTTGGACATTTAACAGCTAGCAAGTGATGGGTGGACCAGAAATGACTAGGGAGAATGTGTCCAGCCACAGCATGAAGAGCTTCATACTGAATTGGAAGGGAGACAGAAAAATCAATGAAGGCGTTGGCAAAATATGAGTTACATGTTGATCAGTTTTAATGAGGCAATAATAATAACTTTCTTCGACAAACGTGGGAGAAAGAAATGAAAAGACTAGCTATCCTTTATTTGATTCTCACCAGTAGAGATTACTTAGTGGAAGAAGTGCCAGTAAGGAGAACTCTGGGGGAAATTATCATGTTCTACTTGAGATATTGATTTCAAAGGAAACAAAATTAGAGTGTAGCCACACGTGTATGCTGAATTGTAAAGAAGCCAGAAGAGTGATATTGTATGCCAGGTCCTGTGGCAGGAGATCCTAATGTGAACGAGTCCAAGATGGGTGGGAATTTCTTTAAAAAGAAAATTCTAACAGCAGAACTAGAAACAATTCCAAAAAGGAAACAAAAGTGGAAGGGAGGAGTGGGGGTGGGGAAGAGAGACATCCAGGACTCCAATGCTGGAGGCATTCAAGAGAAAATTAGACAACAATTTGTCAGATATGCTTTGAGTTGGATTGCTGCATTGAGCAGAGGAAAGATTCAGTGGACTTATAGAGCCCTTCAAACTCAATTATCCTATAATTCTTTGTGTGAGTGAACTTCAACCCATTTGAATTATGACTTAAAGAACAAGAGGAATGAGCATGATATACCTCTGATATGACTTTGTGGGTTAATTTTTTTTTCAGCATTGAAATGTCTGCTGTTAGAAGTGAGTGAGCCTGTATGAATGTCTGCCTGTGTGTTTAGGATTACATGTTGTTCAAATGATTTTTTCTGGAAGTTGAAATCAGACACTGACTTTGCAGCTGAAAGAGTTTGCCTTTTATGGATGGGTCCTGAGCTCCTTAAAAGAGAGAGAGAGAGAGAGAGAGAGAAGGCTTGCCTAGCATTCTTAAGACTTAAGAAATGAGCGATCCTACCAGTGCAAGTTTGTAGCTCCTGAACAAATCCACTATGAGGCAGAAGATGTGCTGGTTCTCTAGTGAGAAATGCTGCTTGAAGTATAGTTGATCTATTTTAATGTTCTGTGTTTATATGGATAAATCCAGCAAAGACCCCTAATGAATGATAGAGCATGTTTATACGTTTTCATTGTCACACATATGGTTTCACACAGAGACTTCTACATTATAGTCCTCTGTGCCTATCTCATTTTAAAGTTGCTTTAAGAAACCAAGTATACTCCTGACTGCATTGCCAACACTTACACTAACCTGGATACATGCTTCATGAATGAAACCAAGTTTAATTATTTTTTGCTTGTTTTGCTGTTTCCTTGTTCACTGGCTTTCTAAGACCACTCCACATTTGGTTACATGACATATGTGTGTGGAAATAAGAGTTGAATTTCTTGTCACTTTCTGATTGGTGGAACACTTAAAGGATGCAGAGATGGGGCTGGTGGATATTAATCCTATAATGGAAGCTCTTCAGTTTCCTAGTCTGTAAGCAAAGATAGAAAATAATGTCCTTGTATTTGAAAATTTTCACACAAGTTTCCATTCTGTACCTTCAGAGGCTCATTGCAAGACAAATCATACTTTGCTTTCAAAAATCACACATTTATGAGATTTCTGTTCTAAATGACTAAAATATGTACAATTGAAAAATATGCACAAACATATGTTGAAATGTGTGCATCAGGAAAAACGCATATGGAAACTGCTTAAGTATTTCATATTAAATGTGTATGAAAATGCATCTGAATTTTCATAGGGAAGAAGAACCAGACATATTGCAATATGTGATAGTTTTCCAACATACAGATACATTTGTAAGAATATGTGAATATTTGATTGGGTGAGAATGCAGGTGGGATTCACAGAAACACATTGAAATCATGAGTTTTACACATCTTTTATATATGATCATGCATGAACTGTTATTGCTCATGGGAGTTCCTCAAATAACATGTCTGCTGGTGTTTTATGTATGATAAAACATCAATGACTGTATATGTTCAACATGTTGTAAACGTTATGGTTACTATGAATAACAGTAGCAGAAATCCTTTTGGCTGCTGTTGATAGAGGAATAGAGCAAAGAATGCTTCATAATGACATCAAAGCTTATAAATGTATTTAACCTCATCTTGTGTTCACATTCAACAGTTGTTTAAAACCACCAACTTCACACAGTAATGAAACTATGAATACCATGAGTCAGTAAGACTTGCACTATCTAACAAAATGCATAACATTTTATTTTAAAAAATTATGAAGAAAACAAAGTCTCAGCAGCATGTTTTTTAGACGAGTAGGGAAGGCTGAAAATTGGTCGTGATAATATCCATCAGCAATACTATGTCTGTGAGGACGCTCAGTCATCCAGGTGAGGTTATCTGGAAGCTGAGTCATGGCAACTGGACTTCTTTTTAGACCAAACCTTTCGCTATTAAGCCAAGTAGCTTCTTCAGTCTGAGGGAGATTGATAGGATGCCTCCAATTTATAGTCCATGTGGTTTCACTTCACCCTGGTCTGAAAGGCTTGTTAAATGGACAATGGATGCCCAACAGTCACGAGACACTAGAACACAAGAGGAGCAGTATAGTATATGTGGTCCAGTGCAGTGAGGAGTGTTCAGAGCTCTACAATGGAGAAAGAAAGCAGCCATTAAATAGGAGGATGGCCAAGCATAAGAGGGGCAACAGCGTAGTACCGGAATCAGCAGTGTACAGTACCTTCATTTGAAGAACAAAGGGCAATCATTCAGTGATGATGTACACATCTTAGAGAAGATAGGTGGTTCAAGAGAGGGGTCAGGGAGGCCATTCATGTGTTTACTGAAAATGGCTCTCACTACAAGGATGGAGGATTTAGACACAATCTCCTATTTATCATGCTACCCTTTCATCTACCCCCAGAAAAATCAGGTCCACTTCATACCTCCACCAGGAAGGCCACTGCTAACAACCTGTGTTTAATGGGTGTGGGAAGGGCCTCAGAGGTGTGACTAATGCAGCCCTGAGCATTGTGCACCCAAACAGGCTATTCCAGTAGTGGCGAACTTTGGCACTCCAGATGTTTTGGACCACAACTCAAAGAATTCTGAGCCTGGACTGCCAGTGACAAAGGACTCTGGGAGTTATGGTCCAAAACATCTGGAGTGCCAAAGGTTCACCACCACTGGCTATTCAGACCAGGGGGAAGTGAAACCAATGTGGAGTATAAATTGGAGGTCTCCTAACAACCTTCCTCAGACTGATGAAGCTACTTGGATGAATAGCAAAATGTTTCAGTCTAACAAGAGAAGAAGTCCAGTTGCCATTACTCAATATTTGGATCAGCAATAATAATTACATACCATCGAGTTGATTCTAACTTAATGCAACTATTTCCAGAGTTTTCTAGGTTTAAAATACTCAACCATTCCTTTCCTTTGGGGATGTTCTGCAATTGTGCAGCTTTCCCAAGGCTACACGGATTACTTTTTCTGCCCAGGAGCTGAAATGGAGAATTAAAGTCCCTATCTTGGCTTCTGTGAGATTCCGAGCAGGTCCACTGACGGTTCCCCGGAGGAAAGAGACGGCGAGGCTTGTTTTTCTTCAAAATCTAATAAACTTTTATTGGTTACATTCACCAGCTTCTGATTGACATTTCTTTCGTTCCAACCATCAGTAAACGGATACAACAAAGGGGGCTCAGAACTTGGATTCAATGGGGGTTCACAAACAAACTGACTCTCCCGAAATGGGTTGTGCACACTTATTTGTGGTGTGCTGCAGGAGGATAATAACCCGCCCCCATGTAAGGGAGCGCAAACTCTTGGGGATCGTACTCTGGCCCCTGGCTCCATCCCCACCCGGGGATCCATCTCTGAGGATTTGGGTCCAAACCTCTGCGGGTATTATCTCGTTGGTTAATAACTCCAGGTGTACGTAAACGAGGTGGCCCCGGTGGAGTGGGCAACGGCAATCCCAGCGAAACAGGGGGTATGAAAGATAACGGAGGTGAGCTTGCTCCCACCTTCTTCATCCCCTCCTTCTCTGTCTGACTCCCCTTTTCCGTTACGAGCGTTACCTTTACAACCGTTTGGCTCGCGCGCTCTACCTTCCTCCCTCTCTGTCCTCGAGCCCATTTCTCCCCCTCCCGAGTTCCTCCCTCCGTCTGTGTCTGGGCATCCACTTTCTGTTTCACACATTTATTATCACCCGTTTGTATTCCAATATCTTTCTTTTCCTTCTCATTATCCAATTCTACTTGATGCTTCCTCATTGTCTCAGCTTGTATTCCTATATTCCGTGTTAACTTCTTAGTTACCATCTCCACTTGTATATCCACATCTCTTCCTAAGGCTTTTCCCCAATTCTCTACCTGCGTTCCTCTGTCTATCCTTCCTTTCTTCATATGTCTCACGTGTGCCCTCCAGTTCAATGCCTCTTGGGCTACTGCAAAAAAGCTCCCTATAGTGGGTATATCATTTTCCATCTTCCCAAAACCCATGGGCTGCCCTTTTATATCCTCTCCCTTTTCTCCTGTGATGATCTTTCTTTGTTCATCTTTCATTCTTTCATCAGGCTCTATCACTGTCCCTGTTCTTTCTTCTTTAGTCTTTTCTTCTGCCTCCTCAACTTTGCCAGCGGACAGACCCACACTCTCATCTGGCTCACAGCTTCCCAGTCAGACTGTAATCCAAACAGTAAATGTTACCAAAATGCATAACTCTTCCTATCAGTTCTAGTCAGATACCTTATTTCTAATTAGGTTTGCCTCTGAAACAAAGAATAGTTCTGCTGCAAGCAAGAGGCAGAGGTTACTGGGCTCTGTAATTCTGCTTTTTTCACTGTGGTGACCTGTGTCCCTGCATAGAAGAAAAGTAAGCATCAAGGAAATTATGTTTACAGAAAGAACGAGCGATCTTCAATTACGGCTGACTGCATTCACAATCCCAGATGGCCCACAGTGAAGCAGTGAAGACAAACACGTTTCCAAAGCTTACCCTCCGAGTTTCATAAGGATATAAACTTGGGTGTTATCCCTTTTTAACCCAATATTTTCTATTTCCTAATTATTTCCCCAAATATGTTTTATCAAGAACATCACTTCCTGTTGTTATTGAATATATCTTCTGTTATATGACCAAAAAAATTAATGTTTTCCTTTTCCCTTACAGTTCTGGCCTTTGTTGTTTGCTGTGATGCATTTTCAGTATTAATTCAATATTGTTTACTTTTTCTTTTCAGCTTCTTGTCTTGGGCGTGTTGTGAAGGTGCCTAAAGGGCCCCTAGTTCGAGTTGAAGGCACCGAGGTGGTGATTCCATGCAATGTCAGTCAATATGATGGACCTAGTGAACAGAACTTTGATTGGGAATTCTCCACAAACCCTGTTGAAGACTCTAAATATGTACATATAGTGAGTAGTTGGGACCCTTGGTTTACATCTCGGGAGTATGAAGATCGGGTTAATAATAAGGAGATCACGTTGAGGCGAAACAGCAACGATGCTGTTGAACTTGTGATTATGAACATCCATTCTGCCGATGAAGGGATGTACAGATGTACTACGCCTAGCACGGACGCTGTCTTCCAGGGAAATTACAATGCTGAAGTTGAAGTCAAAGGTACTTCTACAGGGTGAGGGGTGTTTACAATTGGTATTGGGTCCAGTTAATTCTGTAATCATTTGTGCAAGATCTTGTACAAAAATCACAACTTGGAATAGTTACATTTTTACAGGACTGCTCCCAGAATAGTGGTCTCTAGATTCCTAGATTCTGTGAGTTATTGTTCGAAAAAGTAAGTTATTGAAGCACAGATAGATGCGATTTACTGTACTTGTGTGTACTCTTTTTTTCTTTTCATATAGGCTGAGGATAAAAGAAAACAATTAAATATTTTTAATTGGATGTTTCTTATGTACCATATTTTTTGCACCATAAGATGCACTGGACCATAGGATGCACCTAGTTTTTAGAGGTATGTTTGTGTGGGAAAAAAATCACACATACATACTATGGTCCTGGTACATCTCCAGCCTTGGGAGGCCTGGAGAGGCATGGCTGGAGAGTAAAATGCAAAGCAAGCCTCCCCCCCCCCCCCGGGTCTTTCCCAGCCCTTGCAGAGGCCTCCGGACCTGGTTCGGGTCCCAGCCCCAGCCACAACGGAGGCTTCCCCACATGGATTTTTTTTTAAATTACCTTGCATGATTGATTCTTAGAAGAGGAAGAGTAATCAGCCCTGTTGGAGACCATAGAGATGAGAAGTGGGCTAGAGAATAACCATCCACCACAATGACCATAGAGCAGCAGCTGCATGCTAGAGAGTGGTTACTCTCTATCCCCTTTCTCATCTCTATGGTCTCCAGTAGGGCTGTTTACTCTCTGTCTTCTAAGAATCAATCATACAAGGTAATTTTTTTAAAAAAAACACTTGGGTGGGGAAGCCTCTGTTGTGGTTGCAACTGGGTCTAGGACCTGAACCAGGTCTAGAGGCTTTCGCAGCCGCCGCTCTGGAGGCTCTCAGTGGGGGTGCATTTGCCCCATAAGACACCTTACTGCTGGGGTGTGTGTGCATCTTATACAGTAATTATAAATACTTAGAAGCATACAGCAGGGTGGGATGGAACATCAATAAATATGAAAATGCTATATTTTCAGACTTGACTTAGGACTTGACTAATGGAAAAATTCCGTTTTCCATTGGAGTTTAAGATTTTCAGAAGAGGCCCTTTTATCTTTACACTGCTTTTGGACAAAATGCAAGCCTATCCAATCTTGCCAGGGAATTCCGTAGCATGAAGGGCACCCATTGAGAAGGCCTTTTCATATATTCCCTCTAAATTTGGTAACCTTCTTTATGGCTGCTCTGGAGTTAATTACCAAGATTTTTTCCAGCTTTGCTATTTTTCTGGCATCACATAAAGGTATTTTTATTCAAATAGGTATTTGGGTTTTATTTGCTGAAAGATTTTAATATGGGTGCTTCTCACTATTTTTAGTGGTGTATATCCACTGATTGCTTATATACATTGATGATAATTTTATTCATCTTGTTTCACTGAGATGAATGTTCTGTTCTGTTTGTTGAAAAATGCAGATTTTAAAATAAATATGAATAATATGAAATTTAGATTATTAAATTGTCCAAGAAGTTGAGCCGAAGTATTAATACTTGATTTATTTTTTCTTAGTTTCTCACAGCCTTTCATCTGCTCTCATCTTCAGCAAAAGGCTGTTGCCTTGGGGTGAGCAGATGAGGCACAAACGTGTCTGCCAGCTGCACCATTCATGACCCAAGTCAGAGCAGAAGCATAGCATTATGTACTGTATCATTAATTGGAGTGGGACTGGTTGACTGTGTGTGTGTGTGTTGTGTCATTGCAGTCATGACCGACTCTTTGTGACTCCATGTCCATTGAGTTTTCTTGGCAGGAATACAGTAGAACCTTGACTTATGTCCCGCTTGACTTGCGTCATATTTGACTTGCGTCCACTAGGGGTCTGTTTGACTTGCGCTGCAGGCTCCGAGTTATGTCTCGGAGCCCCGACGTAAGGCCCCAGAATTGGGCAGCTGGGCTACATTTCTATGCTTATCCGTTCCGGAGGTCCAAGAAAAAAGGCAAAAAAAAAAAAGCCTTTCCCCCCTGAGACCTCTTTACAAAGTGCACTTTCATCTCCTCGCCCACCCCAAATCCTCCCCAGGGCCCCACCTCTCCTCCTTTGCCACCGCACACGGGCGGCGGGCACACCCAGTTGAAGCCGCCCACCTCTGGCGCTTCCTCTGCCCGCCCCCGCCTCTCTTCCTTTGCCAGTGCCTGCAGGTGCCAAGCACCCGGGAGGCGGGCGAGCCGGGAGAAGCCGCTAGCACGGCCTTCCCCCCCATCCCCGGCTCTCTTCCGAAGCCGGCGCCGCTGGTGCTGAAGATCCGGGAGGCAGACAAGCTGGTGGGAGCCCTGCGCCACTCATGCGGGCTTTCCCACCCCACGCCCTGGTTCCCAGTTTTGCTGCCAGCGCAAAGCACCCGGGAGGCAGGCGAGCCAGGAGAAGCCCCACGCCACTTGTGTGGGGTTCCCCCCCCCCCCATCTCTCCCGGCCCCAACGTCCCAGGCTCGCCGCTGCTCTTCGCCCGGGCGCGCAGGGCTCCCCTCTCCCACCCCCTTCCCTCCTGGTCCCGACCTCCCAGGCTCGCCACCGCTCTTCGCCCAGGCGCGCGGGGCTGCCCTCTCCCATCCCCTTCCCTCCCACCCGCAACGGTGAGTCCTTGACGCTGGGCAGCTGCAAGGGGGGCAGGGGGGAAGGGCAGGGGGGCACTGCCACAGAGGGCCCCTGGGAGGGGCAGCCTTGGGAATCCCGCAGAGCCCCCCACCTCCTCCGCTTCCGTCCCCCCTCCTGCTGCTGCTTCTGCTTAGGGTGTCCCAGCACGTGCAGAGGGCAGTTTGCTGCCGGAGGGAGGGCAGGAGGGGGTCTTGGGGTGTGTGCCCCCCTCTCCAAGCAAGCAGGGAAACTGGGCCGTGGAGAGGAGCCCCCCTCACCACCCCCGGCCCACTTGGCGAGGGAAGTGTGTGTGTGTGTGTGTGTGTGTTCTGAATTGGGGGGGGGTGTCCTCCTGTCTCCTTGCAAACCTTGAAGGGAGAGGAGGCCAGGGACTTAGAAAGGGTTTTGGGGGCTTTCATACACCCTCAAGGCTGGCTGTAGCAGGATGGTGGGTGCGCGGGTGGGTTCATGCTAGAGACAGTGAAGGGGGGATAAACCCACAATGCTGTCTTATTTCTTTTATAGTGCAGCATGGATTATTGCTGTCTGGTTAGACAGTCAAATTGCTGCTTTTCGGGGGTCTTTTTCATCGTCTGGAATGGATTAATCCATTTTCCCATTACTTTCTATGGGAAAAGTTTGTTTGACTTAAGTTTAGACCTCCGGAACGGATTAATGACATAAGTCAAGGTTCTACTGTACTGGAGTGACTTTAGTTCCTACTCCAGGCAACCACAGCACCTGGTATTCCCTGGTGGTCTCCCATCCAAGTACTAACCAGGGCCGACCCTGCTTAGCTTCCAAAATCAGGCAAGATCGGATGTGCTTAGGCCATCTAGACAGCTGTACTTCCCAAGAATCACTTGAACATAAAGCTATGTGGTTGAAAATTCCTTTGGTTGCATTTGAATCTTTGTTTCCCTGATATTTTGAACAGTGGGAACTATTGGTTTTTAACTTGTAGATTGTTCTTAGGAAGGAACTTGAGATTTTTATGATGTTGTCACAATTGGCTTAGCTGGTGTGGGAAATGCAATGTTTAAAATACTTTCTGTTCATGTTTTCTGAGACTAATAGTTTTGGCTCAACATACTCATTAGTATAATTAGGCATCTCTTTCATGACCGCCTATTGCAATTTTGACTTGATTCAATCACCATTTTTAAAAATGTATAACTGTTTATTGTAATCCACAAGCTTGATAACTTTTTCTTCTCTAAATAGTGATTGCAGATGGCTTAACAGTTAGTGGATCGAAAGCCCGCTCTACATCCACTTGGAACTTATCAGAAGGAGAAGCATTTCACTTGCGTTGTTCGGCTTCTACCAATTCATCAGAGCACACCCATTTACATGTGTCTTGGGAATTTAAGAATGGCCTTGCCTGGCAAGAAATCCTGTCCTTGACGCATGAGGGCAAGTTCCAGCCCGGCCTGGAATATAACGAGCGGTTTATCAGTGGAGATGTCCGCTTAGATGCCATGGCCAATGACATTTACCGCTTGTCTGTGTCACAGGCTCTTCCAACAGATGAAGGTGCTTATAGGTGTCGAGTGAGTGAGTGGGTTAAAGGTGCAGATGGCACATGGCAAAAAATCCAAGAAAAGACTGCTGATGTAGTAAATGTAGTGGTGCAACCAACAGGTGAGAGCATATTAACTCATGAAATAATGTTTCCCATAACTGCAGCTGTGCTGCGTTAAAGTAGTAGTGGTGGTGGGCACTGGGTGTAATCAGAAAGCTGTAGTAGCTACTAGGGATGGGCATTTCGTTTCAGAACCAGTAGGTTACGAAACCAACCATGCGAGCCCAGGTGATCCGGCTGATACATGCAGATCCAATTGCTTTACCTTTCTCTGTCTTGCGCAGGGTTAAAATCCAACAAGGAAGCACACTGCAACATCATCTTTCCTGCTTCATGCTGCTGGCCAATCAGAGAGGGAGGTGGGATGATGCCTGTTGCTGCACAGCTCCTGATTGGCCAGCATCACAGATCTAGCTCAGATGATGTCATAGCATGCTTCCTTGTTGGATTTTAACCCTGCATGATACAGAGAAAGGTAAAGCAATTGGATCTGTGTGTATCAGCCAGTTCATTTGGTTACCTACTGGTTCCGAAATGAAATGCCCATCCCTCTTGGGCTACCTCTTATATTGTTTGCCTTAGTGTAACACAATAGGAATGTTGCTCACTGTATTCTAGGTTACATATAATGTGAAATGTCAAGCCCAAACTGGTTAAAGAATTTGAAAGCCTGGTAATGGAAAGTATTGCAAAATTGACATGTTCTTCAAATGTCTTGTGCATGGTTATTTTAGACACCATGCTGGTGTCATTTTTTAATTTTAATTTTGATGGTGACTTAAGTTTTATAGTTTATTCATACAGAGGATTCTGTTTCCTATAGCTCATGTAGGATATTTGTGTAGATGTCATGCAAAATGGCCTTAGGGTTTGTTAAGGTTTAACAGAGAACAGAGATCTTCACTTTTCTTTTTAGTTACTTGGCAGTCTTTTTCTGGTAAGTAAATTACATTCATGTGTTACGTGTAGCAGTGTCCACATGGTGTGCTTCTTTAGGTCATGTCAGACTGTAAAACATATAAAATTGTCATTTAGGAGGAATAAACTAGCCAGCCTCTGATTAGATTTTGATCCATTTGGAGAATGGGTTCAAACTAAGCTGCAAATCCTGTAATCACCATATAGGATTTGAGGAAATCATGTTTAATTCATTTAGGATTTAGGTTTAGGTGGTGGTTAACATGCAAAATCTGTTTGGTCTGTCTTTGAGAGCGTGTGTCTTAGCCAGATAATGGAAAAGTGCTTTCCTATGAGGCTGATTGTAATACTTTATCCACATTGCTCCATCAAGTTCCTATATTTTGATTGAAATTAACTTTCAGAAAATAAAGGAAGGATAGCAGTGGTGTTGGATTTAATCATGTGTACATCTTAGGTAGTTGCTTTTCAAACTTGGATCAGATAGAATTGGAATGTAAATCCCAGAAACCTTGGCCATCATATCCATGTGTGGCAGATTCTGGGGGCTGCAAAGTCCAGCCTCCTTGGGAGACGCAGTTTTAGGAACCATTGTTGTAGACATTACTGGGGCGCATGTTGGGGCTGATTTCAACTAAACATAGTTAAATGACTTCATGGAGCACCCTTTTGGAAAAACATCATTCACACTACAACTAAAATTTAGGATGGATTACCGATGTAAAAATATTGCATTCCTTGCATGTCCAGGAAAAACTGAAACTGCAAGCATTGGATTTCTAAGGGGAAAAAATCATACAAGTCTGATTTGGCTCATGGAAGTAGATTCTAATGAAAAGAATTTTGAAGCTTCCCCTATAACTATGAATACATAAACAGGCAGTAGAAACTGTTAGTAATAGTACATACTGGAGTACGGAATTGAAAGTAATACCTTTGATTTATTTATTTATTTATTTATTTATTTATTTATTTATTTATTTATTTATTCAACTTTTATGATCTTTCATATTTCCTCTCTCCAGCATTAGGTGTGTTCATTACAGGAAGCAATGTGACTGTAACAGAAAGGGACTCCCTTGACCTTACCTGCAACATCACAACAGACAGAAGCGGTATTTTCCAAGCTGAAATCACATGGTACTTCAGTGAGTCGCCTGATGGCACTGTGGCAGATGCTCAGGTTTTGCTGAGTGCAGATCGTGATTCTGTGATCAGTGACTCGACACTCATCAGCCTCAGCCATGTGGATAGAACTTCATATCACCTATTGGTACGTGATGTGGACATTGGAGACTCAGGCTACTACTTCTGCCAAGCTGCTCTTTGGGTGCCACAACACAATGGTAGCTGGTACAAGGTAGCAGAGAGGACATCAGTACCAGTTACTGTGGAGGTGTTAGCACTCGGTGAGTATCTGGATGGTGGCACCTATAAGCTTGATTACACTTTGCCTGTATTGTATTTTATTTGTTAAAAAATACATATTTAAAAACAAAATGGAAAGTGACATTCAGTTGGAATAATCTCACTATCACCACTCTGGAATCTTTATGAGGAAAAAAATACAGAATGTTACTCATTTAAAAAGGAAACCCAGAATGATCCAAAGAGGCCACGTGAACTAAATCAATATCCCCAAATGCTCAAGGCACACAATTAGGATGGGCATGAAATGAATCAAGAAGCAAAACAAAACAAAACAAAACAAAACAAAACAAAACAAAAAAGCTGTGAATCGCGCCATTTTGTGATTAGTTTCGGGGAAATGTGCCTGTCCAGAATGAAATGCCAAAATATTATTGGTGGTGATTTGTATGCTTTGTGGTTCGTGTGGGTTCAGGACCGCTAGAAGAGCTCCCCTCCTCCCCTGAGTTAGAGGTGCTGGGCTTGCAGGGAGTCTTCAGCTGGCTCTCCACCCAAACACTCCCATAAGCCATAGTGCATGTGTCTGTTGTAAGGTCCCATCTGTTTAAATGGCCTGTCCATAGACTCCTTGGCTGCTGTCTGTTTTCCCTTATTGCTTTCACCGCTTGTCAGCCAAAGACATTTCTAAAAAATGCTGTTCAATATTCTTTGTCTAACAATCGCTCACATATTTCCCTTAAGTTTTAAAGGGTTTTTTTTTGTTCTTATACAGCTCCTAAGGCATTTGTAGAAATATAGAGACATGCATGGCTATTTTTATGATTCCATTCATTTCTTTGAGTATACTAGTAGCTTATGGCAATGCCACAAAGTAGGACATGGTCTCTAACAGTCTGGTGGCTCATTTACACACTTTCTTGGGTTCTGGTAAGCTGCTTGTATGTTGTATATTGTATAATGGTATGTAGCCCAAGAAAAAGCAGGCTGTATTTTTCCCTGTGTTTCTTTCTGTGTTGAAATTACATTTGCTTGATTTTCTTGAG
>JAHTLZ010000007.1:9261398-9299099 GCA_023846285.1 Phrynocephalus versicolor | reverse complement strand
CTGTGTTTCTTTCTGTGTTGAAATTACATTTGCTTGATTTTCTTGAGCAAATTCATTATTCTTGGGATCACTTGCAGATACGTAATAAGGACAGAAAGTAAAGCAGCTTCCATATAATATGGAAAGAAGAGTTGGATGAACTACTGGATTGTCTAGACAAAAGCTTTTTATGTACTGTATATGAATATTGCATTTTCCTTTCCCTAATATTCTGCTCTGGCTCCATGGAGTGCTGTGTTTTCAGTAGCTCTTGCTCTGTTCCCCTAGCTGAACTCTTAAGCTACTGAGATCCTGCTTTTTATGCAAATATGCAGAGAAATGAGCATCCAGGCAGGAGAAATACAGAAAACTGAAAGGCAAGCATAAATTTGTAAAGAACCATGTTGTTCTTTAGAGTTTGCCTTGACATGTCAGCATCTCTTAGAGAATAATTAGAGAATTCAAGTTTCTGGCTTTTGACTTCACAATTAGGAGCCAGATGATTCCTGACAGCCTTTCAAACTGCAGAAGAAAACATTTCTACTTACTCTCTGGTAAAATTAAGATAGTGCTGCACACATTACTGAGTGCTATTGCAGCGCATCCAGAGACCAGGCCAATGGTAATCCTTGCTCTGACAAACTCAGAGTGCTCAGAGGCACCACTGGATTTTAGGGACTGCCGTTTTTCATGGCCAGCCTGTCTACCCTGCTGAGGATTTCTTTCCTAGTGAGAAGTGATGGGGAAGTAGCAGTAGTCTTTTCCCATTTCCCACTCCTCTTCAGCTAGGCTGCTGGCTGGTGGCACTGGAGGAAAAAGCACTTTGGTGATTGCAGGCTGGGAAAGATTGCAGCTGCAGGCCATTTATTTTAAAATATATCCAAAGCCGGTTTGAACTGGAGATAGCTAAATGAAACAAATGCCCTCTAAGTTGAGGGAAAAGTCCAATAAGGTCAGGGACCTAAGAGAAACATTCACCACTGCCTATGGCTGTGTTCCTCTCTACGAGGAATGTTTGTTTGGTTTAACTTGCTGCTTTTCATTAAGCACCAAGAAATGCTAAGTCCTTTAAAATGGTATGCAGCTACATTCTTGACCAGCCTGCTGCCATCAAAGTGCTTTCTGTGCAGGTAGCACCCTTGCCCACTGAGGCTAGGGTAGAGTTCTTACAGTAGGTCCCTTTCACAATGCTGTGGAGTTGCACCCTGTAGTCCAATCTTGACAACAGTACGGTCAGCACATTTTGTATTCAAAAGCCAAAATGAATGAAATTCATCCTTACAGTACGTGTCCAATGCAATGCTGAAATATTTGTTTGGAAGAAAACCTCATTCAGCTGTGTGAGACTTGCTTCCGTAAAGCACTGCAGCCTTGGAGAAATTAGATTGACTGGGATGGGGGGGGGGGCCGGGGGGGTCGTTTTCTTGATAGAGAAAGAGGAATCCTGCAAAGAAAATAGTCCAGTCATAATCATGTCTCCCCTCCATTTGCTATGTACAGAATTAGGTGAAAACAATCTTGTCTGCGGTGTTTAGAAGGCCCATAGAATGCAATAACATTTAGATCAGGAAGCTTTCTAAATACAGTAGAGCCTTGTATAACAAACAGCTTGTATAACATAAAATTTGTACAACATGAAACATTCCAGAGCTAGGGAAAATTTGCTTAACATAATCGCCTATGGGGCGAATCTATACAACATAACAATGGGATCACTCTGTTTTCAATGCATTCCTATGGGAAATTTGTATAAAGGAAAATTTGCTTAACATAATTTCATTTGGAACGAATTAATTCCTTTATACAAGGTACCACTGTAATCCAATACAAAGTAGCAATAGCTAGATAGGTAACTGGGTAGATAGATAGAAAGACAGAGAGGAGGAAGGAAGGAACTGCAGAGAGCCAGGAGCTGCTTCTCCTGCAGCTCACTGTATTTCTGTACAGGGCACAGAGGCATTGTGGGGTTGTCTCCCTTGACAGCCTGCTGGTTTTCAGAGCTTATTGCAGGGGAAGGGCAGAGAACTCAGCCCCTTCTCCTTAAGTCTCATTCACCTGCAAGGAGCTCCGAGTCAACTGCAGCTTTGAGGCAAGTGCTTGGATTCAAGCTGACTTGGGAAAATGCAAGCACTTTGCTGCATAATGGTATTTCTATCTACAGTGCTATCTGGTAATAACCCTGCCCTCAAAAGAACCATGTGCCTCTTTTCAGTGAACCAAATATTCCATGGGAAATTCCATGTGATTTCTTCTTTATATGTCCCCAGATATTAATGGTTTCGGTTCTGGAAAAGAGAGAGGATAAAAGTAATTATTCAGTTGAACATAATGTTGCCTGGGGGTGGGTGAAGTGGGTAAGGAATTCTCATCACCTAAATGGCATCCAAAATTCATCACCAGCCTCTTCCTCCTCCTTGATTGAAGTTTGAAAGCTTGGCTGGGTATTAAGCCATTGAACTGTCAGCAGTGCTGTTCTTTGACAGCTGACAGAGTGCAGGAATGAGGCTTAGCCAGCAAGCCTTTTATTCTTTCCTTCTAAATCCTCTGTCTAAAAGTCAGTGTGAAGAGCTGAGCACTCCACCACTGTATGCCTTTCCAGGACTGACAGGAGTAGCTAAAAACCCCGTTTCTCTTCAACTTTTCTTATCAGAGAAGCAAACAGTTATTTATGGTTCTGATTTAGAAAACCACAGATCTTTTAGAGGTTAATGAATACACCCACGGAGAGTTTACTGAAGCAGATAAACTCTGTATGGATGTATTCATTAATCTCAGAATTCCTTGTTATCATGTAACTCTGGGATCTGACTGCAGCTGCTGCAAATATGTAATAGTGTATTTCGGAGTTCTTTAATACTAATTGTGATGATGAACTTACCATAAGAATTAAACATTAAAAATTGGGAAGATTAATGTACAAGTTTTTCCTTTAGCTGAATTAGTGGTTTGTCTCCCCCCCCCCCTAGAGGTGTTGAGCATCCTGCACAAGCAAATGCAAGCTATTTCCTAATACTTATTCTGATTGCAAGTTTCCTTCTGCTAATCTGTCACTGCAAGTGGACAGCAAAATGGAACAGTAAACAGGATAAAGAAAGCTAACATAGTCTAGGCATGTTCTTCTAAGACACTGATCTCATAACATTGAAATCAAACATTTCCCTGAAAGGAAAATGTTTTGCAATTTGAAGTGCAGTCTTCTGTGACAAGAATGTGCTTTGATTATGAAACCAAACCCTCACCCTAAAATGTGACTTGCTAAATTCTGTCTGCCTCTGTTGACCTGTATTAGGAGATGATAGTGGGGCCCACTTATGGAAGTAGCTAGCACTATTGCTGGCTAAGGGTAGGAACCATTTCCTGTGTCATGACTAGCAAAATGGGTATACAGAAGGAATTTTGCAGTTGTGCAAAAGATAGAGATGAGAAAATAGAATCTTTATTTCTTGCTTTTAATTGGCTTCCTTTCTGCTTTTTCAAACTCCACACAGAGCCAATTTACCATGTGTTTCTGAATGCTTCCAAAACACCTAAATTTTCAGAGGACCCCACTGAACTGGAGTGTAGGATCACAGAGGCAAAGAATACTGAAGCGAACATACGTTTCACTGTGTCCTGGTACTACAGATTGCCCTTGCGTAGTGATGAAGTGGCAAAAGATGAACTTCTTGCCGCCATGGATGCAGACTGGACATTGGTAGTTGGTGAGAGAAGTAAACAGCGTGCCCAGAATGGAGAAATTATCTTCTCAAAGCCAGCTGTGGACACTTTCCGCTTACGAATCCAGTGGGCTTCCGAAGCAGATAAAGGAGATTATTATTGTGTAATTTCTTCATGGAGCAGGCAGCGCAATAACAGCTGGATAAAGATCAAGGATGTGGCGTCCATGCCTGTAAGCATTTTATGGTCTACACAAGGTAGGAATTTTGGATAGCCGCACTCTAAAGCTAATCGTGTAAGCTGCTGGTGATTCAGTGACTTCTCTTAATAAATATTTACAAATGGAAAAGTCCTCTAAAGGGTCTTGATAGCAATCTTTTGAATGAAAAAGAAAAGTGGCCACTGAAAGGAAGAAACAGTCACAATTAAGGAATTTTCATAAAGATTAATACTATAGAAAACTCAAACACTGCACTAAGATAGCTAGGAACCATTGTCTGGAAATGTTTTAAGTCAGCACTCACAGGCTGAAATCCAGTAGTAAGTGATGACTAGAGTAACCCGATTAAATCAGTGATGATTTGGCGAGCCAACTTCCCCCTGTATGTTACACTGATTCAGTGGGCTCACTCTAGTTGTGGCTACTGGATCTCAGCCACTATTTCCTATATGACCTTTCTGGAGGAAGCTATTTGAACTGCAGTACATCTGAAGAGGAGATACAGAATCTAAAGGAAATAATATTCTCAAGATCAAGGGACTGTGAAAAATAAGCAGTTTTGTAAGGCATTATCTCCCTGTTGTTTCCAATTTGGAGGGTGACCTAGGTGAGTTGAGGGGATTGGAGGGCTGAGGATGGGGGAGGACAGGGCAGGGATGTCTCTATACCCTTTGCAATGAAGACCACAGACCAGAGGCTGCCCTCTTCTTTTCTGCCTTAAAATGTTGTACTTCTCTTTATTTCTCAAATACAGACTGCACATTAATAACCAGTATTCTATATATAGGAAGGTTTGGAGGTTTTTTTTTTAAAAAAAAGATGGGGGCAGAGCCTTGTATCTGTCCCAAAGATAGTGCCTTAATAATTTGGACTGACCCAGCAAAGCTAGGGTGAGGAGAATCAAATATAATTTATGTGGATCCTTTGATTTTTATGGAAAGGTCTCATGACAATAGCCAACACTCTTGATCAGGCACTTGAGCACACCCCTCTAATTGTGAGAAAGAGGCTTCAAAAGACCATTGCCTTGTACTCCTCGTGCCCAGAATGTGTAATTGGAGTCTTATGTCACTTGCTTAAACTGCAAAAGCTGTCATGGGCAGAGGGACAGATTTTAAAGGACAGGAAAATTTAAACAGCACTTCCAAGACTATGCACTTTAAGGGCTGTCAGTCACTCTTAAGAGGGTTGTGTACAGCAGATGCATTGATTTGATTCCCCATTAGCTGTAATATGGTCACACCTTATACTAAGGGCTGACTTGAAAAATCCTACCTGCTTTCTCAAGCTAAGCAGGATCATGCCAGGGATCTCCAGGTAGAGCTAGGAAAGAATATTGTCTGAAACCCCGGAGATGTGCCGCCAATCAGCATTGACTGTACCAAACAGACAAACTACTGGTCCAGTCCAGTATATAGCAGCTTCCTGTGAAAGCTGACAGATGGTGCTTGCTCTATATTATTAGTGATAGCCTCAGACTAGGTGCTAACTATGAAATGCAGTCCACGTATTTCCATTTTTCTTTCAGGGAGGTGCTATACAAGGTGGTTTTAAGAGTAAAAACACAGTGAGAAAGTACATTATGGATCTGAAATGCTATAAAAATCAAGAGAAGCAGTGACAGTATTGGTCATCATTGTGTTCTTTTTTCAACTTGATTTGTATAGGTGAATGAACCAGTTGTTCTGGTGGTTTTGGCATGAGCTTAGGTAGCATATATACAGTCTGTACATGATATCAAATAAATGCTTTGTTTCAAATGTTCACTGGAAACATTTCATAGTAAATGTTGTTGCAAGCATCTCAGATTCCACATTCAGTGGTTTAGGACATTGCTGGGGTCATGGAGGCATTCAGTGACAGGATGTTTGTGTGTGCCCACACATCCACACCATCAAGTTCATCCCATGTGTTATTCAGGTGAATGTCTGAATATGGTTACTGTTGCTCATACCAGCAACCTGGAAGTCCTGCTCAAGTACGATAGTCTTTATTGTCTGGTGCCACATGAGGCAGTTGTACATTTCTTGGACACCACAAGAGAAAATCTCTCTTATGAGCTACTTCTGTTGGTAAGAGAATGAACAGCTTGATCTTCAGGTTTGTCCTAACACTCACACAAGTGCATTAATGAAGAGTGATTCTTTTTGTCTATTTACATTTGCAGCTCTAAGAATAGAGACTCTGTACAGTTTATTCTGAGAATACTTAGAAACTTCATCAGTGACACCTTCAATGATAGCAAGAGCCAGTGCAGTAAGTGAGCAATTTGTTGAAAGGACTTGCTCATATGTTGCATTCCTCACTTTATAAGTAAATCCATTTCAAAACAAAGCCAAGCAATTTATTTTCTGTTTTTAAAATTAATTTACAAAACTTAAAGCATTACAGAGTTTTTGTAGACTATAAATTACAGTCTGTGCACAATTATAGTTTGATCTAACTACAGAGAGCCTCAATTCATTTGAATTTGTCAAATCTAATTAAAGCCAACTACAGAGGGAAGGAAGTAGAGAAGAGAGAGTAGGGATATAAGGTAATTGCATTTGATTCCTTCTTGCTTGGAAGGAGTATGAAATCAGTTTTTCTATTGCCAATTTGTGATTTTACACAAATTGTATAATTTATGTAAGATTCCCCTGGATTGAAGTAAAACTGGCATAGCTTCACCAAATTACAAGTTTTACCAAATTTTAATATCTGCTATTTTGTTTCATGGAAGTTTAAAATTCTGAAGCATTGGGTGATTTTTTTTGCATATTTTAAAATAAGCTCCTCCTTATTCTCTTATTGGTCTCCCTCCCTTTCTCTGTTTGCTTTGCTTTTTGAAAGGAGAGGATGCTAGTTTTTGTTGCTTCCTTCAAGTACATTATTCATAAATTTGAAAAACACTCACAGGAAGGAGAGCATCTCTTGTTTTGCTCTCACACTGCAGGAGATGAATCTTGTGCCATGTGGAAAAAAATATCCCCTCAACATTGAGACCATGAGACAGTTGAGAATGAAGGCTTTTGCAGAATTATTTCCTTCCTTGCCTCAGAGCTCCAGTACTTCCTGAAATGAGCTTGTATGAGATGAGTGTGCAGATTTGTTTATCCATATATATATATATATAAACAGAAAGATGTCTCCAGCTGTCTATAGAGATGTGACATTTTAAAATTTGCTGGGGCACAATTAAGCTAAGAATGTTTTCTTCCTCCTGGATTGAGATGGAAGGTTGTTGTAGGATTGTTTTGTTTTGTGTTTATTTTGCTGTGTAAAATACACTTGTTAAATTGCTTGTCATTCACCATGGCTTTTTAGCTGTTCAGCCTCTTGGGAAAAATATAGCGTAAACAGTGCCATAGCCATTTAGATTTAACATGCACTATTTTTTGTGATAGGCACAATCGGCTGATGTTTTTATTCTGTAGAAATTTGTTTATATTCGTTTTGATCAGATTTGGATGATCTCAGAGGGAATGTGGTGACAGCAGCATTCTCCACCATCCACTCTTGAGGAATTGGGATTTCTGTAATACGTTTGAAAGTTCTATTATCTCACCAGATGTAGAAAGGTGAGGGGATCCACAGTTTGACAGTTCACTTTTTTAATTGTGCTTTTTGCATTTCAAACATCTTTTATCAAGTGACAAAATGTGCTGCCTTAATGTTAGTTCAGTTTCAAGCTGCCCTTGGTAAATAAAAGTACTTTAAGGCTTTTTTTAAAAAAAACTGAAGCATTAAGACTTTACAACTTTTAACCAGTTGACTTAAAGCTTGTTGATTGTGATCTTTGTGGGAATGACTCCATTCAGGCAGAGACTGGAATATAGGTGGTCTTGGCCTCAGGGTGATGATTTGAACACATAGGTAGCCAGAGTATGTTGCCGAGGCTCTAGATTTGTGATAGCCTTGTTATACCACTGACCTCCCTGTACAGTAGGTACATAACATATGCAGGTCAGTATTGGTTTTTTCCACATGCTGCTTGTTAACTGCAGCTTTCTCTAACGGATGATGTATTACCCTGTTGGACTGAATATCCCTCATTACTTGTTTGGCAGCACTGTCAGAGTTACAGAGCCACATTCTCCATCCTACCCCTAAGCTAAAATAATGGCTGAAATCCTGTTGTGTAGATCTGCCTATGAAACAGAAATAACGTCATTGACAGCAGCCACTGGTTAAAGACTTCCTTTTTATTTCAGGGTGTGCAGAGCTTGTACATAATAGCTAAATTCGTGCAGTAAGATGGAGATAGAGTAGGCCCATTGGGTGAGTGTTTTAAAAGGATCAAGGCGAGTGTTTTAAAAGGATCCTTGTTGCTCCGGGCAGGGTTGTTTTAAAACACCCACCTTTGAATGGCGCGAGCGGGTGTTTTCAAGCAAATCGGGTGCTACCCTTTGGGCAAAAACCCTGCCCTTGGATCCTTGCTTGCCCAAAGGGCAGCACTGCATCCACCTCAGCACCCTCCGAGCTGTACTCGCTCCATAAGATGCACAGACATTTCCCCTTACTTTTGAGGGGGGGGGAGTGCATCTTATAGAGTGAAAAATATGGTACTTCTTATTTTAGGTCCAGTGTGAAATCTATTGAGGTATCTGGCTAAATCCATACAGTTGAACTGTGGGGAAAGCATTTAGCAGGGCGAGTATACCATTTTGAAAAAAAGGAAAGACCAGGGCCAGCAAACCGCCCAAATATGAGAAATGTATGGAACAAAACAAGGAAGAAAAAAAGTTGGGGATGAAGGGCAGAAAAAGAATATTTATTCTCAAATCTTCTATGGATATTTTGCTAGATTCAGTTTAGCCATATCCACCAGCTTTATTTCCCTTCCCTTTCATATTCTACCTGAGGTCCCCCACAATGAATCGTCACGTGTGCTTTTCTAAGATAAACTTGTTTCAGCAGTAATTCTTTAATGCACCATGTTAGAATATAATTATCATGTGCCAGTGACCTAATCTGCGTTTGCAGTGTTTTCCATCCTTTTAAGGCAGCATTAAGAGATTGTTGAAGATGCTGAGACAATGGTAACTGATATTTGAATTTTCTTTTAACAGTCAGCTACTTATAATGCAAATCTTGACCCAAACACTTTCCCTTTTTAATCTGATGGTTTTCATCTAGAGAACTAAATCCAGCACTTACCTGATTTTATGCTGTCAGTGCAGACTTATGACAAAGGCATACCCTTTTAAACATCTGTGCTGTGTGTAGCATTTCTATGAGAATTTGCATGAGAATAATTGTATGTTTGTGAGTATCCAGAAGAGTGGCGGTAAATGAGGCATATGCATATGAATGCTTCAAGACTGTTATCCTCTGCATATGCTACACCTGTGCTGTGACTGTAGTATATAGAAAAACCTTTGCTTTCTTGGAACTGGGAAAAGCAATGTATGTCATTTGTGTTTTAATGAAAGGCACAAACTATTTGTGTTTACCAAAGAG
Source organism: Phrynocephalus versicolor (assembly GCA_023846285.1). Classification (NCBI taxonomy): domain Eukaryota; kingdom Metazoa; phylum Chordata; class Lepidosauria; order Squamata; family Agamidae; genus Phrynocephalus; species Phrynocephalus versicolor. Next base: position 9,289,801 of record JAHTLZ010000007.1, on the reverse strand, counting down.
GGGTATAGGAACATTTCATGTTTCTTTCTTGTTCATTCTTTCAAGTAATCTTTATTTTAACTTTTATTATGCAAATCACCGGAGAAGTTTTTCATCCAGTAATAATAGTGGGGTTTTGGGATGTTTTCTTTAGCCGTCTTAATATTTTAAGGTTTATGTGGTAATGGGAAAAGGCCTTTTTGTCAGTTATGTTGATATATGCATATTTGAAAGAATAAAATTAATGGTTTTATTGATGATTAAATTTAAATCTTAATTAGCCATAGTTATAGATTACAGTTTTAATTTGATTTGTTCAGATAAACCATAGTTAAAGGCAATTGCAACTTCTGGTTTGGATGTATGGACAAACAACAGTTAACTGAAAAGAGAAGCAAGGGCTTCTGAACCTTTTCCTGCTAAGCTACAGGAGGAAAAATTTATAAACCAGAGGCTTGATATAAAAGGTAAAGGTTCCACCTGCACATGCATGCTAGTCGAGTCCGACTCTAGGAGTGGTGCTGATCTCAATTTTCAAGTCAAAGAGCCAGTGTTCTGCAAGTCTGTGGACATGTGACTGGCATGGCTGAATGCATTTCTGAACTACCTTCCCTCTTTTTAAGATGGTTCATTTGCACAATATTCTAATTTTTCGAGTTTCACCTGTATTTATCAGAAGAGCACACATTCTTAACAAAGAGCACATCAACACTTAAGGTGTAATCATATGCACACCCACCCAGGAATAAAGTTCCACTGAATATGGTGCACTTTGGAGTAAACATGATTAAGGTTGCACAGCAGGTTAAATTAATGTTAAATATCTTCAGCAATGGCTAATTGAAAAACAAGTTTGGAGGCAACTCAAAGACCTCCACCCCCAACTGATAATAGTTTTCTGTGAGATTTAGTCTGTTAGTAAGCATGTTATTGGGACTGACCATAGGTAATCATTTTGTGTGCACTCTGCATTTCCATCTAGCTAGTAACATTTCTAACCCTTTCAGTAGCTCCTCCTTTCAATTCTGTACTGTGCACCCAAATGCTGGGGCTTGGCATTGTTGTAGGGTAGCTCATCCATAGCTGAAGGAATGTGAATTGCACTAAATGTAAATTATTATGCTCAACTGATGAGTTGAAGACACACTTAGTTCTGATAAGGAGATTGATCACAAATGAAAACTGAAAGCTAAGTGGCAAATCAAGGAGTACTTCTGAAGAGCAGACCTGCTTTACAGAGATAAGAATCAGTAGATTTTTACTGACAAGCTTCTGCTGTCTCTTATTCATATTTAATATCTCTTGATCATCAAAGGCATTTTTTGAGAGAGGCAGAAGAAAAAAAAATATGAATTGGAGGCTGGGTTCAGAAGGGGTTCAATCAACCAGGCAAGCTACTCTAAGCAACAGCCCTCAAGATCTTCCTTTTTTGTAAGCTTAAGTTTTATCAAGGTGGGCAAGTTATAGTAGGCAAAAGCAGACAGAAGTGCCACAGAACTGTGGCTGAAGGTAAATTATGTCATACCATAGTTACTGGATTCAAGAGCCGTAAGCACAATCCATGCTTACTTTACTACTTAAAATGTCTGGTCTCCAAATAAATGGCCAATGCACCCCAATACATAAACATTAGATGTTCAAACTTGGCTGAATCAAATATTTGCCAAAACAAATCAGTTTCCCTAGGTTTACCTCTGTTTTGTTGACTGTATTGACTTTTTATTTATTTATTTATTTATTTATTTATTTATTTATTTATTTATTTATTTATTTATTTATTTTTATACCGCCTGTCTTCCCAAAGGTAGTGAGATTTGAAGTCTTTACTGGAGCAGTATCTAAAATACGAGATCCACTCAGCATCGCTCCAGGCAGCTGGAACTAGCTCTAGTCCAGTGATGGCGAACCTATGGCACGGGTGCCAAAGGTGTTACTTGGAGCCCTTTCTGTGGGCACCCGACATAGCCCCTTCATAGCCACCTGTATACAGGTTAAATTACTGTATTGGCACTTTGCAAAAAAATTAGTGGGCTTTGAATTGCAGTTTGGGCACTCGGTCTCTAAAAGGTTCGCCATCACTGCTCTAGTCTAAGGGCTTCTTATCACTAAGATGACTATTGAGTACCATTGTATATGTATAGAGGCAAACCCAGAAGCTGTCAGTGCTTGGAGATCTTTTGAGAGACATAAAATCCAGTTATGTCATTTAGAGTAGAAGCCAGGAGGTGGTGCTGGGTCCTATATTACCTCCCCATGTCTGTTTCACTCTTGCTTTGTGTGCCAGGATATTTTAATAAATAGCTATTAATGAAGATGTTTTCCACAGTGCTGCTTTCATTGCCATATAAATAATCAAACTCTTTCTGGGCTATACTGCTCTTCTTCTGATTAGAATCCTTTGGGATTTGTTGGCTGAAATTCTGTTGCTTACGGTAGTGGGTTTGAACAAGTGTAGGTCCATTTGAATTAATGAAACTTACCAAGGAGTTGATTGACTAAATTCCCCACTGATTCAGTGGGTGTATGCTTGTGTGACTTACTATGGTAAACATTAGAATTTCAGCCATTCATCTAGTTTATGTAGTTCTTTGCCCCCTCTTCTTTGGAGCTCACATGTCAAAGGCAGGGATCAATCTCAAAGCATCCTAAAATTTGCTGGAAACTCAGTAAGCTTCTACAACATACCAGTATATCTAGTCCATTAGGAAATCTTTCATAACAGACTCATTTTTGGGAAGCAATTATAAACACATTTGTTTTTTTATAAAATCTTTACGTTTCAAAATGTTGTAAGGGATCCAAACCCTTTGGAAATTTCCAAAGTCTTTGTGGTATGGGTTGAGCACAGACTGAGTCGGGTTGAACTATGAAATTAAACCCCCAACACAACGTTTAAAGAAGTTTAGACTTACATTTGTTAAATTATAGTTTATAATGTTTAAGAAATAACAAAATATATGTAAGACAGATATTTCTAACTTGCAAGTCCCTGTTTGTTTCTGAACCAGGAAGCATTAGGCATCCTTGCAGAAAAATTGTATCTAAAAATATTAGGGCATTTTTGAAAGAAAAGTTGTGTAGTTAAGCTCCCACTTTGTTACAGAAAAAGTAGCTTTCCTAAACATGAGGAAGAAATCTGACCAAGGAAGTGAATTTTTACCCACTGATTACAGGAAAACAAATATCTTGGGCTGTCAAGGGTAAAGCAAGGTGCTCAGATACTACAAATACCAAAATTTGCTGTTCTGGGTCTTCTACCTGACAGACTAATGCCTACAGACACATGTGGTTCATCTGGAGAAAATACGTGGCTGAAAACCAAGGATCCCCCTAAGCTGCATGGGTGTGCACGACCCTGACACCCAATGCACAGGTGTTTTCCACCTCTCTGCACAGATTGTGACTTTTTTTTCAGTTGTGATGGAATCTGTTGAGTGTATGTATGTGTTTCTCTCTTCACCTATAGAAGACAGACCCACTTAAAAATTGGAGGGTGTGTTGCTTCAAGACTTGGCATAACCCTAAGGTGCCTATGTAAAAAGGCTCCCCTGTCTCGGGTTGGGGTGTGTGTGGAATCTTCCTTTTTTGTACAGGAAGCCAAGGCAGAGCTAGATCTGTGCCAGCCTGTAAAGCCTTGCCCTTTTCTCCACAGAAGCCAAATTTAGATGTGGGTCTCTTGGGTGGAACTCTCAGAAGAGAGACTGAAAGGATTTGTAGTCCGAAAAGCTAATTTCTGTAGCTGAAATCCAGTGGTAAATTGCAACTGAAGCAAGCCATTTGGATCATCAGGACTTATGGGACCCACCAAATAGATGCTGATTCAGTGGGACTACTGGAATTTGTGACTTACTGCTGGATGTCAGCCATTGTGTATGGTAAAAAGCAATTAAGATTTAGTGGTGTTGGACCCATATTTAAACAGGAAGACTGGGCTGAGGAAGCATCTTTGAACCATAAAAGCTCACATTAAAATACATATAGCAGTTTGTCTTTAAGGTGCCACAATGATTTTGTCATCTTTATTTCTTATTTTTCTTCTCTTTTTCGCCTGATAGAGAGGAAGACGTATAGACTTGTACATATGTTTCATATCTAGATTTTAGGACTAGACCAAGGGCAATTTTTGTTATAGAGTTTTAAAGTTCAGTGTAGACATCTAAGGCTTAGGTTTTACAGACACAGAAATTGATCTACTTGCAAGATGCAATCTGGATGTATTTCAAAGGGGATTTGACTGATTCGTGAAGGATCACAGCTACTAGCCATGGGTTATATTTGCTGCAGAATCGGGGAATATAATCAAATACAGCATGCCTCAGAAGTTTTGGAAGGCTTTGGACTTGGTGAAATAAAAACTCTCAGCTATATTACATAAGCCTCCAAATGGCCTTGCTTACTGGAACAGCTAGAGCTCAAACCTTGTCTGGCTTCTTCAATTAAATGAAATCCTCTCTTTGCTTATGATCAACCTGAAGGCCAGTGTAACAGAATAACCCTTGTATTTTCACTTAATTTTTTCCATTCCTCTTGGTCGCCACTGGGAAAGAGAGAGAGAGAGGGTAGCACTACCTAGTTTACTGATTTAGTGAAAGGCAAATTCCTGTTTGACACATCCTCCCTAGAGCTGGTCATGATAAGAATAATTATATAACTTCAAGAACTTGCACCTGGCTTGCTTGGTTTCATATACTCTATACCATATGCTTTTCTTTTGACTCGCATCTATTAGATTGTAAGCCTTTGAGCAAGAACTATGTAGTTGTGGACAGTGTGCCTTTAATCTTTTAAATACATTATGTCCAGAAAGCTTTATAAAAAGGCATTTGTATACAGACAAGTAAAACCTACAACAAACTGCTTGTTCTAGCTCCTAACAAGTGTTCTTGTTCATAGCTCCAACTAAATATAAATTATTATGCTAAATGTAATAGCTCCAACTAAATGTAAATTATTATAATCATTCCTTCAAAGCAGATCATCCTGTTTTCTGCTCCTCCTTCCCAACGGACACCTCTTTGTCTGTAGATGCGACTTAAAATCAGTTCTTATTGAGGTGTGTGTGTAGGAGGGGTGCTTTGAGTTGGTAGCTTTCAAAGCTTGCTTGTGTTTCAGACAGGCACTGGCTGATAAATTAATTTTATTTCTCAGTGGTCTTATTTTGGCTTTCTTTTCCAGACTTACCTCTCACATTTGCAGTTAGAAAAGGTACTGGTGGTGTACCTTAAGGTAACCTCAGTGTTTCATTCTTAAAAGTGACAGAAATATGAAAGGCAGTTGTGACATGATAGTTCCATGTACTGTACCTTGATGGTTGAAGGAAAGTACAGAATTCCAGCACAAATCCCCAAGAGATGAATAGTTTTGAAATTTGAAGAAAAATCTCATATCTGATATTTTGGATGTTGTATGACTATCAGGATCACATCATTCAGTCACTTGTGCTACTTTTTGTTTTGGTTGCATGATACGTTTTGTGACATCAGGTCAAAGCCAACTTACACCAACCCTAATTGGGCTTTCAGGTTAAGTTGCTTTACCAGTTCCTTTTCCCAAGTCAGTTTCTGTTCTACAGAGTCCTAATCCATCAATCTATCCACGACCCCATACGGGGAATCCACTCTGTCCCTTGCTCCCCAATATTTTATCCATGAACAGTGAGATGCTTCTGAAAAGCACCTGGTAAATGTCCTCGTGGACATGCAGGTAGTTGCCAGTAAATCAGTCCCCATGTACCGTTGCATGACCATTTCACATCCCTGGATCTATTTAAGTACATGCTGGGGGCTACATGCAAAAAAAGTCTCATACAGTAACCCCCCGCCATTTCGCAGTTCAGGTACTGCACTTCCACTATATCGTGAGATCGCAGTACCTGCCCGGGTTCCAGCTGATTAGCGCTGGGATGGGGGAGAAGAACCTTTATTTCCCCACCCCGGTGCCAATGAGCTGGAGCCCAGGGTGTGGGGAAGAAGGGAATGTTTAAAAGCCCAGCCCTTTTAAACCTTTTTCTCCCTTTCCCAATCTCCTGGCTCCAGCTTGGTGGTGGATCAGATCCCCCAATGCAGCTCATCTGGGTTGCTCCCAGAAGGCTCAGGGCAGCATGGGCGAGTGCCGTAGGGGATCTCATCGCCCCCCAGGCCCCACCCGACCCATATCCGCATATCAAGGATTTTCAGTCATCGCGGGTCGGGTGGGTCCCTAACCCCCGCAATAGGTGAGGGGTTACTGTAATAGTAATTCTGCCATATCTATATGCTTTCTTGCAGTGGTAGTTCTAAAGTGTAGAAATCTGTTGCTCCATGACTTTTAAAAATATTTTCTTACCTTCCAATTCTAAGGCAAGAGGAAAGTGGCATTATATTAGGGGAATCCATTAGTCTCTTTATGAATTGTCAACCTAAATGTTCTTGGAGTGGTTGGCTTGGAGTACTATATTAAAGCAAGGATAAAGAAAGATGTGTGATGGTAATGTAACTTCATCTTGTTTGTTTGTTCACTCCATCCATCTATCAATCAATCTGTCAGCACACTGGTGATGCAGTGCATTCAACTCTAATATTCTGGACAATTACAAAACAATGACCAGCACAGGTTTACTAAGATAATCCAAGTGGGCAGTATTTCGGTTTATTGACAGGCATGTCAGGTTCAGCTTCTGAACACCAAGGCAGACCTAAATGTCATAAAACTTCATACATAAATTTGCTTTATCTTTCCCTGCTGAATTTTTGATATGTATTTGCTGGGGATTGTTTTATTCATTCCATTTATAGTCTGCCATTCTTCCATTAAGTTCAAGGAGATCCACTTCCATTTCATTTTCGCAAAGCCTAATGAGGCAGGTTGGGTTAAGAGAATGTGATTGGCAGTGAGTTTCATGGGTCGGTGAGGATGTGAACCTAGATCTTCCAGGTCATAGCAAAGCACATTAACTACTGCAATGCACTATTTTAGAGAAGGGAAGAACAGCTAGATTTGGCACGTTATGCTCAGTGCATTTGCATACCATCATTTAAACATTTTAAACGTTTACCACAGATTGTCTATATATTTAATGATTGCCACAGACTTACATACAGAAATGTTTCATAGAAGATTATTGGCTGCAGTTGATGGATGTGATGCACAGAACATAAATATAAACATACAGATATGATGAAAACTAGCTCCCTGAGCCCATCGTAAGCTGGAAATTGGACCTTTAATTCTTCAAAATTTAGCACTACGGTCTTGGATCATAAAGTGCTACAAAATGAAATTCAAAATGGAGTAGATCACCAACAGTTTATAATACATTGGTACCTTGACTTACGAGTGGCTCTATTTATGAGCAAGTCGACTTACAAGCCAAATAATTTATCTTTGGGATCCAAATGAGAGGGGAGCTTGGGAAATACAAATTCCATCCTAGCATGTTTTATCTTGAATGGTAGTTTAGATTTGAGACTTTAAATTAAGCAAATTTATTTGCATCCGCAGCAACTGACTTGTATACTGTTGCTTCCTTGTGGAATTTAATTATAATGATAATGATTTCAGGAACTACTCTTAATAGTTTTCTCATTATTATACATCATTGTAAACCCACACTATTAGTGCTAAGTACAATAAAATACTTTAACCAAGAACAGATCTTAGCTTATGGGATGTTTTCTAGCTTTTTGCCTTGCTTTTATATAATTGGATATATAAAATCAACAGCAAGCAAGCAAAAGCTGCATAAACAGCTTGGAGCTGTTGAGTTTAATAGCCTGAACTGCCTCCAGTTTCTGAAAAGACGTTTTTATTATAAAATGAAAATAGTGTAGGGCCATTCATAAAGAAAGGGAATGAATTTTTACTTATGTGACTAGTCAAAACATTTGGAACAAAATGCACTTGTAATAAAAACCTTCTGGGAAAGTTTGGGTCCGAGACAACAGACATTTTCACAGCAGTTAATTTGTTGCTTTTTAGATCATCAGTGGAAAATGGAAAGAAAGGGAGTACCACACAGAGTGATGTAGCAGATACAATGTTGGATTAAGACTTGGGAGAATCCTTGCTCAGCCATGGAAGCTCACTGGGGGCATGGAACTGGTAAAACCATTCGTTAAATATCTCATGTAATTGAAAATCTTATCAGGGTTCCCATGAGTTGGATGCTTATAATGGACGACATATGGCAACAGAACAGCAACAGATAAATTAAGGAGGGAGGTGGGCAGAAGAGTTGCTCACTGCAAAATTTGAGTAGGAGAGACTGTTTAGTCACAAGCTACACATGGCAATGAGAACAAAGCATTCAGGGCCAACATGTTTTGAGAAAAAAAGTTTTTTCAGGAGCATCTGACTCAGCTTTTTCAACTAAAACTATCACTCATCAACATTTTTAGTTATTGCTTGAAGATACTGAACTGGTTGTATCTGAAGTATCTTACAGCTTTATAGCTCTGCTGGCCTTTAATACAGCACTCCCCGTCTCCCTCCTTAGGCTTTTTAGAAGTCATTTTACCTGGACTTGTTGACACAAATAGTGCATAGTCATATTGCTCAGTGGTTCAGAACCTCTAATATGCACACACTGGTTGGAAGTAGAAGTCAACTATATAGGACCCAGATTTTTCATAACAGTCATTAAGAATTTATTTTTCTCACTCCCCAAGCCTTCCCACTAGTGCAATGTAATCATTCCTATTTCGGAAGAGTATGTGGAAAATATTCCTTGCTGGCTGTGCTGGTCAAGATTTCTGGAAATTATAGTTCAAGACCATCAGGGGACCAAAGGTTGGGAACAACAGATCTAGAGGAAAGGGCTAGAATCAGTGCATAGAGAAGCAGATTTTAACTGAATACAGTGGTCCCCCGTCCTTTCGCGGTTCATATACTGCAGTCCCGCTATATTGCAGGACCGCAGTAAATGAAAAAAGGCCTCCTAGGGTAAGGGGGGAAAGTCCTGTTTCAAGCCTCCCATACTTACCCCAGACTGGAGCTGCCCTGAAAAGGCCTTTGAGGGCCTTCCTGGGCCTTCTGGAGGCCCCAAAAGGGCCTCCCTGTGAACCAGAAGTGACTTCCAGATCGCTGAAAATCATTTCTGAGGCCTCCGCGAGCCTTTCTAGGCCTGTTGGAAGCCTCAAAAAGGATTTCCGGATTACTGGAAGTCACTTACAGTTTGCAGGGAGGCCCTTTTGGGGCCTCCAGAAGGCCCAGGAAGGCTCTCACAGGCCCGTTCGGGGTTGGACCAGGCTGGGGGTAAGTGCAAGAGCCCCCAGCTAGCCCCCCCCCCAGGCCTGACTCAACCTGCATCCGCATATCACGGATTTTCAATTATCGTGGGTTAGGTCAGGTCCCTAACCCCAGCGATAGGCGGGGGATCATGGTACTAGGAAAGACTGTAGAAATGTAGGATTTGATCAACAGTAAAACAGACTGACTTTTACAGTTAGTGTGTATATGTTTATGCATGTTGTTTGTGTTTGTAATTGGAGAAGATATAACCATGACAGTTGAAATAATATCAATAAACTGGAATAAGGACCTCTGTTTAACTGACTAGAACATCTTCCCTTACAGTAAACAAATTCAAATTAATGCAGGATATACTCTGTTCTTAGATTGATAGAACAATGAAGTTGGAAGGGGCCTACAAGGCCATTAAGTCCAATCTTCTGCTTGATGCAGAAACACAAAGCTAAGGATATCCTTGTTACCTCTTCCTACTTAGAGAAGGACCAGTTAATCATCACTCTCTGAGTATGATTCTTTAGCCATTTGTGTATCCACCTTACATTTGATTTGTCCAGCCTACACCTAATTAGCTTGCTAATCAAGACATCATGGGAAACTTTGTCAAACAACTTTGCTGAAATCAAAATTTATTACGTCTACAGCATTCCCTCTGTCTACCAGGGATCAGAAATTTGATCAGAAAATGAGACTAGGTTAGTCTGGCAGGATTTGCTCATGTCCAGTGCCTGCAGTCTTGGTGATCTGGTGTACAGGGAATCGAAGAATGTGCCTGACAAGGTGTATCAGGCATTCAGTCACAATTTCATCTAATTTTTGGATATCACTTACATCCTCATTTAGAACATAGTCCCTGTTGTAGGAGATGCCCAGTAATCTATGCAAACATCTCTGATGGAATACATTCAGCATCTGGGCTGTTCCTTTTGTCATTTTACATGTTTCCCTAGCAAACACTGCCGTTGGAATAACAATGCTGGTGCGATCTTTAGTGTAGCAGAGATTGATGGTGAAGACTAAATCTGGCACAGGCACTGGAACATACCAGATACTTTTCCAGTTGTGTGTTTATCATCTTTTTCAGTGTCTCCAGTGTTGGATATGATGCTAGCAAGATAGGTGAATTCATCAACCTTCGTAATAGGTTTCTGTCCACTGTAATACTCATCTTTGTTCCTTTTTGAACACTGGTCTTTGTTTTTTCTACATTTTTGTGCAGTCCCATCACTGCCTTACACCAGTTTTGATTTTAAAGAAATTGGTAAATCCTCTCTGTTTTAATGCAGCAGCTTGAATTCAAATACAAATTCTGAAAAATGCAAATACTGTATATTGTTCAGGTATTCCAAAGGACTGCACAGTCTCTCCAAGTGAGTTGCTATGGACACTATCAAAGGCTTTCTTAAAGTGAATGGAGTTGATAAGAAGTGACTTCTGGAACTCAATACAGTAACCCCCCATATCCACTGATTCACCATTCGTGGATTCAGTTATTCACAGTTGGTGATCAGCAGGGTGGGGTGTTGGGGGCAAAAGCCTAAATGAATAGGTTCGTGTTAGGGAGGCTTCAGACAGCTCTTGCATTGGGGGAAAATAAAAAGGGGGGAATCTCACAGATTGTATGTCTACTCACCTGCCAGCTCTCTTGGGCAAGAGGAAGGTGCCTGCTTAGAAGTCGGAATGTTTGTATCCACTGTGGCTGTCCAACTTGCTGGTGGATCGGGATCTGTGCCAAGATGCAGGGAGAGTGGAGATGGGCTTGCTCCCCTTTGCTCCCTTCCTGGCCTTATTGATGCCAGCCTGCCTTACCAAGGAAGGGGGCTTGGAGGAAAGGGCTTGGGAGGCCTGGTTCACATCGGGAGGGGGTGCTCATTTGTGGGTGGGCATGGGCGCACATGCTTGGAGTTTCACGATGGGTGAGTGGGGAGCAGTGGTCTTCCAGGGGGATGACAGGAGCGCCACCAGGCTGCAGCTTTTCTGGGTGCATCCCTCCCTTCCTCCCTTGCCTCCAGGGGTGCTTCCTCCTCGCCTGCAAACAAGGCTCTATATCAATGTTGGCGAACCTATGGCACGGGTGCCAAAGGTGGCACTCAGAGCCCTTTCTGTGGGTGCCCGACATTGCCCCTTCACAGCCACCTGCATTCAGGTTAAATTGCCGTATTGGCACTTTGCAAAAAATTAGTGGGTTTCGAATCACAGTTTGGCCACTCGGTCTCTAAAAGGTTCACCATCGCTGCTCTCTATTCTAGCCACACCTTCTTATTGGTTCAGCAACTTTGACTGACACATCCATTTAACATTTGGTACTTGGCTGCAGTTTCCTATTTCTCTTCAGTCTTCACCTGGTCAAGTCCATTCTTTCATCCATGCTGTATCCTGAATTGAACCCTCCTTCCATGTATCTCTTTTTCTCCCAGTAGATTTTTCTTCACTTTCGATAAATCTGTTTTTAAAATATGTCCAATTATCTTCCTGTGTACTTCATTCTCTAACACTATGTGCAAAGTAGGTGTTTCCAATACATAGATTATTTAAGCTATAAAACAGTAGTAGCTTCTTACCATCATTTGTTTCTATTGCTGATCCATGTGGGCCTACCAAATGTTCCAACCCCTGTTCCTCACTGCTACTTTGTGCATTCATATCTCCTATGAGCCACTTAATATCATGGGCATGGATGCCTTCTGAGGTGTATCGCATAAGGTTGTAAAGAGTCTTTGTAGCATCAGCTTCCTGCATAGGGGGATACACTTGATGGTGACCTTCACATATTTGGACTGGAATCGTGCTGTGATGGTACGTTTGCTTACTGGTTTCCATTCTAGCAATGTCAGTGCCACACCTTTACTTAGTATCAGACCAACTCTGTACATATGATGCTGTTCACTTCGAGAATACAATATTGTTCCCTATTGCTAGTCACTCTACCACTTCCATTCCAGCACGTTTCATGAATGCCAAGACCCAGCAACTTCATGTGTGTTGAACATGGTTGCTTAGTGTGAGACAAGCCAAGTGTGGTATGAGAGATTTAAGAAAATGACCTGTCATGGCACTTCAAAATGTTAATAATAACATGGTTGTGTTAAATTGAACATGGTTGCCATTAGCATTATTTTTAAAGCAAACCAACCCCAGTTCACTGTTCTCACAGTACTACACTGAACAGATTGCAGTTCTCCTTTCTTTCTTTCTTTCTTTCCTTTGCTCCCATTTCTTCTAATTTTGTGGTTTAGTTCTTTGCTCAGAAGAGAAGCTAAATCACTATCTCCTGAGGGCCAAGTGCCACATTCACCCACCCGTCATTCCTAGACCAGAGGCTGCTGAGAAAATTGCACAGTCAGGGGATAAGAGGGCAGGTCCTCTTATGGATTGAGAACTGGTTGAGATCCAGGAAACAAAGAGTAGGTGTCAATGGGAAATTTCCACAATGGAGAGAGGTGAAAAGCGGTGTGCCCCAGGGATCTGTCCTGAGACCGGTGCTTTTCAATCTGTTCATAAATGACCTGGAGACAGGGATAAGCAGTGAGGTGGCCATGTTTGCAGATGACACAAAATTTTCCGTGTGGTAAAAACCAGAGAAGATTGTGAAGAGCTCCAGAAGGATCTCTCCAAACTGGGGGAATGGGCTACGAAATGGCAAATGCGTTTTAATGTAGCCAAATGTAAAGTAATGCATATTGGGGCAAAAAATCCAAACTTCATCTATCAGCTCATGGGCTCTGAGTTATCCATGACAAATCAGGAAAGAGATCTTGGTGTGTTGGTGGACAGCTCCATGAAGGTGTCTACCCAATGTGTGGCAGCGGTGAAGAAGGCCAATTCCATGCTAGGGATTATCAAAAAGGGGATTGAAAATAAAACAGCCAACATTATAATGCCATTATACAAAACAATAGTAAGGCTGCACCTGGAGTATTGTGTACAATTCTGGTCACCGCATCTCAAGAAAGACATAGTGGAACTGGAAAAGGTGCAGAAGAGAGCGACCAAAATGATTACTGGGCTGGGGCACCTCCCTTATGAGGAAAGGCTAAAACATTTGGGGCTCTTTTAGTCTGGAAAAAAGGCGCCTGAGGGGGGATATGATTGAGACGTACAAAATAATGCAGGGCATGAGTAAAGTGGATAGAGGGAAGCTCTTCTCCCTCTCCCAAAATACCAGAACTAGGGGACATACACTCAAATTGAGGGCTGGGATAGTAAGAACAGACAAAAGAAAACATTTTTTCACCCAGCGCGTTGTTAGTCTGTGGAACTCCCTGCCACAGGATGTGGTGATGGCATCTGGCTTGGATGCCTTCAAAAGGGGATTGGACAGATTCCTGGAGGAAAAGTCCATCACAGGTTACAAACCATGATGGAGATGTGTAATCTCCAGGCTTAAAACCGGGGTACTTCAAGGGCCAGATGCAGGGGCGTGGTATCAGGAGACAGATATCTAGTCTCATGCGCTCCCAAACGCATCTGGTGGGGCCACTGTGAGATACAGGAAGCTGGACAGGATGGGCCTTTGGCCTGATCCAGCACAGCTCTTCTTATGTTCTTATGTTCTTATGTTCTATGACCCCCTTCCCTTAATTTTTCCAGGAGAAAATGCTTATTTTAACTTAGGAAGTGCTGCCTTAGATCCTCTAGAGGAGAAAAAGGGCTGTAAATATTTCAAACAAAGAACATTTAGAAGTAAAAAAATGGTGGCTGTGGGATGTACCAGAAGTGCTAGGGCCCGTTCAAAACACTAGTAAAAAACATTGCCAGGGGAACACAAGAGGGGCTGATTTAAATGTTTATGTTAGTTTAAAATGGGTATAGAAAGAAAATTTTAGATTGAAATCTGCACAACTTGTATACTTTATGGGGAAAGGTGCATTAAATATAAATGTCCATGAGTTTAAAACCAGGAACAGAAAGGGAAAGGCTCATAAAAGGAGCAAAATTGAGATAGAATGGTGAGTTTATCGCTAGCTGTATTTCTGCCTGGTTATGGTTGTCTTCTATATCATACTTAGCTTAGCTCTCACAGGTGTTGCACACATTCAGCCACATACTCAGTGAGTTCTTTTGTAGTATTCTGCCTTTTCCCATAGCTATTGGGAATTTTACTATTCTGGCTTTCCCAGCTTTGCACAATGCTACCACTCAGCAGGGAAGGTGCTATAAAAATGTGCCTTACCACATTTCTTACCCAACTGGAACACCCCTTTCCCAGACATTTTCCAGCCAATTTAACTGTGTGCTGACTATTAAGTTAGGGGTGTGAACAATTTGCACACATTCCTTGGGTGAGTGAGAAAGCTGAGAGCGGTCAGATAAGGGGTTGGTTTGAGAAACTTCTTGTTTCCCCTTCAACTTTTGATGAATTCATTTTGTAGCATTGGAAATATTTGTAATGTAGGAGATAGCTGCAGTTTCTTGTACTGCTTTATTTTGCGAAGAAATCAAGTTTTTTATGCTGTATCCTTTTCCTGAATTCTGACAAACAGGCATCCTTTAATAGTCCTGGACACCAGTTGTGTCTTATTTTTTGCTTTATCAAATCAAAGAAGAGGCCTACTAATTAGAGCACCATTTCTTCACTTATCTTCACGGGGGAGCTAGCATGAATACCAGGCTGCTAGAAGGTTCTGTCTTTATAGACTCTGGGTAATTGGCTACACCTAGGTTGCTATGGATTTTCAGTATAAAAGTCAGCCCTGCCTTTTTGGCCTTGTCCTTACACTAAATGTGTGACTTAAATGCTTTTTTCCTTTTGCCCTGTTCCTGCTGCTTTTTTCACTCCTGAGGTGTGAGCTTTGTATTTATAGTGTGTTATGTGTACTTTAGCTTAAATGGCTTTATTATTTTCTGTCATACGTATGTTATCCAAATGGTTCTCTGGTTTTTTTTATACAGCTCGATCCTCAGTTTTCTGCTTTTGTAAATAAATGTACATCTCCACAAGTTGTGGACACATACATTTTTCTGAGAAATCTATGGTGTAGAGTTTATTCTACTTGCAGTGCTCATTTGTTCCTATGCATTAGTAAGAGTTTGGGTCCAAGACCGTGTAAGCTAGAGTGCTCAAGATTGGGGCCTTGCTTTCTTAGACTTTTGAACTGTCCTATAACAACTTTAGTCTCCTAGCCCAGAGCGAGGGCATGTCTGCCTTGGAGTGATCCATCCCACCCATTTTAGACCTCTTCCACTCTCCCCCCTCCCAGTGGTGGGGCTACAGGATTTTTGGGTGTGATTTCGAGAGTTTTTAATTAGCCCATTCTGAAGTCCATGTGTGGACTGAAGTGCATACTGAAGTAGCTCTGTGGCTAGTATTATCTGAGGCAACAATCCTGTGAGGTATTTGGTGGGTTGTGGTATTGAAAGAGACAATAGAGAACAACCGTCCTTTATTTCCATATACTCTCGGATTTATTTATTTTTTAAAAATGTATTTCCCTTTTGATTCCTTGTTCATTTATTGACAGTGTTACCTATCCTGTACTCTGCTAGGTGTATCCATTGCTGTTTCAATGTGTCATGACTATAATTGCCGCCGTTTTAACACACATGAAGACCAGTTTAGGACTTTGTAATTGATTAAGGGGCTTTTAGCAATCTTTCCCTCCTTTTATTATTAAAATAACAATAAAATGTCATGGCTTTCTGAATGAGAGCTACAGGGAAGAGGGTGAGAAATTTGATCCAACGGGGGACAAATTGGGCTCCTCCAAAGACCTGTCTAGATCCTCCTTATGGGATGAATCTGTAAGTATGAACAGAAGGCTCACTCAAGAGGAAGGTAAAATAGATCGTTCTTAACAGAAGAACCTTTCAAGCTCAAACCAAGCAATTCCAACTTTCCCTGTCTATATGTGCCATGAGCTGGACAGAAGGTGTTTTATCTTGCACCAGGGTGGATTTGATTTAAATCAAATTGATTTAAAATAATGTTATAAATCATGAATTAAATTTTAAAAGGAGTTTTGGCAATTTAAATAAAAACAATTTTTAATTTAACTGTAATTTAAATAAATGTGATTTTTATTCAACCTGTTTTGCTGTACGGTTGTCAGATTCTAATTATCTGGAGTGATGCATGTGGCCGTTGACATCTTTTATACAATGTGCACCATCAACTATTCTTCCAGTTGTATCCAGTGCCCATACAATTGCCATACATTTTTGTCTTCTAGATGTGCTTACTCATTGCGAAACTTGCTGCTTGAAGGCAAAACACAGCAAAAACATAATCACAACAGCTATCTTGTAGATCTCTTGGGGGGAAGGGCACAAGTATTACTGTGTATAGTTTTCATTGTGTGAAGTGTGTTGCGAGCTCTACCTTATTTCCCTGTTGCCCGGTTAAAAAAAAACTCACCTTGTGTTTAATATTCAGCTAGGTTTTTATTGGAACAAAATAGATTGTTGTACAAACACCTCCAAATGTCAGGCTGGTTCAGGTCTATAAATAAGAACCCTGCGTTCACAGTACATGACCCCCCTCCTTTGAACTGAAAAACTACAGATGTATGTGATGTGTGTATAGAAGCTGAGTCCAAGATTGCTTTGTCATTCACTTTCATGGAATACCTCCACTTGGTCTTAGGAGGCTAGTAATCATTGTCAAAAGAGATTCCATGCACAGAGTGACTCGATAGGGAATAGTCAGTTGTTTGCAAGTTGAGACAATAGATTATAGTAGTGAAACACGTTGAGCATTATAATGGAGGATATTATAAGATGTAATGGCAGTGTTTAAAAAAGGCAAATACAAAATGAAGGCTTGCCTCAAAGACATTTAAAAGAATGGCAAGAATGGCAATCAGTTATGTCAGTATGTGTTTGATAGTCATTTTGATGTCTAATCCTGAATTATTCTTTGGTTGGGCCAAAGGATCTCTGATTAGTCTACGTTGGAAGGTACTTTTACCACACTGAAAAAACTTGGTTCTATGATTTGGTGTACCCACATAGTTTCATACAGCTATTAGATAATGTGAAATTGAATCCCTGCTTTCTTGACAAAGTTCAGTAGGACTTCACTCAAGCTTGGAGTTGAAGTTGTCAGTATGTAATTATTCTGCATGCCTGCTTTCTCCTGCTGTTTGTTTTTTCTTGCATTGTCAAAACAGGCTGGAATCTATCTTATGTGGCTTGCAGTCCTGTGCATACTTACGTAGGAATATCCTGCACTGAATACAGTGGAAATTGTGTTGCAAGGGATGCATACTGTCATGTGACTTCATACATGTCTGCATCTAACATGTCATGGTGCACTGCCAAGTCTTTAACTTGAAATGCATTGTGGAAAACGAGCACATTAATCCTCTGCTTATTGCATATTTTTGTCCACCTTTTGCTTGCTGCTTATGTCTGTGCCTCCTTTGCTTCCTCTTAGATTATGCCCTGACTGTAGAGGCTGTGAAGCTGAAGCCGTTCTTCATGGCAGGGCACACTTTTGAAATGACATGCAAGGTATCTTCCCAGAACATCAAGACTCCTCGATACTCAGTCCTCATTACAGCTGAGAAGCCTCTGAATGATCAGTCCAGTCTCAATGGGACCACTCGCATAATTTCTCTCAATCAAGACTCAGTAGTCAGACGGGAAGATTGGACGGATCAGGACCGTGTGGATGGTGTGGTCTTGGAAAAGGTCCAGGAGAATGAGTTCCGCTACAGGATGTACCAGACGCAGGTTTCTGATGCTGGACTATATCGCTGCATGGTAACTGCGTGGTCACCAGGGGGTGGAGGCATGTGGCGAGAGGCAGTCAATGGCTTATCCAATCCTATCCAGATAGACTTCCAGACATCAGGTCAGTACAAAGCTTAATAAAATTAGCAGTTTTAGTATATGGTAGCAGTACTGGTGCTTATACCAGGAACTCACACTCTTAGAAAGGCTTTGGATTATTAACTACAATCCTTCCAATAATTTTATACTATTGATTTCTTTATTCATGGAGGAGAATATCTGCAGTCGCTTAGTCTTACCATAATTCTTCCATCACTGTCACTATCTAATTGGAATTGTGCATGGGTCCTCGTTCTTCCCCTCCAGTGCTACTTAGGGTGTTTGTAGTAGCTGTGGAACAGAAATGGCTTCTAACAGTAAAATATGTCATATAGTCATCCAGAATGGAGTAGCTGTGGATTTCCATACTTTTCCATATACATGTCTTGCTTGGAATTTTTGTATTGTTCCTTATTACCTCAGGACTTTATGGTTCTCTTAGGTTTGTTTTTGATCCTATCACTGTGCTATGAACAGTGACACATAATGTGCGCAGCGCATTTAACCCATTTGAGAGAAGCCAGGCATTGTTAGTTGGGGAGAATTTCACCTTTTCCCTATAGTACCTCACAGGGGAGACAAGAGTCACTGTTGATCATGCTGAATCCTTTTTTAAAAGCACCATTGCACACACAGTGGAAACATCCAGCTGAGCTGTTTGATGCTCTATGTGGGAAGAGATGAGTCGATCATGCCTTCAATGGACTGTTTCTGCTGGGTGGATGTTGTTTTACTAGTTACAGAAGGGAGAAAATGCTGCTACTTTCCATTCAGTAGTGAAATGACAAAATAGATACAACACAGTTTTTGAAAGCAACTTGCAGTCCTTTCAGCCTGTGACTGAAAATGGCTACAGGGATAAATGTTACATTACAAAGGTACATTGAAAGGTCCTTGTGCCTATTTTAATTCCTAAAATACATACAGTTTCATAATATGATCATATATAACCACAGTATATCATTGTTTGTATTTTGGAGAATTAATAACAATAAATAATAGGAAAAAATGTTTGAAGAATTTTTAGTATTCCTTCAAATTATAGCTTTTTCCTTACTTCACCATCCTTTTCCCTCTCATTAAGGCAGCTTTTCTGACTAAAACATGGGCTTGAGACAGATTTATGTGCATGCCGAGAATTGAACACAGCTGGGTTGGTAGGCAGGACCTTGTTGGCAAAGTGCATGACACCCTGGCACACTGGTCTTTAGCATCATAAACATTGGGAAGTATGCAAGGAAAGGTATGAACCAGGGGGTTGAAACCAGCCATGGCTCCTTGATATCTAAAGATGCTGGATGCTGAGCTTTTTCTTGTGTTTCTTGTTCATCTTTTTAATACCCCTACAGCTGTGGTACTTGAAGCAGCTCTAAAATTTTGTCCATTCCATCCTTTTTCTAACCTTCTTTGTTATTAGGTAAAAGAAAATCTGAAATAACTTGCCAGGTAATTTTAGCCTTATTCCAACTGAACTTTAGCTAATTATTAGACACAGTGGAGTCACTAACGTCTGCAACCCAAGAATCCATTAAGTAGTGGAAGAATTGTTACAAAGAAATTTCAACACATTTCAGATAAAAGCTCTTAGGAGTGGTTGTTGCAACAGATGTCCGTGCTTTTATTGATTTCTGTTTGAAGCTGAAAAGCCTTATTTGGATCAGGAGACTTTCCTAGACTTTCCTAGCACCAGTTTGGCCTCCCGCCAGAGCTGTTTTGGATTGTCAATTTGTCTGAATGGTTTTGTGTTTCAAGAAAAGCTCATCATGAAGTGAATGTGCAATCTAGCTGAACTGCAGGTGGTCTCTCTCTCTCTCTCTCTCCCCCCCCCCCTTTCCTTCCTTTCCTTTTTATAAATGGGTGGCTATACCTTCGTTGTCTTGGGTAGCATTTTTTGCCATAGAAATGACCATAGTACATTATCTTTCTAAACTTGGGAAAGTGCATTTCAAGTGATTTCTATTAGTTATTTCCAGAGAGGCAGTAGTGTTGCTTGTAGCAGCAGAAAATATCTGGTGAACGTTAAAGACTTAACACATTTATTGCAATATAGGTTGCATTTAATTAAGTGCACTTTAGGCCACACAATTACATCTTAAATACCAATAATATCATTATAGCATAATCTTTTTCGCTGTTGGAAACAGAAGGTTTCCTAGTATCTCATCATGTGTTTAGGGTAATATAATGAATTAACATCTTTTTAAATATGTAGTCAGAGAAGCAATATCATCTTCTAAATCAGAACAAACAAAAATCTATTCTTTCTTCCCACCAATATCAGTAGAATACACTTTATCCCTATTGTATTAGACTAGTTTGATTTACTGTCTAATGTCATTTAAAAAGGAAATATTAATTTACCTAAGACTATTCCACAGTTTAATGGTTCTCACAGTTCCTATCATTTTCTTAAAACAGTATGCATGACAAGGACAGCATAATACTGTTATCTATACATTTCTAAATATATCTCTGCATGAAAAAAAACTCTTTGATACTCCTATGTTGGACACAGGTTCTTTGATAGAGGGCTTGGTGGGACATAGGATACAAAATGTTGAGAACCACTATGCTCATCCATTTCCATTTCAGCTAGTTATACCATCTTGCTCATGTACATATATGAATTTACAGTATTCTAATAGGTCCATGAAAACATGTGGCCATGAATTTTGTTCAAGTTGCTCATAGTGTATATAGACTGATAATATATATATTTTACTATTTTATTGCTTAATTTAAATATGTTTAATTTCTCTTTGACATAAGAGCGCTGATGTAGTAACTTGAGTAGGCAGTGATCATTTGATATGACAGTGTTTTGTTTTGCTGCTGATACTGCAGTTGCTGTTATTGTTCATGTTGTCCCATTCTACTTTCACTTTTCTAGCATGTATGTAATTTTGCTCCGCAGCAAATAGGACAAATTTTTAACAAGTGACAGCAGGATCTCTCTTGCTTATATTACAGTACTTAGGTTTTATAAGCTACATTATTTATTGTACTGGTATAGTAGTAGACATTCTGGCTTGGGATTTGAGACTATGGCCAGACCAAGACCAGATTTGTGGGCTTAGAACAGTCACATATGCACAACTGTATCTGCCACTGTATTGGAGATATGACATGTTTAGTCCTTTTTAACCAGTTTTTCTGTAATCTACAGTGTGTGTGGAGAGGGAGGGGTTTGAGACGCTTTAGTCTCTAAAGAATATGAATCCAGCTGTTTTATAGATTTAAGGGCTGTAGTTAGCAAATTAGCCCCTGCAAACATATTGAGCATTGTCCTCGATTGGTGTGGGCCTCTCTATATTGCATGGTGGCATTGAAACTATTGCCTGTGTTCATACAGAAGTGTTAAATTATACAGGAAAGGCACATTGCAAATGTTCATACAGCCTTCTTTTGCCTCTCTCGCCCTGTTTCCCACCCATTTTATCACTCATCCACTTACTGTCAGATGTCATGGCAGAAAGTGCATATTCCAGTGTTTCATAATACATATATAAGTGTTGTGTATACATATACGCACATTATATAAACAAAACCACATCATTTTAATTTGGATTAGTGCTGTACCAGTTTAGTGCTAAACCAAAAGCAATATTTTATAAATCTGTACTACTATGAGAAGAGGGCAGGCAAAGGGTGTAGGGTTTATTCCCACGCCAGCCCCACTCTGCATATCATTCATGATGTCATCTGAAAATGCCAAACAGCATGCCTAAAAGACTGATATAGGCAGTCACACAAGGCAAAAGTGAGAAAGAATAATGGGAATAGAAATGCTGTGGAAAAAGAACAAGTCCTGCTTGATGAGTGAGATATGCTCATGTTCATGCCACAAGATTAGATCAGCTTTCGATTAGTGCTAGCAACGTGGCACAAACAGTAGGGAAAATGCCCATCTAATATCTCCATACCACACCAATGTGATGCAAGTCATCAGTGCAGCATACTTTCAGGTAACACGCGCCATATGCATATCTTCTGTATAGACAGTTTTCTTACTCCATAACAAGTGAAGCCAGTGACAGGCAGAAGTTACTCTTGGGGTCCTTATGACTCTCCTGCGATTTCAACACAACGTTCCAAATAACTCCTGTCATTCCATACTACTGTGGAGCTTGGAAAGTTACAAAGATTATTGCCCTATTGATTGATTGATTGATTGATTGATTGATTGATTGATTGCACTTTTATACCACACATTTGGCAGTAAGGCAGTTTACAACAATATTAAAAATAAACAGCAGTACAATTAAAATAAGCAAAAACCCAAAACATGTATTTTATTTATTTATTTTATTATTTTAAGTACATTAAGTTACATATTACAAATCCAAAACATTACAATAAAAAGCTATGTTTGGCAGAGAAGTGGGTTTATCTGGGGACACCGAGGTCACATCGGAAATGTTTGCTTAAATAGCCAGGTGTTTGTAAGTCTTGTTTAAAAACACTGAGAGAGGGTGCCAGGTGGATGACTGATGGAGGGTTGTTCCACAGTTGTGGGACAACCACAGAGAAGGCTCGGTTCCTTGTCTTAATTTTCCAAGCCTCTGTTGCCTTGGAAGACCATGGTATTGTGGGCAGTTCTCATTGGGAGGAGGCATTCAGTCAGGTAGTGAGGTCCCAAACCGTTTAGTGTTTTGTATGCTATAGTTAACACATTGAAGTCAATGCAGAAATGAACTGGTAACCAGTGTGGGGAGGCCAGAACGGGATATATGCTGGGATCTCATGCCTGTCAATAGTCTGGCCACTGCGTTCTGGACCAGTTGAACTCTCTACATCAGCCCCAAGGGTTATTCCCACCCACCACTGTGGCACTAAAGCTGGAAAGAGCCGCACCATAGGTACTTGCACACCTTCTGTAGAGTGCATATTTCTTGAGGTCTGGCAGGTGAGACCTTAAGGTAGAAGGGCTGCATTACAGGGCATAATGAACTTCTGAAGGCAAACTGTTCAGCAGATCAGTCCTACACCAGAGGTAGAGGAAAATATGAAAAGTGTATAGAAAAGAAATGAAAGGTCAAAGCTCCAGATAATTCCTGTCTTATTTTCTTTATAACTTTTAATAAAAGAGTTTGGCTTCCCCGTAACCATGTAATATGTACCCATTCAGAACTCCAGATACTGTTAAAAATACCACAAATGGATATGTACTTAGAAATAATCTGTGAACACAGACTATAACTAACATTTATTGCGTTCTTCAGCAATAGAAGAGTAACATGTTTAATGTAACTGTTGCTAGAGGTGCACACATGCATTCTGTCCTGAAATATTGCACAGGAATGAGTAGAGACGGGTGAGTCCTATTTCTCAGGAGCAGTGAATCAGCTCTGAATTGTAGCCTGAGTTTTAAAGGAGCTATCCAAGGTGCTGAATTTATTTGTGGGATGAAGTTCAGCACCATGAATAGCTTCACTAAAGTTCAGGCTAAAACCCCGAGTGAATTCAATGTGTTTGCAACATAGGAGTCACATAGACTTAGGTTCCACAGCAAGACTGTGCTATTCTATATATAAAAGGTCTCCCCCCCCCGCCTGCACATGCATGCTAGTTGTGTCCGACTCTAGGGGCAGTGCTCATTTCTGTATTCAAGCCGAAGAGCCAGTGTTGTACAAGTCTATGGCCACGTAGCCGGCATGGCTGCAAGGAAACACTGTTTTACCTTCCCACTTTTTACGGTGGTACCTATTTAACTACTTGCATTTACAAGCTTTTGAACTGCTAGGTTGGCAGGAGCTGGGGTTATCAGCAGGATCTCACTCCGCTACGTGGCACCCAGGATTCAAACTGCCCAGCCAACAGTTTTCAGAAGCCTTATTCTATATAACTCCCATCAAATTATTTTCATAGTTAGATCCCCATTGGCAGTTTCCTAAACAGCTTCAATATCTGCTCTTAGTCATATTTTTTAGCCCACTCCTGCCATGATTTGTAGTTAGTCACAGACCTGTGACTTGTACAGTGGTACCTCTGCTTACAAGTTTAATCCATTCAGAATGCATGCTCATAAGTCGAACAACTCATAAGTAGAGCAGTTGTATCTAAAAAATCAAATAAAAAATGAAAAAATAAAATAAAAAAATTGTAACTAGAGCAGAACACATCTAAAATTTGTAAGTCAGCAGTTAAAACACCAGCAGTTTTCTGCTCCTAAGTTGAATTGCTCATAAGTAGATCTGTTTGCAAGTAGAGGTACCACTGTATAGCCTTGGAAGTCAGTTTTTTAAAACCACAAACCCAGTTATGAATTCTGAGTGTGTAGTAAGCAAGTTTGAAAATTATCTCTCCAAGCATATAATCACAATATACATTCTTGTGTGTTCTTCTTAGACAGAATTCCCTTAAGTAGTTTAGTTAATTCATTGCCCATCTAGCCCAGAAATAAAGAGATGAGACAATCTGTGGGATTAAAACTGGGCCACAATTTATTGATGTAAATTCACTCCATCATACTATTCATTGTCCTTCAAGTAAGGAGGCCTGGGAAAAATGCAAGTGGCTCTCTTATTTATTCCTGATTATAATTAGCAGGGTGCTGCCTACTTGTTCAGTGCTCTCCCAAAGATTTAGCACTCTGGGCAGCCCTCATCTATCATCCTTGGACATATTATATACATAATTCTACTGTACTATGCCTAAATTACTTATCCATTCCTAATTAGAATTGAGGACTGCCAGTCTAATACATCGTATTCTTCATTTGCACTGCCGCCAATTGTGACCAGAATTAATAGAACTCCCAAAGCCTTAAAGCGAATGGGATGCGTGAAAACGCACTGCCTCTCCTGGCCAATCTGAGTGACAGTCAAAAATTCCCATCTGGACCTTAATGCAACCAGCTACTATCCTTCTCTTAACTGGGTGGGAAGGCGGGAAGATGGCCATGATTGAAAGAGGTACTGTGCTGCGTGGCTCTCCCTTAAAATAACCTCTGGCCTCAGCCAGACAGCCACATGGTCTTTCATTTCTTTTCCAAAGGTGCCTGCCTCCGAAAGGGTGGGCAAGCTGGCCCCTCCCAGCACTAACGGCTACCTCTTAAGCCACACCCCCGTTCTTCAAACAAAGGAACATGGGTCATATACCACCCCCACTCCCTATTTCATGTTTCCTAACAATAGTGGACTATTGAACAATGGTCAAGATTTAGCCGGCATTTTGAAATGTTGGGTCATTGCCTTGATTCCTCTCTTGCTTTGCCAGCTTGTTTCTGTGGTTTCCTGAAGGAAACCTAGACCTAGCATGGTGATGTGGTGGGTCTAATTTGTCCCATGGACCTCACGTCCCCCACGTTTCATTTCAAGTATTGTCACTTTCTCTTCAGATGCAAAGGCTCCCAGAGTAGTCTTACAAGTCCATAATCTAAAATAGATAATCCTGAAAGAAAAAGGATGAGATGGAAAGACACACAAAGGAGGCATGATTTTTTACATTTCAGTAGTTTTTGTAAAGACCAAGTAGAATTGAAACAATTTAGGGAGAAAAGGTACCTGATGAAGTTGGTATTAAAACATAACTGACGGAATGGTCTTTCTCACTCTCTCAGCTCCAATTGTTAGAACTTGGACTTGCATCTCTTTGTTATGCCATTTCATTTTGCATGATATTTCTTTTGTTGACCTCAATTCTCATCTAGACTGGTGTCTTGTGGAGGGAGGGGAAGCAAATGGGTACTCTTGATCAGAACCCCTCAAATGTCTTAGAAGACTCCCAAGGAGACTTCAGAACTTTGCTAATAATGATGTTTCTTTTCTTTTTATGACAAGGTTTGGTACCAGTGCTGTTATAAAGTTGGAGAGAGAGGGGGGTATATAAAAATGGAGAGAGGAGAAGGAATTGGTAATTCACTTTTGTTCACATCTTGTTAAGGTAGTTTTGTTGTACCTGTAGTTCTCTTTCGCTGCTGACTCCTGTGTGGTCAATTAAACAAATACATCTGGGGAAACCCAGCTTCCTAGGTGTGAATTCACAGAGGATCAATGCAGATATTTTGTGCTGTATAGTTGCACCTTCAGGTTGTCGGTAAAAGTGAAGCAAAAATATAGTACAGTACTTTCAAAATATGGTTTATTTCAGTTGGAAATATTCATGAATAAAAATTACTTGCCCAGAGACAGGAATGCAAATAAATGTCCTGTATAAATATACCCATGACCAAACAAGGATACATATACAGTGGAACCTTGACTTACGTCAAACAAACTTTTCCCATAGAAAGTAATGGGAAAGTGGATTAATCCGTTCCAGACGATGAAAAAGACCCCCCGAAAACAGCAATTTAACACAAATTTGACTGGGATAGGAGATTCCTTCCGGGGACGTAAATGAAATGTCTCTTCAAAGAGAGGAGGAGGCAGTGGAATTATAGTCCACAAGTTATACGCCTCCACTTTTTATTGTTCATAGCAACATCTAACATTTAAGTTTTACTGATTTTTAACCTGACGTTCCAAGTTCTGAACTACCCTGTGCTTACCATTAGAGTCCCATAACTGTACAGCTCCCCAACTAAAATGCTTCCATTGTGGACCAGACTTCTGCAGACAGATTTTTTTTACAAGACTGAGCCGACTGTCTAACCAGCGAGGCCATCCCTGAGCTCCCGGCCGTTCTTTTCTTCCGGTGGCAGCGGCAGCTTCGGAGAGGCCGAGGACCAGCTCCAGGTGTTTGGAGCTGGCCTCGCCGAAGCCGCCACTGCCAGAGGAAAGGAAGAAGGCAGGAGCAGTTTGGAGGCGGCAGCCGTGATGCTGGGTCATGGCTGCTGCCCGATTCCGGGGCCTTGCGCCGGGGCTCCGAGCTGTAAGTCAGAGCCCGCGGCGCAAGTCAAACAGGCCCCTTCTTGCTGCAAGTCAAATATGCTGTAAGTCAAGTGGCATGTAAGTCAAGGTTCCACTGTAATAGACAAAGTGACATTGAGTCATTAACACAGGAATGGAACTATCAAGCTGTTAATTATATGAGTTAGTGACACATGACCAGCTGTTGGCCACGTAAATTTGGCTGTTATTGGAATACTATGTGGTGTTTCTGGGACAAAGGCTAGAATCTCTCAATAGTTTTATACAGCACCACTAAGATACTACAGAAAACCAAGTTATGAATATATGTAGTGGACTGAAAGCCTTGATTTCTATCAAGGACCTTAAAGATGCACCCAAACTTTAATATATAATATCTGCTATCCCCCTCAAGTCTCTTTGTAATTCTCTTTTTCTGTAATAGTAATTGAGATGTATAAATAAGATTGTCCTAGGAGGTTGACCTATGTGCCAGAAACATTTTGTAGCATTCCTATGACAACCGGGACTGCCAGACCTACATCTGGCTGGATGTAATAATGAACTTTGAAGGGTTCTAGTCAACTATATTTCAACATTCTAATGAAGTGTTAGTGATAAAAGTGTAAAATTTCAGGAAATATGGAAACTCTAGGGGAAATATCTTGTTCTTGGGGGTATTTTGGGGAAGCAAATGGAAATTTAGGGAGAAAATGAAATATACTACAGTACCTAGTTTCATATAAAAACTAAATTGATTTTGCTAGTTCAGCAACTTTAGCTATTTAATCATAACAGGTATCACATGAAATGGTACTATTTAGGATATCTATGAAATTTAAAAATATAAAAGTCTTATTACTGTATAAGCATATTATAAATACACTCTGCATGAAAGTGAGAGTTAAAATCTGCTGCACCTCATAAGCGCATATGTCTTAATTTTTGCATGCTGACTGTGGGGAGGTGAATATGGAACCAACAACTTTCTAAACATAATTATTTTTTATTTGGACAGAAACAAACAAACTTCTACAATAAATGCCTCCACCAAATTAGGACTTGGGTCATCAGTTAAAAGTGAGCTGCTGTCCACATGCAGTGAATTCCCTTGTCTTCCAGTACAGTGGAACTTTGTATAACAAACAGTTTGTATAACATAAAATTTGTACAACATATAAAATTCCGGAGATAGGGGAAATTTGCTTGACAGAATCTCCTATGGTGCAAATCTGTGCAACATAAAAATGGTTGTGATTAGGGATTACTCTGTTTTCAATGCATTCCTATGGGAAATTTGTATAAAGGAAAATTTGCTTAACATAATTTCATTTGGAATGAATTAATTCCTTTATACAAGGTACCACTGTATATGGTTGACGGATGGCAGTTCTTTATATATGTCACATTGTCTTTTCTGGCTAATGTTCTCTACAATTCTGTAGACTAACTTACATACAGGTCTTCATACTATGCAGTTTCCAGTATTTTAAGTTCGTAAACTCTTGATTTAAAAAGCATTTCATGCCTCCCAAAATACAAAATATTTTACTGTAACCATTTATGTGAAGCCAGAAAACAAACAAACACACACACACACACACACACACACACACACACACACACACACACACA
>JAHTLZ010000007.1:9217284-9261388 GCA_023846285.1 Phrynocephalus versicolor | reverse complement strand
ACACACACACACACACACACACACACACACACACACACACACACACAGAAAAGTAGGAGATACCTGTCGTGAACCCTGATAATGGTGGTGGTTGTTCAGTCTTTAAGTTGTGTCCGACTCTTCATGACCCAATGGACCACAGTACGCTCGTCCCTCCTTTCTTCCACTGCCTCCTGGAGATTAGTCAAATCCATATTGGATGCATCGATGACACCATCCAACTGTCTCATTCTTTGCTGGTCCCTTTTCCTTTTGCCTTCAACCTTTTCTAACATCAGGGACTTTTCCAAGGAGTCCTCTCTCCTCATGAGGTGACCAAAGTATTGTAGCCTCAGCTTCAAAATCTTCCAGTGAACATTCAGGGTTGATTTCATTCAGGATAGATAGGTTTGATCTCCTTGCAGTCCAGGGGACTCTTTAAGAGTCGCCTCCAGCACCACAGCTCAAAAGCATCAATTCTGCAGCGATAATGGTTACCACTACACTAAAAAGAAAAGTGTAACCAAAGAACACAGGAGATGGACTGTGGGAAAAGTGAGATTCAACTTTTAATGATTAAAATCAGTTCAAAAAGGAACACATTCATCTGAACATACACTCACTGTTTGTAGTGCAATAAATTGCCATATAAATAAGTTAATATAAGTTAACTTAGTTATAAACATGCTAAAGTGAAGAAAATTGGCGCTTGCACAAGACCCTGGCAAAAGTCCCTCATTTTACACTGTGAAGAAGAGCAGTAGAGCAGTATATGCAGCTTGCTGACTTTACTCCTCAGTTCTTCAGGAGATGGTATTGGCAGAAGAGGTCTTGGGTTTCATTGGTAGATAAAGCAGCAGATAACAGGTATTCTATGTGAAATAACAGCTCTGTGTCTTCCTTATACAGTATGTTATTTATGCTTCCAGGTTCCTTTTCCTCTGCTTTTAATTGCATCACATTTTTTTCATTATAACATTTTAAACTGCATGGATACCTGACTTTTTACCTGGCTTTGTAATATAAGATATCCGTGGGGAATGCTGCTTTAACCTGCGTGTTTCCTATCATGATAATTGCTTTGTGCTTAGGTAAAAGTGGTTAACTGCTGAGAAAAGGAGTCAGGTTCTTGGGATTTCCCCAATCAGTGTCTTGTTATGAATAATAGTTCGCATGAGAGGGTATCCTGTCGAGTCTAGACCACCTTGACAGCTGACATGGGTGCCATGAACTTTCAGGCAGCCCTTGGCTCTCTAAAATTTGGCATCCTTTTTCATCCTGGGAAACATGGGCACAATATTGTACCACAATATTGGGGCATTTTCTGGAATTTTGAATTGTGGATATAGAAGCACAACACCCCACATTCATAAGCCAGCATCTTTGTTTTTTTGTAAAATTGACTTTCTGTAAAAGACAGCTTTCAAGTTACTTGAATCTTTTAATCACTACATTTTGCGATCTACCATTCATAGGTTAAAAAGTGCCATCTTCACCAAAGACAACCATCTCAGAGAAAGCCGAAATGTTATTCAGGTGGCAAGTTAAATAACTGAGGATTAATGTTTGGCAATACTGTCCTTGCTTTCCAGTACATTTGTATTCTCTCAAATGACTCCTGGCAATAGGGTTTGCAAGTCACTCCTTTGAACTGCTGTTCATTAGCGTGTTGATTTGGGCAACAACAGACTGTTTCAGGGGGAGAGCCAGAGGTCACCAGCTAATCCCTGTTGAATTTATTGGGACACATTTGTTCTTTCACTTTCTCTTTTCAAAAGGACTATGCTGTAGAATTTAGCATTTACTTTTCTATCCCTGTGAATTCTCGGGGAGCAAAGAGTACCCTAGGAACCCAGCAACAATGAAGGAAAGATCCCATCATTTTTGCTCTGACTGTGTATTGGAAGTAACCTCTAGGGGACTGCTGTCATCATGGATATACATTTGGATTCTCCCCTCCCCCGTTTCCTAGCTACATGCTGATAAGGCAGCAGAAAGTGCAGTAATTCCCTCTTAACTCGATACAGGATTAATTTAAAGCAGCTATTTTTGTCTGAACTGGAAAATGTGTAGAACAGATTTTTACTTTCATACTCATGCTATATAGAAATATATCAATTTATTTTCTCCCCTTCCAGAAGAAGAAAACATACTGTTCTTGAATGAAATGGAATGGCTTTGATTATATATATTCACTGCATTGCCTGGTGGACTTGCACGATAAAGACTGAATTATTTTTAATCTCAGCTAGAGTAGACCCACTGAAATGAATGGGACTTTTTAATAAATATTGATCTAAGCCTCATTGGGCTCAGGGGGGTCTACTGTAGCTAGAACTACCACTGAATTTCATCATAGGTAAAAGAAGTGTTTTTTTTTTTTAAAAAAAAACCTGATGTATTGTTGTGTATCCCTCTGATCTTCCATATTAGATGAACAAATATGCCACTGTAAAATACAGAAAGGTAATTTTAAAGAAAATTTGGAATACTGTATGAATTTTAATATGGACAGAGTAGCATTCAGTCACTAATTTGTCTCTGATACAGTGTGATCACAGTGCTCTAGTAAATACCTCTGTGAAGGCAGCAAAATATACCTTGGATTCTTATAGCTCTTTTAGACCTTAAGTTTTTTAAAATAGTGCTTCCTTGTTCAGAATAGTTTCAGCATATGTGGCTGACACATGATTGACCAAGAAAAATGATGTTGTTTTGCAAGGCACTAACATCATTAACAGCTGCACTGATGAATGGGACTCTTGAAGGGACTGATGTGGCCCAAAAAGGAGAGAAAGCATGAATGCAGAATGAAAAAGCAAAAAGTAGTCTTTGATAAAGATTCCCCACCAGATGTGTTGGATTATAAACTTATTACCCTGAGCCGGAACGGCCAGCAACTAAGTTGGCAGTCAGCTGGCAGGTGCCTATTGCTGAAGTGCATTTGGGTTTCATAATATCCCCATATGTGAAGTCCAGCCTTTATAAAAGGAGACAGATTGTGACAAACTGCCTCTCTATACCACATATACTTAGTTGACAAGAGGTATGGGATTTAATTTGCTCAGAATAACCAACAGGTGGCAAAAGTCACACACACTGTTGATGTGAGTCTCCTCCATTCTTTTTGTTCTTTCACATTCATTTACACCTGCCTTCCATGATAAAACTGTGTTGTGTTTGTAGGTTAGCATACTTCAACCCTGATAGAGGATGGTAAAAGACAGTCTAATGCAAATAGAGGGTCCCAGATGGGAATGGCAAACACTGGATTTCCAAGCACCGATCTATTCAGTTTCTGAGAGTTTTTTTGCATTCAATGCCTCAGATTAGATATCAGGTTGCTTGGGAATGCATGCCTAATGTACTGGCAGCCTGATGTTAATATTTTGTTCACATTGTCATCGAGACATTATTATTATTATTATTATTATTATTATTATTATTATTATTATTATTATTATTATTATTATTATTATTATTATTATTATTATTATCGATTGAATAGCCTATGGATGTGTGAAACAAATTTAATTATCCTGTAATGGAGTCTAGACAGTTCTCTGTATTGCTATAACTTTTATGCTGTACCTCACTGAATGCTTAGAAAATCTCTCTCGAAGTACTTGGTGGAAGCCTTTTTCATAGGCCTGTGCATCCATAAATATTTGGGAAGATGTAATTTACTGAATATATTTTAGAATTCAAACAGCATCACATTCTGGATGGACAGGATGTACAGTGGACCCTCGTATATCAAACGGTTTGTATAAAATCTGTACAACATAAAAAATTCTGGAGATAGGGGAAATTTGCTTAACAGAATTTTCTATGGGGCGAATCCGTACAACATAAAAATGGTCGTGATTAGGGATTACTCTGTTTTCAATCCATTCCTATGGGATATTTGTATAAAGAAAAATTTGCTTAACATAATTTCATTTGGAATTAATTAATTCCTTTATACAAGGTACCACTGTATATGGGAAGTCTCAAAAGTAACAAAATGGATCAGCCCATTTCTCTTCTCCTTCAAAACAGGCCCTGTATTTAACGTCTCAGTGCATTCGGATAGTCCGACGGTTTATCGAGAGGAGATGGTGAATTTGATATGTATCATCACTGTGGAAGGGACAGTGCTTGACCCAGGTATTTGCAAATAATTATTGTGTTTCTTGTACTTTTCTGTTTTTCACCGATGCTGGATGTAATATGCTTTCATGAAGTTGTTACAATTACAGTAGGAGTGGCGTATCTGTGTGGCATTGGTTCTGAGGGACAGCTCCCCCCCCCCCCGTGGATAGCAACATCCACAAATAAGAGCAAACAGGGCAACAGGGGTGGTTGGGTGCCAGGGGGAAAGCTTCCATTCCCAACACCCCCCAAACGCTGGCCAGCAGCAGAGGCGGTGGCAAGGGGGGAGGAAACTTACTGATACTGAGCTTTCCTCACCGCTGCCGCTGGCCAGACACATTCACTGCTGGCCTGTGGTGGCAGCAGCAGCAGCTAGGATGGCTCAGCATCAGTAAATTTTCTTTTTTCTCTCTCCTTGCCACCACAGCTGGCCTGCGGGGTCACCAGCAGTGGAACGAGGTGGGTGGGGGGGAGAAAACTTACCAATGCTGAGTCCATCTCACTGCACGCTGGCCGCCCTCCGGAGGGGTGGGGTGGGGACTTAAGAGGAACCACCTGGCTAACTGGCCTTTGAATTTTCCCCTCAAGTCCCGGACGGAGGACTACACATTTGAGCTCGAGTGGGATGTTCAGAACTTATAGTCCTCTGCCTGGGATCCAAGCGGGAAGTTCAACGATTGGTTGGCTAGGTGGGTCCTCTTAAGTCCCCACCTCACCCTCCAGAGGGCAGCTGTGTGCGGTGGCAGCGGCGAGGAAGGAAAAGAAAAAGAAAACTTACCACACTGCCCGCCCTCCGAAGTGTGGGGACTTAAGAGGACTCATCTGGCCAACCAGCCTTTGAACTTCCCACTCAAGTCCCGGCAGTGGATTGGGAGTTCTGAACTTCCCATTCGAGCTCAAACGTCCAGTCCTCGGCCCGGGACACGAGCGGGAAGTTCAAAGGCTGGTTGGACAGACAGGTCCTCTTAAGGCAGTGGTTCTCAATCTTCCTAATGCTGTGACCCTTTAATACAGTTCCTCATGTTGTGGTGACCCCTTGCCCTGCTTGGAAGAGGCCACAAGCCCCCTATGGCAGGCCACTGCCGCAGATGCCATAGAGAGCTTCCCTCTACAGGTACCCTCAACCAATCACAGCCTCCGGTGCCATTGACTGCCATCCCCTCCAACCTATCAAGCTATAACCCACTCTTCCCCCCCATTCCTCCCCCTCCCCCTCCAGACCCAAGCCGTTTGTGCCTTTTTCTTCACTGGCTCATGGTGACCCCTGTGAAATGGTCATTTGACCCCCCAAAGGGGTCCCCAACCCCCAGGTCAGGAACTACTGTCTTAAGACATAAGATTTGTGATGACTGATCTTTTAGTTACCTTTTCAAGCTTGCTCTCTCATTCTGAACAATGTTCGTTATTAATTAATAGCTGTTGGCCAGATGAGCAGTAGGAAGATATTTTTTCCTTTCATTACCAGGATAAGCAATTGTAGTTCATGGAGAATAGAGCTATATGTTAAATAGATTATCTACTCAAAACAGTACATATTTGCATTCAATAAGGAATACTAATTTTCCATTTGCTCATGTAAAAATTTACATTTCAAATTTAATTGCTATGTATTTCTGATGGAAGAATTTAATCGTCACTGGGACTCCTGTGAATAACCGCAAACCCATACATTTTAGAAGCTGTATATTTGAGTGAGCGGCCAGGTTGTTGTGGAAAGTCAGCACACACTGGATTTAGCTGTTTTCAGTAGGTCACCTATACAAATGTAATGTTGATGGGTGTTTTATATTATAGTAGGTTGTGAACACATCTAGAACAAGCTGTTTATTCTTCCTTAAGCCTCAGTGTATGTGTTGACATGTTCAAACTGCTTACAGTAAATATTTTTTTAAAGCACTGCTGTACTAAGAAAAGTCAAATGCCCTCTTGTTTGTCAACCTCTTCCTTCCCTTAAAACTTCATATCATTTTGTTCATTACTGGGCCAGTGTTTTCTTTGCAAATACAGTATTTACTTCATGGAGTTGAAGACACAACATTGTAGAGTGGGAGGCTTGCATGGAAACATTCCATCTGATTGCTGATCCATAAGGTGTAAGAGGCCTGCAGTTACACGGGCAAGGTTTATGACTAAGATATCATTGTCTACTTTCCCCCATGGGTTGAGAAGTTTAGTCTTCATTTGTTCTGTGTCACTTTTACATTAATCTGTTAGCTTCTCTTTCAGCATCAACCTACATTTTTTTTATAAATTGCTTGAGACGTCATTAAATTGTATTTTAAATTTGTTTACTATTTCTTGTTTCATTCAGCAATTTAATCTATTTAGCAATACTTCACCTACCATAATTTCCTTTTATTTGAAAATGAATGTCTACAAAAAATGGAATATACTGTATAGCAATATATATTCCTCAACCACCTCTAGGTATTACCCAGTTTGGCTGCTTATAATTAATAAAACAATACATCTTATCTCAAAATAAGCATGTTATAATCTGTTCTGATACTTTTCTTGAATTGTGTCAGAATATTTGATGGAGGAGTCAGTGCACATTTAAGTTCCTCTATGGACGTTCATTTTAGAGATGCAGGTCAGTTCCATTTTTTTTCTTTCTCCCTCCCCTAGGACAGGTACTTCTAGGGGTGAGGTCATTGTCAATGGAGAGATTATCTACAGCATCTGATATACTCTTCAGATGGTCTATAGAGCAAGTCAATGAGGAAAGAAGTGAACAAAGTCTAAAAACTATTGTTAAGAAAACTGAGTTTATGGTAATTGGTGAAAAACAAGCAGCTCAAGAAATGTAGCTAAATATTCAGAATGAAAATATGAGACTTCCTGTCAAATGTGAGTGAATCAGAAATGTTATCATAGCTATGCACTGAAAGGCAGAATATAGATGCCGGAGGAGCATCCTTAGGGGGTGGGGGTGGGTGGAACTAGTATAATATACTTGGTGCTATGTGTTCTTGGTTCCAATGACTATAACTGTTAACCATAACAGATTTGTATGGAATATAGTGCTGAAGAATAGTGCTGTGGACGCCTTGGTCTGCCAGAAAGACAAACAAGTGTGTTCTAAATAAAATAAATGTTTCTTTGGAGCAAAGATGAGGGAACTGGGGCTGAAATGCTTTGAGCACATAACAAAAAGGAAAAACTAA
Organism: Phrynocephalus versicolor; assembly: GCA_023846285.1. Lineage (NCBI taxonomy): Eukaryota > Metazoa > Chordata > Lepidosauria > Squamata > Agamidae > Phrynocephalus > Phrynocephalus versicolor. The sequence continues at coordinate 9,254,108 of JAHTLZ010000007.1, read as the reverse complement.
TTGGAAAAGACAGTAATGTTGGGAAAAGTTGAAGGCAGTAGGAAAAGAAGACAACCAGCTATGATAGGGATTGGTTCCATAAAGGAATCCTGTGGCTTTGCGTTTGCAGGTGCTGATTGGGGCTAGTGAGGGCAGGACTTTTGAGAGGTTACTTGTTCTTAAGGTTGCCTTATGTTGGAGAAGAACTGAACAACAATTACAAAATAAGATTTAATCATTTAAAATACAGATGTATCACATATTATTATTTTTTTTACTGAGAGGCAACCAATGACCAAGAAATCCCAAAAATCATAAAATGCAGAACACTAGAAAGTGTGTTTAGAAATTAGAAATTGTAATTAGAAATTTGAAGTTTGTAATTAGAAATTAAAAGTATGAATTGTTACATTTGATCACTTGAGGTAGAATGAATGGTAAGGGAAAAATTTTTTGAAGAAGCTTGGAAACTGGTTTGGATGCAGCACAACATTGCTGTTGCGTTCAAAGTAAGTGTGAAGACATCTAATATCTAGTTGGAGATAAACAACAAGAAAAGTTTTTCCGGGGTTAGACAAAGCTTCACCTGTAGTCTGCAGTCCAAAAATAGCAATTACTATCCCTTTCCTTCACAGTGGGAGTTGGATCAATAGCACCCTTGGATTGTTATTAGCAGAAGCCAATATCTGAGGGATCATAGTTGGAACTATTCTTATTTTTCTTTGAACTAATTCTGTGACTATTTCTATGCAGCTGTCTGAGCTAAAAGTCCCATTAAACGTATCAGGGAAGTTTGTTGGCTCGCTGGCTGACTTGTTAGTTAATTCCCTGCACATATAGCTAGCAGCTCCTCAGGCAGCTAGAAATCAGCAAGGTTTTTTTTAAAAACTTGATTTACAGTCTGTAAAGGTTCTACATGTGTGTGTTTAAATGTTGCTAAATGCAAACAGTCCCAACATTGTAATTCAGCTATGCTAAAAGAGTGCTGTTCTGTCAAGTAGAACTACACGGTGTGAAGCAGATGGGCTGGGAATGAGGCTCACAATTGTGAAGGCTGATTGACCAGGGAAGTAGCTAGATGGCTTAGCCTTGCGTGTCAAATCAAAATGTGCATAAATGTGTGCTTTACATGTTGATCACTTCCAGTTTCCCCAAGGAGTCCTAGCGCCATAGGTTGTGTATGATCTTAAGGCTTAATTTATTACAATTCCTCATGACACCTCTCCCTCCCTGCAACATCACATTAGGAAGAGTTGCTCCAAAGTGTGACAGAGACTATATAATGCCTTAGAAAACTAGCTGCCTCTAGCCCTCTCTTTAAACTCCATTAGTGTAAAAATTCTACCAAATACAACCAGTTCGATTCAACTTCACTGCATCTAACTTCCGACTGGTATTTTTAATTGCTGCTGCTGCTGCTTGCTTATTTTTGTTTCATTTGCCAGATACCACCATATGTATGGCAATAATGCCACAAAGATAGTTATTGTTACTACAAAAAACAAACCAACAAAAAAAGGATAATGCCAGAGCAGCAAGGGATATAATTGACAAAAATATGCCAAGTATAATAAGTCAGATTTATTTTAAACCATGGTGCTTCCTGGGGGAAAATATGCATGGTTGGTGCCAGATCTTTTCCCTGTTCACATGTATTTTGCATGGGAAAAGATGCAACTTAAGACAAATTGAGGATATTAATTGAGAGGCTGTCTCAGAGACTGTTGGACAGTTTTATCTATAGGCCAAAGAACTGCAAACCAAACAGCATTCAAAAATACTTTGAGATGGCTTCTGAATGCTATAAATTCATTCTAGTACTGAGAGGAATGGCAGTTTTGGGGAATGGATTGCAAAATGCTTCTTGTTTGTGTATTGAAAGAGATGTTCATACTATGTGATGTTCCTTATAAATGCTGCGCCTGCAATTAAACATGTTATGGAGATATGTCAGCAGTGCATAGACCCTGATATGATTCACTGTTCTGTTTTATTTCAAAGGAGTTCTATTTTGAGTAGCATTTTTTCAACAACTTGCTTGTCTCTTTTTCTTCTTTCAAATGTATTTGCATTTAATTGAATTGGGATAAGAAAGCATAACGAAATTCGTATTCCCACACAATTGTTTTGACTAACCAGTTTGTTCATTTTAATTTTATGAGGCTTTTAAAATTTCTGACAGTTGCTTCTGTGACAAAATATTCCTCTAATTAAAATATTTGTAGTATTTCTGTGGTGTAAACATTAAGAAATGTAACTAGGCTGGCAGTGACAGCTTATGTGAGACGTAAGCATAAGAAAGCCAACTAGAGCAGCCTTCCCCATCACTTGATGCCTTCCAGATATTTTGGAATTTTAACTCCCATCAGCCTCATCCAGCTTGGCCAGTGGTTCAGAATACTGGAAATTTTAATTCTAGGTATTGTGGGTCAACAGGTTCTAGAAGGTAGTACCAGACTGACAGCTCCTCCCTAAAAGTGATATCAGAGAAGTTATGTTTTTGCAACAAGAAGGCCAGAATCTTATTAGTGTTCCTAAATAGAATAGTATTGTTGAATCAATAGGATTTAGATCAGTGTTGACTGATTCAACTGTTGGGTCTATGACCAAAATCCAGTAGTAAATTGCAACTAGAATGGGTCCATTGAATCCCTGTGTGGGACTTGCATAGGTATTGACTCACCAGATACCCATTGATTCAGTGGGCCTAATCTAGCTGGGTTACTATTGGATTTCAACCAGTGGGTGTAACTTATTGGGACTGCTAATGTGATTTGGGCGTAACAATGTAAAATAGAGAGTTTAGTTAAACCAAGAAACAGAGCAAGTGTTTGGTACTCAAATCTTTTCTCTCTTTTTTTCTTTCTGACTTGGTAACAAAGATATTGAACATGTGGTCCTCTCTTCTGTCCATCTTCGCTAGTGTAGACTGTAGTGACAGTTGATGGAAGATGAAGCCTAGCAACATTTGGGGGCCACACTCCACATTTTTGCTTTGTGGACTGCAGTTCTCAAAATCTCTCAAAGTGAGCATAGCTATTCTGGGAGTTGTAATTTAAGAGTTACAATTTGAAACTCTTCTTACAAGGTTCCATAACAAACTTGTATTCTCCCCCCACACCCGTTATTAGAATAGAGAGGAAGTTCAGCAGAGTTTCATAAGTTTATGCTATCTCCCCAGACAATATACAGAACTGGAAGACCTTTCAGTAGAAATGAAAGGAAAGCCGTTGGTCCCCCCCCCCCAAGAATACAAAGGATTCCCTTTTGAGGGGGAGGTAGTTTTGTTAGGAATGGAAAAACTGTACTCTATACAAGAGAAGTTGTAGGTTAAGGCATGATCATCTTCCCTATGCACTAAGTCTCTTGGAGTATTCTAGTGTAATTGGATTGAGTTAGTCCGAAATGGAAGGCTAGAAATGAGATGGATAGAAATCTGAGTAATGAATTGCTTGAGGGATTGGGAATAATGTATCTGGGACACTTCTCTCCCTCTGGTCACAGATGCTGATAATTCATCTGGGTGAAGATGGATAGTTCCCATCTCTTGGATGTCTCAGTAGTGGATCTTCAGTGGCTCTTCTGATTTGACTCTCTGCATGACTTCTAAAAAAAATTGCATCTACAGTTTAATTGGCTTCCATTCAGCTGTCACAGGGACTGTAGTATATATACTACTGGCTATCGAGTAAAAATATCCTATAATGGGGCATACATCTTGTGAAGAATACTTGCTTATAATGTTGTTTTTGTTGTTTTAAATGTGGAACAGAAGGCAGGATAAATAGATGGCTAAGGAAAAATGACTATATTTTGTGGCATCAAAAAAATCAAAGTCTGTTCAAAAATAACAAGAAGGTTATGTGGGACTGTGTACAGACTGCACTGTTTTGTATTTGAGACATAAAGGGCAACTTTAATGAGCATAGATCCAATCTCTCCTGTTATTTCAGTGTACATTTTGGTCTATATAATCTCTGTCCTCTTGGTAAATTCTAGCTTGTTTTCACAATCTTTCTTAGCAAACACAGGTGTGGTTGCACAGCTAGGTAAGCCTGGCTTGTCCATATTCATAGCATTGTCCCCAAGTAATGTTGGTGGTCTGATTTTATAACCTGGAAATTTTAGTACAGAGCCATGAATTTGGGCAATAGAAAGAATTAGCAACTGTTTGGTAAAGCTTCCTCCATCCTAGTAAACAAGATTATGCTTCCTGTATAACATATCATTTACTGCTCAGTATTTAGAAAGAGCTTAGTGGCTGCTTGAGTCTTTTATATGACCTTCTTTGATATACTGTTGTTTGAAATGGTTTATTTCAATTTCTTCAAATTAATTTTTCAATTTATTGTGAGCATTAGACATAAAAGCAAGAAACTAAGCAAATAAATAGAAATGTGCATATTATAAGGTGGCTTTTTCAAGGTTGTTTATGTTTCGTGTGCACCTCTCTGTGTATTTTAGATAAGGTTCTGATCTGTACAGATGGAAATTTCTGCTGAAGCTTTTCCCCATCAGTGACACATCCATCCCATACCCACTCTGTTCAAAAACTGTGTTAATGACCTTTTGGCTCTCGGATGAAGTCCAACAGATGCTGTAGGCATGATTGTAGTAAATCTATTATGTGTAGTTCTCATACATGTTTTCCGGCTTGCAGTGGGTACAGTAGGATATTCCCTGAAATGGCTGGAATAATTAAAATGCATCATCAGCTAACAGCCTAATGAGGTTAAAAGTGCAGATTGTTAATGGATTTATTATAATCTTGCACATTGCACGGAAGAATACAGGATATACTGATGGACTCTGACTACCTGTCATCCAGTGTTAGAGGTGGAAGTCACCGCAAAGACACTTGAAAGATTAAGGTCTTAGTGAATTTGGTGGAACACATTTGTTGCTGCTGACATACATCAAAAGTGTGTCTATAAGTAAAAGGGGATATGAATGCATACCAGAAAGGAAATGTTAAGAGAGACACAGGAAGTTGGTTGTCTTTAGTGCCTGTATGGGGACATGCTAATTCTAATGTTGCCATTATGGCAGTAGAACCAATTATCTCAGCAGGTAGTAAGTGCTCCAATGCTGGAGGCATTCAAGAGAAAATGGGACAACCATCTGTCGTATCTGCTCTAATTTGGATTCCTGCATTGAGCAGGGGGTTGGGATTGATGGTCTTTGGTTCTATTCTGTGATTCTATTACCTGGATTTATGGATAAGCATGTATCCATAACTTGCAAGCATCCCATTTAAGTTGCCCCTACATGCATTTTTTTTTTCAGATCAGATACAATTGTTCCCAAAGAATGTCTTTGTGTTAGGTAACCTCAACAAATGTTTGGTATGCTACTCCATAATGTAGAGGTCTTTAGACAGCTTGTAATAAAGAAGCATAACAACAGTTTGAATGCCATGTAAACAGAATCACAATCTCCATAAAGAGAGTAAAAGGTAAAACATTGTGAACCTTAGAATTAGAAACATGAGGAATTACCACTACAAATAAAGGCTTTGAGCTTACTGTATGGGTTATTTAAAAAGCCTAGTTGAACAGAAAAGTTCTCAGGTAGGTTACATGCATGGCAAAAATCAGAAAAGTTTCCAGTTCAGAATTCATGAATTTAACAGGTGGGCTTAGGCAAAGCCATCATTTCCATCCTTCTCTGTTTTTGTTACGGTAGGCAATAATATCTGCTGACCTTAAGATAGTTATTGAAAGGATTACAGCTAAGCAACACATGCTTTTGAACTCTTGGGAACACTATATGTGTTAAGCTTTTTGTCAGGTTGTAATCTTCAGTTCAGTGTATTTTCAATAAGTGTCGAATCTACATATGTGAGACAACAACTGCTAAAGCCCTTTTCTCAGTATTAGGCATGCAATCAGCAACCACTCTTTTGTCTGAGATATTTTGGGGTTCTGTTTCTTATAAGCCAGTACTCTGTCATTGTTTAGATATGTTTGAGCCTTTGTTGGGATGGGGTGGGAGAAGCACAGGCTTACATTAGAGAGGCATTAGAAAGGTGGCTTTGGGAAAGTGCAATAGTGGCACAGGCTTACATTAGAGAGGCATGCATGAGAGAGAATAAGACAAAGAGAAGACGGAAGCCACAGTGCAGTTATAGTGCAGTTACGGTGCTTGGACTTTAAAATGGTAGTGACTAGGTATACAAGGTGGAAAAACAGCATCATGCATTCTATCAGGAACCTACTGTTTAAGCAACGGTGATAAGAAGAGAAAAAGTGGTAGTGGCATGATGGGTATCAGAACAGTTTTTAGGACTTGGATTTTTTGACAGCACAATGAATACAGTTGATGTAAAATGTGTCATAAAGAGAGATTAGTAAAGGTTCAGCAGTTGCCTTTTGAGTTTTCGTGCTTGCAATCTGTAACAGAACGAGGAAGTAACAGTGCCTGGAAACACTGCTGCTGATGGAGCTTCTTACACTAATCATCTTAATCCTTTTTTCTGTACTTGACAAGCTTTAGAATTGAGGATATTTAGAGGATTGCAGCAAATTGGAGGCCAGCAGTTGTTAAAAGTGGCTAAGCTTGTACAGTTCAGTAAACATAGTTCAGTGGAGGGCAAGAATAATCTCTGTACTCCCTTAACATTGCTTAAGAACTCATTTTAAGTCAGTGGTTCCAAAACTTTTCCATATCATGCTCTATTTATTATTTGTTGAGACTCTCTCATGTGTCCCCACCACTGCTTCACCATAATCCAACCCCCTTTTAAAAAGCCACTCTTAATTTAGAATGTGAAAAACAAAACTTGCAGCTCCATACACTCTTTGGAATTTCTTTGTGTCTCCCTGGGGAAGAGACCTCCGAGTCTGACCAGGTTCTGAATTGGTGCCAAACCTTGTACTAAGTTGGTTTCTCTTTTCAATTTCAGATGACATGTCCTTTGATGTCTCCTGGTTTGCTACACGTTCTGTTGCAATGGATAGATACCCTGTTTTCCTAGCTTCATTGGATCGGAAAGGCATAGTGATCCAGGCTAGAAGAAATGGTAGTAGTGATGTCAGTTTGGAGAGAATTGCCCCATTGGAATTCCGACTTAGAATTCATGGCTCTGAGGACCAAGACTTTGGCAATCACTACTGTGTTGTAACGCCATGGGTGCAGTCAGCTGCAGGTATCTGGCAACGAGAAATGGAGATCAAATCCAAGCCAATCCTTGTAACAGTGAAAATGGATGGTAAGAATGCCTCAGTGGTCTTACTCAGCTTTCATTGTGGACTAATTAGGAATTGGAAGCTACTGGTTTTTTTTTTTTTTTTTTTTTTTTTTTTTTTTGGAATACAATGCTCACAATCCATATAGCCCAGAAGATTTTGGGAACTGTACTCCAAAAAAAAAAAAAACCCCTACTTCTGAATTAGGTACTAGGCTTCTTTGGTCTTTTCATGTGCACTTTTTCTTCTGCTATCAGCTTTCTGGATGGCTTATGAGTTTCCCATTATTGTAGCACCGAAGTGAGGATACGACAATATGAGAATATTCTTGTGAAATATGCAGTTTGGAGTTTTACACTGCAAGTTGATCCATGCTAGGAATATAATCTAGTTCGCTGAAATGGCAAGAAATATCTTTTCTGTTTCCTAAATAGCCTACTATACTGCTATTCAGTCTTGCAGAGCCGTGTGCTTTCTGTTCTACAGAGACATTCTTGTTGTGGGCCATTATGTTGTTCTGGCTTTCATTAGTCGTGGTTTGATGTTTGATCTTCATGGCAATTTGGCTACTTATTTACTTGGATTTAAATATAGACTGAAATGGAATCTCCCTAGCACCGCAAACAATTACTGAGTTGGAAAAACCCATGCTATGATTTTTAACTTAAGATAGCAGTGTCTGAAAAATATAGCATTTTGAGTTTTTTGAAACAGAAATGTCACCTCTATTAACAATTCTACTGATATCTTAGGATTCTATAATAATAGAATTGGAAGAGGCCTATAAGGCCATCAAGTCCATGCTCCTGCTCCATGCAGGAATACAAATCTTTTGCTATCTTGGTCCTTTTCCAAGGAGAAAGGCGGGGTAAAAATACTCTAAAATAAATATATTAATCCTGGCCAAATTCAAATAAAGAAACGGGGCTCGAGGAGATACTTGCCAAAATCCTGTTGCTTAGGGTAGTAAATTACAATAGAGTAAGCTCGTTGAATCAGAGGGGATTTATAGACTCAACTCTTTCATAAATTCTATTGATTCAAATGTAACTTTTAATCCAGCAAATCATGGTTAGACTAGATCCAACTGAATCAATTTATGGAGGATTTGCCTTACCAGATCTCCATCTATTCAGTGGATGTACTCAAGTCAGGTTTACTATTCCAAGCAACTATATTCTGGTAAATGTTTATAGTAAATACAGCAGACCTACTGCAGAATGACACCTCCCCTGCATATATGCGTGCACGCGCATGTGCGCTCTCGCTCTCTCTCTCTCTCTCACACACACACACACACACACACACACTTGCCAATCTGTGATGACAGGCTACTGGTGAATGGATAAAGCGGAAAGTAATATTCTTTGTGGAACATCACACTTAGGATGATTTGCACGTGCGTGGAGCCTCATCAGAACATTCCAGAGGTATACTAGGATAGGCCTCATCTTACCTTGGCATCTGTTCTCTCCTCTGTTCTTTTCAACCACCATGTTGAGAGCCTCAGGAAGCGGGCTATTCCAGCTTCTGTCAGTTTTTGAATATTTTGTTGTTTGAGTGATGTAACGTTGAGTCCTTGGCCCTTTGAGTTTTGTCCCCCTTTTTTTCCCAGAAAAGAAAAAAAAAGTACAATGTTTGGCCTTTAAGGGGCCAGATTTCAGTAATAACATCCTATTCTCCAACAGCCATGATAAGTGCCCTTTCTGCCTAGGAGAAGCTCCCCAGATAAGGGGTTCTTCACAGCTGGCTTCCCCAGCTAACACTTCATCTTTGGGACGGACCCATGCGGCCTGTTCTTAAAGTGACACCCCTCCCTCCCAGCCAGAAGCCAGAGTCAAGGCAGCTTAGAGCAACATTTTTCTACCAACTCCTTATTCCCAGAGGAACTGCAGAGTCGGCCACGAGCAGCATCAAACCCCTTGGCAGCAACTCACCCTCCAAAAACCAAGGCACCAGCTTGAGTCCAATGCCATAGACGCTGAGAAAGCAGAAGACATTGGCCAATGGTTGATCGACATGGATCCTCAAATACACATATCATTGGTCATTCTTTCCCCATGCACGCTCCTGCACTTTTTGTATCTCCTTGAACACCAGGGTCTCTGCATCTTGGTGCATGAAGGTCCAGCACTGATAGTAGCCCATCAGCCATCTGGTCTGTCAGCCTTGTACTATTTCCAGTATCTGATGGTAAAAAGCTTCACAAGAACCTCACACATGTGTTGCTTCAGAGGCCTGTTGAATCTTGTGCTCAAGCAACTCACATGAGCATCTTTCAAGCCTTTGGTCTCAGCCGCCTTGCGCCTGCTCATGCTGAAAACCAAATTCTCATGGTGGTCACTTCTGCAAGGCAGGCCAGTTAAACTGTCTGCTCTCTGCCATCTCCTTTCTTCTTAAAAGTCAATGCTTATTGTTGCCTAGATGTCCGGCATAAAGGTGGATACCATCGAAGGGCATCCTTGCTGTGGCACCTTCCTTCCATAGGTGTTAGCTTGCTAGTGTGTAACAGTAGTTTTTCGTGGTCCTCTGTGAAGTCACACATCCTACGCATTCTCCCTTCTCAGTCACACCTTCATCTGTAGTGGTGGTCGATAGGAACTGAGGAGAGAGGCTGGAGGCCAGGGAATTTATAGGGGAAGGGTGAGGCCTATGTGAATGTGTCTGCAGAAGCTCTGGATCATTCCAGTGAGGCTCCACACATGCACAAGTCACTCTAAGTGTGACTTCACAGAAGTACTATTGTAATGTAGGTAAGCAACCTGTTCTTTTTCTAATCTGCACATAAGCAAATTTCCAATGTTGCCTATCTTTGTGGAGTAAAACAAATGTTTATCTGGATTTTGTGGATTGCAAATGACAGTTTTCATTTTCCTCCCCTCAGTGCTGAATGCCTTCAAATTTCCCCTGCTGATTGGCATTGGCCTAGCCACGATCATCGGTCTGCTGTCGTGCCTGATAGGTTACTGCACTTCCCGTTGGTGTTGCAAGAAAGAAGTTCAGGAAACAAGGCGAGAGCGACGGCGACTTATGTCGATGGAAATGGACTAATCATCAAAATGAGAGGTGGATAAACATGTGGTGATTTGTTTGTTTTTAAAAAAGGAGTGGTTTTTGGAAGGCCTGAGGTTCCTCAGACGGGAGTGTTTCAACCAAAATGCCCCAACAGCAAATCCATCTTATCTTGTCCTGGACCTAGAGCAGCATCTTTTTCTACTGGTGTCTCACATTGGGAGCACCTGTCATGTTTGTCTTTCAGTAGCACTTCTTCCATAGGCAAACTGCTCAACAGTACTTCCACCCAATCGTTAGATTAAGTCACTGTCAAGACTTGTGCCTAAAATACATCTTTCCTTGTGGTTTAATAGGAAGATGGATTTAGAACCATGAAAAGAAAGCTTCCCTATGGCTAGATAGGTTCTAGATAACGTCTCTAGAGAAGAAAGAATGTGCTCCTCATTCTCGATTTGGAGAACTTTCCTCTTTTATTGCTAATATGGAGTTCATTCTAAGCTGTAAGTTGGGTTGCAGTCTTGGAAACCTGTATTTTTTAAATGGCACTGATTCAGTAGCTCTACAAACTGGTTTCTGAGCACCTGGACAGCAATATAAACCTCTTGTCAATCCCCACCCTCTCCACTGTGTTTTGTATAGTACCCAGTATTGTTATGTTCCTAAGAGCTTTTTTAAGTCTTTCTGCACTCTTTGTTATTAATCATCCCAACGAAAAGTGCCACTAGATTTCCCAGTCCTGCTCAGAGTGCTTGTGGGTTTTTGTTTAATGAACACTTCACTTCTAGCAACTGGATGGAGACTGCTGGATGTGTTGATGCAGATCATAGAGCCATCTAACTCAGTAAGGAGAACATCTACCTTTGAGATAGAAATCTGTTTTATTCCATCACTTCTTAGTTGGTTGATTGCAGCTAGTAGTGTGTTGTCAAACATGAGGGAATGTGTTCCTTTGTGGTGGAGACCTGCATTGATTAATAAGCAAGTGGTAAGATCCGCAGCATATTATGTCAGAAAAGCTACATAGTTTTGTCATCAGCTAGGTAAGTGGTTTCCAACCTTAGGTAAGCCAGGTGTTATAGGACTACGACTCCCAAAAACCCAGCCAGCATAGCTGGTGCTGAAGGCTTCTGGGAATTGCAGTCCAAGAACACTTAGCTTACCCAAGATTGAGAACTACCGAGTTAGACTTCTGACACTGCAGTCACGGGTCAGTGTTTGCAGCTGTAACTCAGGGTAAGGTGAATCAGAGTGGAATGGATACAAGTAGGAGAAAATGGCCCCTTTCCATATGTTTCTTTGTGAATGCTATAATACCAAAGGCTGCATATTGCAGTGTATATTTTTCCCATTCACAAACATTGTAATAAATAATCATAATGGGACTCTTTGGTGCTGTAGAGGAAAAACCGAGATCTTGTCTTCCATGTAATCCATATCCCAGTTTCAAAGTACTGTTGCTTTACTTAAGGCAGCTCCCCTCTTCCATCACAGTTGGTATTTCTAAGCAATAAGAATTCAGAAGATAGGTCTCTTCAGAATATAAGCATCTCACCGCCCACAGTGACCTCACTGCCAGATGGGCGGTATAGAAATCCAATGAATAAATAAATAAATAAAATCTTACAGAAAACATTATGCATTAAATATGCATGACCTGAATCAAACTAAGAATGAAAATGGAAGTTAAAAAAAACAACCTTTATTGTATTGTGCTTAATGTTGACGTACAAATGTTAGTTCTGCCATGGTTTCTTCATTAATATAAGCCGAATGGATGCACATGCATACCGAGTGAGCAATATATATAAAAATTCCAATAAGTGTTGTCCATTTTGCACCATTGGAAGATATAAAGACCCAAAATCACACGTTTGCACATAATTCTCTATAACATTTTCATTGCCTCTGTTGTATATTTCTAATTTTTTAAAATCTGCCTTGGCATTTAGGAAAAAGGATTACAGATTCAGGTGAATACTAACATGTGCTGTCCCTTTTGAGGGCTTACAACCCAATCAGTGCAATGTCTGTTTAAAGCATAGACTTAGTAGGATTCTCCTATTCAGTTACTGATGTCCTGGATTGTTTTGATGGCAACTTTTTTAAACCAAAACCTGTTGTGTATAAGGTTCACAAGGTTTAATTTTGAGATATCCAGAGTGAAGTTTTAAAGATGTTCTGATTTCTGTAAGAGCGCAATAGGAATGCATGTCTGAATCAATGAACTTGGAAAAGAGGAACAGACAACCAGTGGCTCTCCGTTTGTTTTCAGCTTACACTTTGCCAACATTGCCAGAGGTCAGGGGTTACAGGAATTGCGTCCAAAACTTCTAAAGGGCCACAGTTGCCTCCCTTTGTGGTAAACTGTGTGTACTGAAAGATAAAGCTTGGAGAAATGTTGTTGCTGTTGTTTTAATGGCAGCACCCAGGATCCCTGAGCTTACATGACCAATGAACTCTGGGAGGAGTACTTCCAAAGAGTTACTTTTTCATGCTGTTGTCAAATGTGCTTGGCTTAGAAAAGACCAAACCGATCTGGCCTTTTGTGGGGTTTTGCAGTGTTTGTAGAGTGTCCCCTGCAGTTGGTTTATAAACTTTATAGTCTCTAATCTCTATGAACCATTTGTTTCAGCATTTCATATTATGAACTAATCTTCCAGTTGCTTTTTCCACATTCTAATTTTAAAGATGTGGAAAAGAAACAACTATCTGAAGCACAAATTTTCCTTTCATGCATGTCTTGCATCCCTATATTGTAACATTTCAAGGTGTAAACAAAAAAGGCAATAATGATGGAATAATTGAGCCCAGGTACTTTTACTTTCACTTTAGCACTTGTTGCACACTTGCATTGTCTCTTTCTATGGAAAGAAGCTCAGGGTTATTTTAGTTCAGAGATTCCTTGCCTTTCATATAAGGTTTCTTGTTACTCAAGTTGTTGCCTGCTCTTCATAGATCATAGACCACATTTGGTCATTAGCTGTTCCTTTTTTATTTGAGATGTTGGTTATAGCCCTGCACCTAATTTGATATTGAAGTAGTATCGTTCCAGCAGTCTCCTTCCAATTGTGCCATTTTTGTCATTCTTCCTTTGAAATAGTAGAACTTTTCTTTCCAGAAAAGATCTGTTCCTGTTTTGTGTTAACTCTCTCTAGTGTCTCTGCAGAGAAAGAGTTGCATGGGGTTCAGTTAGATGTTCAGCAGTGTTTTTCAGAGTTGCAGTCAATGAATCAACAGTCAAGTGTTCTGGGGACTTCCATCAATCCTGATTGGTGTCTTTTCATGCTTCCAGCTCCACATTATGGAAATTCAGGACACTTGGAACATGGATCGGGTATTTCTTCAAAAGTATCTTGTTTAAGGAACAGGAAACCTTTTTTGTTAATTTTGAAAAGAGGTTTTAGACACAGCTCTGGAAGCTTTTAAAGAATTGTGTTCAGCACAGCTTTGGAAAATAAGAGTTGGACAGTTACAATGATGCTGTGTAATGTGTTTTTTTACCATTGAAAATAAATTGTGTTTTTATAAATCATTTTGTCAATTCATTATGTAGCTGTCTCTTTGCATTAAATATGACACCTTGTGTTCCTGATATTTTTCACTGGATGAAGTAGTGTATTATCCTATTATAAACAAGAGGACGTAAAGTTGTGATGGCACTGGTCTAGACAAGTACTTTCCAAAGTCAAAATTATAATTTCTGTTGGTCTGGTTATCAGTTATATAGTTTGAAGCACTAATGTTTCCTCTGTCATATGTAAATACAGTATTACAGAAGCATTAATCTATAAATATCAGGCAAAATCTGAAGGAAAACACAAAAACAAAACATTGTGGCACCTTAAAGACTAGCTTTTATTTTAATGTGAGTTTTCATGGGCAAGTAAGTCCACTTCTTCAGACATATGGGGGAAATTTCAGAGTTCACAAGTAAAACAGGTTGCATTTTACACATGCAGTACTTTGTGACCTATGTTTGAAGTTCAGTTCTTTTGAATTCTGGTTTTGTAAACTTTCCCACACACGACAGAGAGCAAAAAAGCGACAATAGCAAAGGTGTGGGAAGGGTTTGTGCTGGTAAGAGGTATGATTTGGCACTTTTGCACATGTTTGGCCATTTTGCACAGAATTTTTCAGTAGCACAAATTTCTCAAAGCTGCTGATGTGTTCAAAATGTCAAACAGAAAATGGGTTGTTAACATCTTCATTAATAGTCCATCTGTTTTTCCTACATGTGTACACATCTGACACAGAACTTAATGTAGCGAGAAAAAAAGTTTGACTTGCTTTTGGTTGGAGGTGAGGAATTTCACAGAGGCTTAAAATTATTTACCAAAGTGTCCCATCAAGTCAAAACAGTCAATGGCAACAAGTGATTTGTTTTTTCGTTTTTTTGTGCTGCCTACCTGACTACAAGGCCACTCTGAATTCACACAATATAGTAAAATAACAAGCACTTAAAATAAATTACAAAAAAAAAATTCAACTAGTCTTAAAAAGACAATGTAAAGACAATTAATAAAACAAAATGGCGGAGCAAGTAAGTTAAGCACTGACAGCATCTGTATTCCGATGCTAATATAAATATCTAGGAAAGCCTATCTGAAGAACCATGTTTTCAAAGACCTCTTGAAAATTCCCAGTGAAGGTGCTAGGCACATTTCAGCTGGGTTGTTTCCCTTTCTAATGTGAACCTGCATCAAAAGCAAGGCTAGGCAAGTTCTGAAGTCCACAGACTACACACACACACTATGTGTCATTTCCTCCTTTTTTCCCTGGCCCGGTTTTGCCTCTGTGACCTGTCTTAGCCCCTTCTCAGGGAAATCTTTATTTCAAAAACAGAACTGACCAGAAAGTTCTTCCAGTGTTGGGAAAAAAATCTCTCCCCAACTGTTTTAAAACCAGTTGGGACACAATATAGCTAAATTGCCTCTGGGATATATATGTGTAAATATAAAATAAAAATAAAAAATTGAAGTGTTTGGCATAATAGGAGATAGAGGTTCTAGTGAGCTAGGTCACTGTGATTGAATGCAGGGAAGATGTTTTCCCAGTACTTCCAATGGATCCAATGGCTTTCAATCTGTTTCTGAACACCATTCAAAATATTGATGCTTAACCATAATCTCTGCCATTTTCTAGGGCCATAATACTGGGACCATCTGCCTGTACACAGCAGTTTTCATCAGAGGATCCTCTTTGTGTGCCCTGTCTTTACAACAAATTAGGTGGGAACTAGGGAAGACTGGTAGCTATATCACCTTGTTTTTGTAATGCCCTCTTAAAGTGGCCTTACCCAGTGGCTGCTTCATCATTTTGGTGCAATACAAACACTATTTTAATCTTCCAGGCTTTTGAGACTTTCAGTTATAAACTCACCAGCTATTTTTCAAACTACTATAAATTTTTTCTGTTGTTTCACGTTGGTAAATAAAATTCGAAGCTGATATTATTGCTTGTTGTCATTTCTTTTGAAAAATTGCTAAACACCTTGGAAGCATTAAAATTATATGATAAAGAAGAGCCCTGGTCATCTTGGATCTTGACTCTTACCAAAAATGATGCTCCAAGAGCAAGGCATCTTGGATCGTGATGTGCATGGACCAGAGAGGAAACAGGTGCCTAAAAAACTTTAGCCAATGCTTACAAATTTCAAAGTGTTTCTCACCATAAGAATTTATTCTTCTACTTTGATTTTACAAAGTAGTCATATCTTGAAATCAAAAATCCCATGATTTAGATGAGAATGGGTGCTTAAACACCGCCAGTTGCTGGACAGGGGATAGAATTCCGCTTTGACCCCCCCCCCCCAAATGTATGCTCTCAAACAGCAAGCAGTTTTTCCAGTAATTTTAACTAGTTGATATTTTTCATGTGCTAGTTCATATTTTAGAGCATTGTCCAACCTATCTGACCATATATTAAGGAGCAATTTTATGCATATTCTGCATTAAAATATAGTTCCGCCTGTTTGAATTTATAGCATTAAATGCACAAATAATGTTCTTTACTCTCTCTCATACATTTTCTAGTAACATGAAGTATGCATGATCCGACAAGATATTTCTTAGGTATCTGAAAGTAGGAATACTTTCAATCTGGATGCAGCCTAAAACATCCAATCTCCAAGCCTCAACTAAGAAAACTGCCTGGCTTTTTTCCATCTCGCCAAGGACCTTACATCTAAGAAATAACTCCTGGCAAATCCATATTTTGCCTTGTTATAACCTATTGGTACTGCTCTGAGAAAGGGGGTTTTGCCCCCAAAATATTAGCAATGTTTTGTTATTTTTATAGTAGCCTAAAGGTATCACCTGTTCTACTTTTGTATTAGGAATACTGTATATCAGAAATACTTACAAGAGGCAGTAGCCCAAAAGAGCATTGAGGTTGTGATGTGCCCCTTGTACACACTGGGTTTTTCACTCGCTGCCACCACCAGATTCACTGGACACTTATATGTATTTGAGAGACAGAGTCACACCAAGTAATATAGTTTTAAAACAAACATGAAACATTTATTGGTTTACAATTAGATGATCAGTATTTTGATAGCTTTAGCCGATGTTCTTGTACTGCATACATGAAATCTTATAATGTGTTTCCTTTCTAAACCAGACCCTTTTCAGTGGCAGGTCCCACCTGGCCAACTGACAATCTAACTGACTCTCAGCTCTCTTAACTGAACTCCTCTCAGCTCTAACACAAACTGAACTCAACTGAACTCAAAACTGAACATCCCCAATTAGGTTCCCATATATAACATTCTTAGCCACTCCCACCTGCTTAGTGATTGGCTATTCAAATCAGAATGATAAATATTCATACTTGTATTAACCATTTTCACCACAGAGGTCAGTTTCATAGAATCATAGAGTTGGAAGAAACCATAACGGCTATCCAGTCCAACCCCCTGCCATGCAGGAACCCCTATCAAAGTACTCCCGACAGATGGCCATCCAGCCTCTGCTTAAAAACCTCCAAAGAAGGAGACCAGCCTCTGTGGCAGCATATTCCAATGCCAAATAGCTCTAACTGCCAGGAAGTTCTTCCTAATGTTCAAATTGAATCTCTTTTACAGTACACTGGACCCTTGTATAACAAACAGCTTGTATAACATAAAATTTGTGCAACATAAAAAATTCCGGAGATAGGGGAAATTTGCTTAACATAATTGCCTCTGGGGAGAATCCGTACAACATAAAAATGGGATGACTCCGTTTTCAATGCATTCCTATGGGAATTTGTATAAAGGAAAATTTGCTTACCATAATTTTATTTGGAATGAATTAATTCCTTTATACAAGGTACCACTGTAGTTTGAAACCGCTGCTCTGAGTCCTAGTCTCTGAAGCCATGGAAAACAAATCTGCCCCCTATTCAATATGGCAATTTGGGATCAGATGGTATTAATGATTCCTATAGTCAGAAGAACATTGACATTACCCTTTGAAACTATAGTTAAAATTACTGGAAAATGAGTGAAGGGATTATGTCCTTCCACAGAAAGGTGGAAAAAACCTGTTCTGAAATTGTACTGATAACCCAGATCATTTGCCAGTCACATTGATAACACTGTAGTGCTGTTAAATGCTGTACAGAGATATGAGGTAAATTCGTCCCTTTACTATTTGGTGAGAATGTATATCAAGAGAAATCTGGAAGCCCCCCCCCCCAGTCTTCATTTGGGCCCCTTTTGCATCAATTACTGCCTCAGTGCGGTATGGCATGGATGCTATCAGCCTGTGGCACTGCTGAGGTGTTATGGAAGACCAGGATGCTTCAATAGTGGCCTTCAGCTCCACTGCATTGCTCAGTCTCTTGTCCCTCATCTTTCTCTTGACAATGCCCCATAGATTCTCTATGGCATTCAGGTCAGGTGAGCTTGCTGGCCAATCAAGCACAGTAATCCCATGGTCATTGAACCAGGTTTTGGTACTTTTGGCAGTGTGGGCAGGTGCCAAGTCCTCCTGGAAAATGAGGTCAGCATTCCCATAAAGCTCGTATGCAGAAGGAAGCATGAAGTGTTCCAAAATCGCCTGGTAGACGGCTGCGACCCTTGATTTAATGAAGCACCGTGGACCAACAGCAGCAGATGACATGGTTCCCCAAATCAACACAGACTGTGGAAACTTCACACTGGACTTCAAGCATTGTGCATGGTGTGCCTCTCCGTTCTTCCTCCAAACTTTGGGTCCTTGGTTTCCAAATGAGATGCAGGAGTTGCCCTCATCAGAAAAGAGGACTTTGGACCACTGAACAGCAGTGTAAGAGCGACTTACAAGAGGAATACAACATTTGAAGCCCATGTCCAGGATCCATCTCTGTGTGGTGGCTCTTGATGCACTAACTCCGGCCTCAGTCCACTCCTTGTGAAAATCCCCGACACTTTTGAATGACCTTTTCCTGACAATCCTCTCCAGGCTGCGGTCATCCCTGCAGCTTGTGCTACTTTTTCTTCCACACTTTTACCTTCCACATAACATTCTATTAATGTGCTTTGATACAGCACTTTGGGAACATCCAACTTCTTTTGCAATCTGTACCTTTTGGGGCTTTCCTTCCATATGGAGGGTGTCAATGATGGTTTTCTGCACAACTGTCAGGTAAGGAGTCTTTCCCATGATTGTGATTCCTACTGAGCCAGCCTAAGAGACCATTTAAAGGTTCTAGAACCCTTATGGATTCATTAGATGATTTAAGCCTAGAATATTGTACCTTTTGACACTATTCTAATTTTCTGCGATTGTGAATTTGGGTTTTTTTGTAAGCTGTATGCCACAGTCATCACAATTATACCAAAGTAAGGCTTGACATAGCTCGCTTTACATATAATGAGTCTATCTCGTATATTAGTTTCACCTTTTGCGTTGACTTACTTAAATACATGAACATTTGCATGCTATTCTAGTTTTTCGAGTTTCACCTCTCTCTCTCTCTCTCTCTCTGTGTGTGTGTGTGTGAGAGAGAGAGAGAGAGAGTTGCTGTTGGTCCCTTTTCTTCTGAGAGATCCTATTGGACATGACATGTTGAAAGGAACCTAGAAATGGAACCAAGTATAGGCCTATGTTACTTGTTGAGAGAGTCAGGGAGGGGAAGGACAAAGGAGGTTTTCTTCCAATAAACTGATTTTTCAAGTCATTCAGAGCTTCCTAGGAGGGGCAGAATCAGTCTGCGGTGAAGTTGAGCAGTACTGTACTAGCATAGAAGGTGATTGGTCTAATTTTGGAAAGGCTGCAAGGTCTATCTTTTCAAGTGGCAATCAGTAAAGGGTACAACAACAAATAAACCTGCAGATTATCAGAAGTGCCCAAATGGTAAGAAGGTGGAGGAAAGTTTGGTCAAAAAGCAATAGCTAAATCAGCCTGATTAATATTGTTAGATAATAGCTGTTCTTTGTCAAGTAAGAAGAGGGAGAGATTTTATCAACTGCCACCATACAGGGACTACTCAACATGCAGACTATTAAAGAAGGTCTTTTAAATTAGGACTCGAGACACCAAGTGCTGGTGGGAGGTGTTGCAAGTTGCAAGTCATGGGTGAATGGAGCAACTCATTTGACCCTGGGGAGAGGATGTGCCTTCTCAAGGCATGCCGAGCCTATAAGCTTGAAGTTGCACAGAGCAATGAGTTATCAAAATATATGTGCCTGGAAAATGGATTGGCATGCACTGATAAGGGCAAACTCTCCAACTGTGATAGCAAGGAATAGAATTCAGAGGATGGTAAGTAATTAAGAGAAAAAGTGGATGGTCATTTTGAAGATTAATTGGAAAAGGAACAAGTTAGACATGCATGCCCATGATAATCTAAATATTTCTCATATCAAATCATGTAGGGTTTTGATTGAATTTGCTGTAACTGGCAATGTTTTGTACAAAAAGAAGGCAGTGAGCCAGGCTTAATTCTGTGGGTATGATGTAGGGGACATTTCCTTGGTGGAGTGGAAGTGTCCAATGGAACTGCCCAGTGCTTACCTTGGGGTGCATGGTTTCTGTTCCTTTACTCATAAGCCTGAATAGTGGTCATTATGCATGGATATGTTTTATTGAAATGAACTATTTACACTATAGAGTGATGATAAATCTGAAGGAGGAAAGCTCAGCCTGCCGGATTCCCTTACTCCAACAGAATCCTCTTACTTCTCAGCAGCTGAGTTCTTCTGGGTCATGAGATGCATTTATATGGGTTTTTGGCTTCTGGCACCTTCATGTACATTCCTTGGGAGTGGAAAATAGGTTGACTTTCTGATTCGAAAGGTGAGGCAGCCACTTCAGGTGAGATATTCTGTCTATTGATCCTTTCAGAGCTTTGTCCTGGACTGAAATCTGTGTAGCATCCTTAATAAATAAGTTGGATGTGCATGTGAAGGAGGTTACTCTTGTGCGTGTGAAGGGGTTTACTCACTGGATTTGCAGACCACAACAAACAGGGAGGGGTAACCAGAAGTCATAATAGGACCTCGAGGTGATCTTAACCAGTTGAAGAAATGGACCAAAACAAAACAGTTCAACAGGGAAAAGGTGAAGTTTCCCTCTTTCTTTGGAGGTTTTTAAGCAGAGGCTGGATGGCCACCTGTCGGGGATACTTTGATGGGGCTTCCTGCATGGCAGGGGGTTGGACTACATGGCCCTTGAGGTCTCGTCCAACTCTATGATTCTATAATTCTATGAAACGCAGTTTCGCATAGGAATGCATTGGGAACAGACTAATCCATTCCAGAGGCTAGAATAAAGACAAAAATAACTGGGGGGTTTTCCTAGGTACATGCAGAATGGGTTTTCATCTTGCGAAGCATCCTATAGGGATTTTTTGTCATGCAAGGCATACCTATTCACAGATTTTTTTCTTCCTACAAGTTTTTGTCTTATGAGGGATTTGTCTAAAGAGGTACCATTGTACCTTGAAAGGTGGTTGACACTCTCCTTCACTAGAGATGTTGAAGTAGTGGTTGGAAGGCTGGCTGTCAGAGATGCTGTAGATTTCCTGCTTCAACAGGGGTTTGCACTTGATAACACTAGAGGTCCTTTTGGCTCTTATTATTCTGATTTGTCATAGCTGGTATGTGACAATGAGTGTGCATCAGGCACATCTGTAAATACGAAAGGGACTTGAGCAAGCCTTTATCTTTGAAGACTATAGCTTTACTATAAGCCACAGCACATCTAAACATCATCCAAGATGCCAGTGGTTCCCAGCCAGTGTTGCAGAGAGTTTTTGTAACTACAGTGTATAACAAACAGTTTGTATAACATAAAACCTATACAACATAAAAAATTCTGGAGAGAGGGGAAATTTGCTTAACATAATTGCCTATGGGGTGAATCGGTACAACATAAAAATGGGCTTACTCAGTTTTCAATGCATTCCTATGGGAAATTTGTATAAAGGAAAATTTGCTTAACACAATTTCATTTGGAATGAATTAATTCCTTTATACAAGGTACCACTGTATTGCTAATTCACTCTCTCTCATTCCTCATGCCCTGCAAATGTAATATGGCCATCTCCTGCCAACACTTGATACCAACGATGATCTATTTAGCATGTAAATGGCATGGACATTCAGTTTTCTAACATTCCTCTGACCACTAATTTACCATAAATAATAAAATACAATCACTGATTGCCTGTGTGTATATAAATACCCTTCTCAGGAAAAGGGTAGTGGAGGATTTGTCTTACATTACATTGGCAAAACGATTGAGCATACACAAAAGATGGGAAACCACTGCTTAATACTACCAACATTAAAACAAATGTAGTGGTACACAAAATTCTGCCCAGGAACCAATGCAAATACACTGTGGGCAAAGGAGAGTTACCTTTCCAACTCTGACAGATAATACCACTTGATATTAAACTTTAAATTGCTTCCAAATGATTGCCCATATTTCCAAATATTCATTTGTTGCCTTTTATCAGCAGAAAGGCATCTTTCTTCACTGCTGTGCTGATGAAGTGCTATAGATTTCTTTATGATTCTTTCTGTTTCCAGGTTTCTACCTCTGGATGGAAGCTCACCCATGCACCATTATGCATATTTTTGCCGGACCTGTTTTCGAAGTTTAATTGCTAGGACTGGACCAAGTTTCAGCACATCAGTATAATGGCAACCTTCAAATATAGTATGTAACTAATTTTTTGACATTTGTAAAATGTTTATACAAGGTGGGTTACCAGGTTCCATGCGGCAACAAAATCAACAAAAGTTTGGGGGCCCAGTGCCCCCAATCATTCCCATGTTTACGCTATCCTTTGCTTGCATCCACCAGCAGGATGCCAAAAAAAAGCAAGTCCTGTTCATCATGAAATTCAAGATACTGTAGAATGCTTGCAATCAAAATTCAAACAAAAGCCTGTTCCTACATGAAATTGGTTGCTTGTAGATTGGCCTCACATGTCCCTCATTCTTGAAACGTTTATCTAGTAATTCTATTGGAAACTCATGAATAAGAGAAATAGACAAGCTCTGAAGTGGAAATCTCCAGGGTTAATGGAGCAGAACTCGCTCGGCTGATCAGAGTAAAGGAAAGCCACGGTCTCTTCCTCCCTTCTGCAAACTAGAAAATGCCCTTGGAGGCCTGAAATTCACCTTCTTTTATGTGGATCAAATCATGGAAACTGCCATAGTTGTCTGAAATGTGCCCGATCCACTTGTGTGCCCCTGTCCCCTCTTTTTAAGTGTGTCATAACTGCCAGTTCCGGCTATTAAATCCTATCCTTTAATAGCCATTTAACTCCTCTGTCTGTTAAAATCTTCTGCTTCTAGAAATCCTGAACTGGAATCCAAGCTTCTGTCAATCTAATTAGTTTTGAAATGCAGTATTTCTAGAACATAGAGATCTAAATAAGCAGCTTAATGTTATATTAAAAGCCAGCATCTTTCCATAGCCCTTAATACTTTTTAGAGCAAAACTGGAATTAATGTTGAACAGTATTCTACAAGGACTTCAGTTTATCCTTCCCTCAAACACAAATGATAAAGGGGAGTAACTATAATGATTTGCCAGGAGACTGGGGAAAAGGTGACCAGCTACTGATGACTCTGCTTCAGCTGTGACCATCTGAAAGCTAAACACATTAAATATGATTTTTAATAAGATGCTAATGCACATTCAAATCCCACTACAGACAAGATTTATGTTATGCAACAATTTCTAATACCCTGTGAATGCCTAGTTAGGCAAGTCCAGCAGTGGAAAATATGAGGGAGTAAACTTATTTGTTATTTTCTCCCCAACTGTAAATGCTACCATAAATACCAGTAGTCCTCCTCAAACAATTTGGGGTTATGGTGGTGGAATAAAACAAAAACAAAAACCCACATGAGCCACTGTTAATATTGCATAGCAATCTGATACTAATTATTTTAGAAATTTGGTCATGGAATGTGGAGTGATTCCACCCGTTCTGCCCAGCTGCACATACTTGTCTTTGCAACTAATAATAACAGAGTTGTGTGGTGTATGCTTGTGGGCGCCTGGTTTGTAGGCATGCATAGGCCATGCCAGATTGATTGGTGGATGGGCAATGGAATATCTTGTGCACAGCTGACTGATGATTGGTTTGGTGTGTTTTGAATATAAAGGAACACAGAACAAATGGGTTTAGATCAAATCAAGTTGAAAGTTCATTTAAGCTGAAATACGAGAATACAAGACTCACTGGAAGAGGCTATAATGTCAGGAAAAGCTGCAGGTATAGGAAAAGAATGAAATAGGTTGACGGAACAAAATGGTGCCTTTTTTGCAAGAATTGAATGGGGCTGTTAATAAGAGGATGCCATGCAGATGTCATGGCCTGTTGCTAACAACTGTCACTTGGTTCTGGTGCTTCTCTATTTTTTTTTCAGAACTTGCAAACCTGGAGAGAGGCATCTGAGAAATGACGAAGGGGATGAAGGATGCTCATGCTCATGGTGGGCTCTACTTATGAGCCTTGATGGTCCTGATGAATTGCTCGGGGGATGTTGATCATTGCCATATTCTCATCTTCCTTGAGAAAACTGGGAAATGTTAAATGAATATGCATTGAATAAATTCAGTTATAAATGTTCTCTGAATGTATGTGGTAGGTTCATCAAGGCAAAGAGTAGTAAAATTGTTGTTATAGATCATCAGCACTCTGTGTTTGTTTACTGCTCTTTGTTGTCCAAAATACTTGACATGTGTTATCCAATTCATACACTAGCCATTCTAAAACAACTTGGAATTTCTTTCTATTACTTTGTATTGCAGATACGGGAAGGCCAGGGGGAGTAGCTTGTTGAAAGGCATGTAGTATCGTGGTATCTGAAAGGGAGAGTGCTTATTTCCTTCCCATGTTCACATCAGTCAGGTTTATTACACGAGAGTCTTTCCTGTGGAATCAGCACCATGGCAGGATGACTGGGGCCAGGGGCCAACTTAAGATTCTCTGATGCCCTAAACTGTGTCGAGATTAAAATACTTCACAGCATTATACATACTCCAGTGTCTCATTTTAATAGATATTTTAGTTTGGGTATTTAGAGGCCCTTCATAAGCTGAGGTTGTAAGTGATACAGTGCGCTTAAAGTCAGTATTGAGAATGAATCATACAATTCACTTCAGCCATGCACTGTTACAGCAGCTCTGTTGGGCAAAACCTCCAAGCAAGTAGCTTTTATGATTTGCTGGAATAGACAAAGGTATCTCCCATTAAAAAGCACTTTTATAAGGGCTGCTACCTGCCAAGCTTTGATCTCTCAAGTGGCTTCTCCTGAAATAATGATTGCCCTACCACCAGATAATATATCCTTTTCCCCAGTGTCTGGGCGATCAGAAACACCTCTGTGTCAGGAAATGATTTTTAAAAATAAAAATAAAATAAAATAGCTATTTAGCTAATTCATTCCAGCAGATTATAAAACCAGCAGCCCACATCTTAAAGCATACCTGCAAATAAATGGCTGCTTTTGAAAAGGGCAAACTCTGCACACCTCCTGCAAGGAAGCTCTTCATTATTTTGAAATGACCCAGGATAGATTTAAAATGATTGCAAGGCCCTAATGACCTTATAGCAATTTTTGTGGGACTCGCTTGAATTCTTCATCTTGTTTCTCAAGCTGATAAATGCCCATGTACAGTTAATGTCTTTCTTCAAAATCAACCACAATGATAAAACAGTTTCTTTTCCTGGAAGGTTTAAGAGATTTTGAACAATCAGGCCGATATTAAGAACTTCCATGAGCATACATTTTGAGGGCTCATTATTCCTGGTTGGAACACCTTGGAGGGAACCAGGACCAAGCATTTATTCCCCCCTAGAGGGCACTAGAGCAATACTTGTAATATATCGCTCACTATGGGGTGTGGGGGAGTAGGGAGAACAGAAAATCCAAACTCAAACAGAAAATAATAAAGCATATCAAAAATATTCCTTAGAGGGTATTTCATTTAGTGTCCTGTTTTGCTTTATTTTTTGTGTGGAGGGGGGTAGCAGGTAAATTTGTGTTCTGCGTTTCTTATTCTCATGTTTCTTCTTAGGACGTTCTGATTTTAAAAACTAAAGAGACATAGAGTCCTGTCCCTTTAATATTTTTTAAGCAGAAATAGTGGAATCAGTAGCTTTTTATATCACTCTGAGACAAGCTGTGTCTGCCAACATTTTTCTGCTGCTGTGCAATTCTTTTTCTGTCTAATTATTTAGAGTGTGAGATGCCTTGCCTTGTCATTCCCTTTATCCATTTTTCTAATTTCTCTCTCACTCATAATCACTTGAGGATACAAATGAATGTGGAACACTAGAACAAAAGATGAGAACCATTCAGTGCTCCTGGTGTCATTGAACTAAAGCGCCATCGTTCTTCACCTTGACTATACTGTCTGGGGCTGATGGTAGAAGTTGTTGTTGAACAACTTCTGGAAGGCCTCAGGTGGTGCACTCTGGCTCTAGGGTAGCATCTTTCAATCATTTGTTCTCTAGATGTTTTTTAACTTCAGGTCCCCCACATCTGAACCACTGACAATGACAACTGTGAGTTATTGGTTTCTGGTGAGCAAACCTCACAGTCTGCTCACCAGCTGTGCAAATGCTGCTGAATGCTCCTGCATTGCCTCCTAAATGCAGACATTGTGAGATATCGGTGGCTCTTCCAAATCAAAATGTATAAATCATTGTTGGGAAGCCCAGGAGAACAATTGAGCCTGTCAAAGAGGGAATAAATATCATAGGTCGCAATGAGAAAACAGACAGTGGATACACAAGGCATCTCTAGTTCAAAATCTATATTTTTAAACCAGAAATATTTAAACCCTTCAGGATTTGCCTCCAAAAAAACCATGTAAAAATATTTAAAAGATATAAAGAGATAGACCGAGGGAACAGGAAAAGAGAAAAGGAAAGCAACCCAGGTTTCTATGGCATCTTTTGTCTCCAAGAGCCAATATTGAATTCATTTCTGCAAGAAACTGCAAGGCAAAGAAATCAATTTCCTGAATAGAATTAGCAGTATAAAATGATGCCAGTAATTCTCAGTTAATTGTATCAAGCCTCACCTTCACTTGTCTCTGCAGTGCCATATTGTTATTAGTGAGCCTCATTCATTTTCACCTCTGGCAGCTGAATGTTGGGAAAGAGTGAGTGAACCAAGAAAAACAAAGTAAAAACGAAGCCGGCAGAAGCCCTGGGAAAGGACGCTTAAAGTGACAGCAGAGATTTTAGAGGGTTTGACAATGACACTTGACAAGAAGAGATGGGCACAAAATGGTAAAATAGCATTTCGTTTCATTTTTTTGTATCATTCAGTTTTGTTTCGTTTTGTTTGAAATGATTTTTTTAAAAAAAACTTTCATTTTTCATTTCATTTTGTTTCACTGTTAGTGTACTGTGTGTGTGGTGCTTGTGTAACTTGATCAGGCATGGGGAAAAACAGGATTTTTAAACTTTTTTTTCTAATTTTTTTGTCGCCCCCAAGCACTGATTAGCTGTAGCTTGGGGTTGGGGCAGAAAAAATGTTTAAGAAACCCTCCTTTCCCTCCACCTGATGGCATGGGAGAAAAGGAGAGATTTTAAAACACTCATTTTCTTTTCTTTTCTTTTGCCATGCCAATCGCCAATTAGATGTAGCTCGGGCGTGGAGCAGCAAAAAAATGTTTAAAAATCCCTCCTTTCCCCCCACCTGATGAGATGGGGGGAAAGGAGGGATTTTAAAACATATTTTCTTCTTTTTTTCTTTCTTTCTTTAAAAATCCCCTGGTTTCCCACACCAGGTGCGTTGGGGGGAAAACCACAGGCTTTTTCCCCCATAGGAATGCATTGCTTCAATGCATTCGTATGGGAAAACGAAAAACGGAATGGAACAGAATGAAAATTTATGTTTCGTTTTGTTTCATTTTTCTTTGAGGGGGTGGTTCGTTATTCATTTTGTTATGCAGCAAAATAAATAACAAACAATGAAATGAATAAAAAAATTGTTTCGTGCCCATCTCTATTGACAAGTGATCGGAAACAGTATGATGCTTATTAAAGAATACAGGTGGTGTAAGTATGAATTTGGGTTTCAGCAAAGGCATCCCTGAAGTACCAAACAAATGTTCAGTTTTGTCAAGATTATTAGTTCTCATTTTTTTCTATTGCAAGTACAGAATTCCATTATGCATCTCTAAACTTAAGTTCAAAGCTCTGTCAGCTGGTAAGACTGACTGGCAGGTGGTAGGTCAAAACTCATCCCTAGGGCATGGGAGCTTTGACAGTTACAAAGATGTAGTTGCTCTGGGGCAGGCTTAGTATTAGTAGGTGGATCCTGGTCAAGTCTCATGCGGTGATGGAATAACTAAATAGTGTCCAAGTATACTCAAATGATTTATTTTACTATTGCATATATAGCACAAGTGAAAATCTCATGCATATAGAAGTTAGCAGATCTCATTGGATATATACTTACAAAACCCAGAAAGAAGATAGAAGAACCACCAATGTCAATTGGGCAGTGAGCAAATTTGCAATAAAAATGAAGTAAAATAAAAATAAAAATCCCACCCTCATCAACCTTGAACCATTCTTTGCACATGTTGTTATTTGCCATCTTTTTTGTGCTATTAATTTTTTAAGGATTCCTCAAGCTTCAGCTGTTAGTTACACATAACTCGACAGCTCTTGTCATCTTTTTTTTGTCATCACCGCCACTTTTGATGCAGGTCAGATCAAAGTTCATGATGGAATTATTAGCAAAGACACTGTGTCTGGTATTGTCTTAATACCTCTGTCAATTGTAAGTACAATTTGTTGGCCAATGTTGTCCTCAGCAATGCCCAGGAATTTATTTTTTACAGTGATGGAAAAACCAAGGGAAAACTAGTGTATACCTGAACAACCTTTTTGTTGAATAACCAGTGTGTTAGTCCAAATACACATTCTCACTTTTATTCTAGGTCTTCTTGAGGATAAAGCCTTTCTATGATGTGCTTGATTTCTACTAGTTCTTGACAGCTTCAAACAGCTTGGAAGAGTCAAAGGTCCTGTTATAATCCATACACAGCCCTTCCACCATTCTTTTTGGGGTATATGTGTTGCTCCAGGATTCCAGTCATTCACATAATGGTACAACCAAAGACCCTGAATGTTCATTACCATTGTGGAAAGACAGCTGGTATAGTGTGGTGCTAGAGTGTTAAGACTAAATCAAGGGAGAACACTGTTTCAATCCCAAGTAACCCTAAACCTTCCTTTGTGATTCTGGAAATGCATGGACTCTGAGCCTGTTGTACTTCACAGCATGGTTTATAATATAAAATGGAAAGTGACCAACTGTGTGACCTTGAGCTCCTCAGAAGGAGGGTGATAGAAGGGCCATCAACAATTAAAAAAATGGCATGCCCACAGTAATATCTTCCACTAATTTATTATTTATTATTTATTTATTATTTATTAGGTACATTTATATACCGCGACCTTTTTCCGTACCGGAACTCAGGGCGGTTCACAATAAAATAGATAAAACCAGCAGAAGCACAGTTCTAAAGAGCAAAACAATATAAAAAGGTACAAGAGGAAAATAAATAAATAAATAAACAGGATAAAAATGGCAAGGAGGGAAACCCTTGGCGGGGTTCCCTTGCAACTCCTCAGCCTGTGGCTCTCCACTTTGTTTCCCTTCTCCTCACGCCCCAGCTTTACATCAGAACTGGGAAGAACAGCCTGTAGACACGGGTGCTTCATATTTCTATCTCCGGAGATACATACGAGTACAAACCACAAAACCAATGATCAGATGAGTGGAGAGACTCTCTGCCCCGCCACCTTGCTGAAGTGGCCAACCTCATGGGGAGGTAGGGAAGGGCCATCCTGGCCCAGCACAGTAGCAATGGAGCCCTGCACTGCGAGGAGGCTGGTGAGTGGTTCCAGGGGGGCAGGATTGGGCCACCACAGTACCTGTGATTCCCTTACAACTGCTCACCTTCAACTGTGCCGTGGTTCGTATTTGTAACTCCGGAGATACGAGTACGAAGGGCCCGTGTGTATTTTAAAACGTGTATATTAAAATTAGTACTTTAATGTACTGTATTCATTGT
The DNA here is from genome assembly GCA_023846285.1 of Phrynocephalus versicolor. Lineage (NCBI taxonomy): Eukaryota > Metazoa > Chordata > Lepidosauria > Squamata > Agamidae > Phrynocephalus > Phrynocephalus versicolor. The sequence goes on along the minus strand of JAHTLZ010000007.1, from coordinate 9,224,392 downwards.
ATTTAAATGTTTTAGTGTTTTAATTTTTTTGCAATTTGGATGTCTTGTCTTAATTGTTTATTTTGAGCTGCCCAGAGACCTTTCAGTAGTGGGCGGCATACAAGCTATATTAAATAAATAAATAAATAAATAAATAAATAAATAAATAAATAAATAAATAAATGTGCAAGAGCCTGAGGAGGAGGTTGCAGGGAAACTGCCGGTCTCTTCAAAAGCCTCCTCCCTCACATTTCTTGACAAACATGGACTGTGGCCACACATATTCTAGTTCTCTGACAATTTTAAAGATTTAACTGATTTTATTTAGCAAAGACCCAAGTTTCTGCTTTTGTTCTTTAATTGAGTCATTGTCCTTTTGTCTTTTGATGGAATCCAGAAGACAAAGCTTAGTTTAAAGCCTGCACTCCAGTTTCAGTTTACTTAAATCCGTCATTTTCGGGGGGGGGGGCTGATATGGCACATTGCAGGGGGGCACCGTTCTCCACACACCACCTTATAAGGTTCTTTATGCAACTTATTTGATCCCAATTTGGCCTGTATTTCTTTCTTGGACAAAACAGGTTAAAATGGCTGCCTTAAATGACCCTCCTCCCACCCACCCATCCAGCTACTTCAAATGGCTTCGTGTTTCATCCAGCAATATTGCAACACTGTATGGCTTTATTCATTTGAAGCAAGCCTTGCTCATCTTCCTCTAACATAATATTCTTTTCATAAACCAGTCTAAATTAAGCCTTCTTGTGGACTTTAATCAGAGGATGAGATTAGGTTGGAGAGAAAGGCATAATAGTTCTCAAATCCAAACAGTTCACTCCATGCTATTAAGAGTACTCTCTGACTCAACCAAGAAATGTGCCCAATAACCAGAAGCAAATGAGAGAGGGCAGCACATTGCAACAGAAATTTCTGGAAGAGTGCAGTTTTCTGCATCTGCCTATTAAACTAATGAGAAAGCAGCATTCAAGACCCAGGGAACCATAATATGGCTGTCTATAATTGCAATTCCAATCCTGCTAGAGCATCTTAAAAATTCAGGTATCACAATATCCATAGCTACCTAGCTTCCTTGCCTGAAAGCCTCTGATGAATGTAGGAAAGTGAATTTTTTCTTCCCCCCAAAATCCAAACTTGCCTGTGGGCTTACGTTTTTGCATTAATATTCTGTGCTAGTTAGTACAAAGGGTGGTGGAGCTCTCTTGTATGCCACAGTGCTATCATTCGCTCAGCAAAGGAATCCCATAAGCTTATCAAGTGAGAACCCATTAAAGGAGTTTCTAAGGCATAGCCATAAAAGTTAATTGAATCAAAATCCTATTTCTGGTGCATGGATTCTAATGAGATAATAGATACTGCAGGGCAGGCTCTCCTCCCTGCCATTAACACCCCTTGCATTGTTGAAGGAATCTATAGGGAGCCATTGTTTCCTAGAGAAGGAGAAGGAGAATGAATTGAGAGTTTCATAGGAATTGCTCACTGAGCACTATGGAATATCATAAAGGTGGCTTTTGGTCCAGCAAGTATGTAATTAGGAAGGAGCTGCACAACAGATATGCATTTAGTAAGCGTGGACTGTATCAAGATGGCAACTAGCTTCTAATCTGAGATGCAGAGGACTGCAGTAAAAATCATGAAAATATAAAGGCAATTTCCTTGCAGTTATTCATTGGGTGAAGAATGATCCTCCTCCTTGTTTACTGGTGGGTGGTCAGACTAGGTGATGTATCATAATCTACACAACCAAAGAAATAGAAAAGGTGATAATCCTTGTAATGTTTTGTCACAGGGACGGAAACCATGCAATCAAGGGTCAAGGGCCTTGAACATTCTTTTTGGCAGGGGCTATGATATCATTAACCACTCTCTCTGAGCTGGACTTCTGACTTCTCACTATATACTCAAATATGAGATAGATTGATTCAGTTAAAAGAAGCCACAGCCTGAAGTTCGCAAGACCTGAAAAAAATCCGTTCACAACTGGAATTTTTGAAGATCACTAATTCATAGTTACTGATTCACAGTGTGCCTTAATTGAATCACTGCCCTGTTAAAAATAGAGATTGTTTTTTAAAATGCACATAATGAAGCCAAAAGCACATGATGAGCACTGTATAGTGTTGTGAGTACATGTTTGTGGTGTGGATGCGGTTGTCTCCTTTATCGTTATCTCTGTTGTTGCCTTATTGGATTTTTAGTATTGTTTGGTTTCTTTTCGGATAGGTTGTTTTGTTATAATTTGTTGTTAATCACCCTGAGTGCCCGTGGGAAAATCGGGCGGTCAATAAGCGCATATATAAATAAATAAATATAAATTGTGATAATGAAAAGTATTTGAACATAGTTTGATTTTGAGTGGCCAGTTAAAAGCCACTAACTTTACAGAAATCATGCCCCCTACTTCTTGTATTTTTGACTCTTCAGATGAAAACTGGATAGCTCTGGGGACTGTCATGAAGAGCTGCAGCACTTCTCAGTTTATCCCAACACTGCTAATCGGAAGATACATGAAGTAGCTTTATATCAGCTCAAACTAACAGACCAAAACATGTCTTTGGTCCTCCCCAATTTTCTTTTCTTTTCTTTTCTTTGGCAAAGGCCTTTTCCATTACCCTTTTCTCTGAAATAGAAATGCTAAGGATTGAACCTGGGACCTCCATATATTGCTAGGCTAGTATTCTACCCTGAATTACTGACCCTGTCCGACTTCGGATTTAGCTTATTCAGAGCAGCATGCAACTGTGTGATGTCAAAAAACAAAAACACCACCTTGGGTCTCAGAAATACTGTAAATCTGATAGTTTGCATTGCTGTCTCGGAACCCAAGGCAAGACAGATTCCCTGACCAAGAGGGGATTTGCTTGACCTTGAAGCTGCCAACCCCCTACTCTCCTATTTTACAAGTTTGTTTGTTTGTTGTATTAATATTGCACACAGATGTGCAATATAAATTGGATGATACCTCAACCAGTATGCTTGTTTCTCCCTAACATCTCACAGAGAGAAACATGTTATTGTTTTTTTTTTTAAAAAAAAACAACTCTTGGTGTTATCGTTGTATTATAGCTATTAGGCCATGATAATGCTACCTCTAAGTGCTACAGCTCTGAAAGCTGTAATAACTTAATGGAACCAAAACTGAAAAGCAGTAATGGGATCAACACTTCCTCTAACACAAAATTCAGCTGGTGTGGTAGCCGCAGTAGGGAGGGTGAGAAACTAAAGGATTTCTGCATTTTCTGTGAAACCCAACGCTTGTACAAGTAACAGAAAATTCAGGTGAAGAAAATGTATGGGACAGAGCAAACAATAGACACCTAAATGTGAATTGAGTATGCTGAAGAACTATGAAATGCTGACTCTCTGTGGCTGGAGGGAAAGAGGGAACAAAGTGTTTGGGACAGGAGGCTAACTAAATAACATGGAATTTTGCTTTAAAGCACAGTTGAAGATGCAAGCAACTAAAAAAAATGAGTTTACTAGTCTTAGTACACCAGTGGGAAGGTGGCTTATGATGCAGTTTATTTTATTTTAACCTTAGGGCAAGGTTGCAAAGCATTGGGTATAATGAATAAGGCCTCAAGATACTGTAGAACTTAGAACAAGGACATACAACCCACTGAATATTTTTGTGGTCTTTCAAGTGCATTTTTGAGACCTATGGGTTCTTTAGTCTCTCTTCTCTGAAATCAGGAAACCACAAACACTGATGACAGACAACTTCCTCAACACTATTGAAGTGAGGTCTGTTGCTGTAGCTCAGTTAGGAGAGAGAATTTTGCTCCTTGCTGTGAAAGGAAGCTTGTTCTCATTGCTAATGGGACACCAACAGGTTTCAACCGTCCTCTTTTTCCTGCTGCTTGGTAAGTTTCATGTGATGTATTTATCCTCCATAAGAGCATAAGATGTGCTTTTGTGTGTGAGACCAAACTCAGTCTGGCCCAGGCCACTTAGCTGCCTTTAGGTGCCCACAAATCGGTGTGTGGAGATGTCACCTTTTTCTAGACATTTGTTTTCTGCCTGATATACACAGTTGCACTTCCTCTGTCTACTGGACATTCATTCCATTTAATGGCTTTGGCTGCCAGCCACTGGCACATATGCCTTCCATATGGTCCTTTCCATTTATGGTTGGTAATGAGTCATGCAGTACTGAAGAATTAGATATTCATGTCTATTGGCTATCAGCACTGCGTCTCCAATCTGCAACGTTTGTGGTGCCTCTTTTCATGCCGAACATAAGGATGAGATCATTATTTTCATCTTTAAATTACTTCTGTTTGATTGATTTTTAGACTGCCCATCTGGCAGCAAGACCACTCTGGGTGGTTTATCAAGCACTTGATTCCGTACTTACCACAGGTTGCTTTTGTGTCTATTACATTTTATAGAGCAGTGGTGCTCCAGATGTTTTGGACCACAACTCCCAGAATTCCAAGCCTGTACTGCCAGTGAAAAAGGACTGTGGGAGTTGTGGTCCAAAACATCTGGAGTGCCGAAGGTTCGCCACCACTGTTATAGAGGATTGCCCATAAATGATGGCAATGTTTCCATCTGTTTAAAGATCCAAAATATGCTTAAAGGAATCCCCACCATGGTGTACTGAATAGAGTGAAGCACGAGGGTTCAGGAGAACAGGGTTTGAATCTCCACAGTCCACACAGCCATGGAAACTCCCTGAGGGAGTAGAGTTTGTAAAACCACTCCTTAAACATCTCGCTTACTCTGAAAGCCCTATAAGAGTCAATACGTTTTGACTTGACAGCAAACATACATATACAACACTTGAAAATGCATGTGTTTCAGAAAGGAGCATGTGCAAAATATATGGAAAGTACTTTGTATTTGGAATAATAGCTCTACACTTTCCCAGATTGTGTTTTCTGTACTGTACAATATTGTGTCAACAGAAATTGGTAGTAATGGTTTTTCACTAATATTTGGATTTCATGGCAATATATCTAAATCAAGATGTTACCATCTTAAATGTGACATGTCGGAATTGCACTCCCAAAAGTTATATGTAGTGGCTTGTGAGAAATGACAACCCTTTCCCGCTCTGAAAACCCAATTTATATTGACAAAATCAGTACTGGGCTGGAAAACATTAAGCATCACCACCTCTCACAGAAATAATGATAGATAGATAGATAGATAGATAGATAGATAGATAGATAGATAGATAGATAGATAGATAGATAGATAGATAGATAGATAGATAGATAGATAGATAGATATAGATATATAGATATAGTGTGTGTGTGTGTGTGTGTGTGTGTTGCATCATTACAGTTGTGACCGACTCTTCATGACCCCATGTCCATGGAGTTTTCTTGGCAGGAATACTGGAGTAGTTTGCCAGTTCCTACTCCAGGTGCCTACAGAAACTGGTATTCCCTGGTCTTCCATCCAAGTACTAACCAGGACTGACCCTGCTTAGCTTCTGAAATCAGGCGATATTCAGTTGTCTGGTAAAAGTATATTTAATCATTACTGCTATGGATTGCAGCTATACATGGAAACATTTTATTTATAAGCTTACTTTGCTTGGCTGTGCAATAAATAAATAAATAATGAAAATCTGTATGCAGGAAACTGTGGAAAATGAAGAAACCAGACAGCAAATTAGCAAGATAAAAATGAAGATTTTTTTTTTAAAAAAATCAAACTATACCAATGCAGCAAAACTGGGTGCACTCTTTCTCTTTCACTCTCCTCTTGTTTCTCCCATTCAAAGGGCACTGTGTTTCCTAAGCTACAACTTTGAGATAAAGTTTACAGTATCTGTAAATACTGCTGGGTGATGTGTGTAAAACAAAAAATCTGACTTCTGTTCTTCTAATCAAGTTACCTAAATTGTGATCAAGGTGTCTCCTCTGCCAGGTATCGATTCAAGGTACTCAATTTATTATAGCTAACTCAACTGACATGTTATGGTTTGCACACAGATCTCTACGCAGGAGAAAGGATGGTGACTATTCAGAAGGGACCTCTCTATCGAGCAAAAGGCTACCATATTACTATCTGGTGTAATGTCAGTGACTACCAGGGACCAGTGCAGCAGAATTTCCAGTGGTCTGTATATAAGCCATCTGCCCCAGACAGAGAGCTTCAGATAATCAGCACACTAGACCATGCAAACTTTCCATATGCAGTCTACGCTGCACGTGTCAAAAGTAAAGAAATATACATCGAAAGGATCCAAGGGGATTCTGTCCTGCTGCATCTCACGGATCTCAAGGAGGAGGATACTGGCGAGTATGAATGTTTCACACCCAATACAGATGAGATTTACCATGGGACGTACAGTGGAAAAATGAACCTCTCGGGTATGATAGAGAAGTCACTGCTTGAAAGAATTATCTGATCTTTTATTACGACTGCCCCCAAGCTGTCCACCACCACTATGCACCTCTCAGTCATATTGTACTAGAGTGTCCATCACTTCCCAACAGCTGTTGCTGAGCTGGATAAAAGCAAGAGATGGTGTGAAAAGTCAGTGATTAACATCCAGATAGTCACAGATTCTCCAGCTAAACTTTAATGTTCTTTAAAGGTTCATTGTTCTTCAACCTCTGTTTGCCTCTATCAAGTAGCTTTTTGCCTATTTGGTCCTTCCTTCTTTTCATGAAAGATTTGAGTTGGAACTATTCCATACACTATTTTCAGGCCCTTGGATTGCACAGAAAACGGGAACACAGGCAGCAACCGTACACTGAGTCAGATCAAAGGTCCTGCCGTTCCATTACTGCGAAGTCTTATTGGCAACGTCTCACCAGAGTTTTATGCTGCATTCTTTCCTAGCTGAACTTGGTGCTTCCTGGTGATATCTCAAATAAGTTGTAAGAAGACCTGACTGCACCCAAAATCAGACAGAGCTGGGTGCCTTTAAGGTGGTATAGAGATACTCTGCATGATCCATTCCATGCATGACAGTCAAACATTGTTCACAAGTTCACTATTGTGAACTATACAATTGTGAACAATTACAATTTTAATTGTAAGCCGCCCAGAGACCTTTGGGTAGTGGGCAGCATATAAGTTGTATAAATGTATAGGTAGGTAGGTAGATAGATAGATAGATAGATAGATAGATAGATAGATAGATAGATAG
>JAHTLZ010000007.1:9116626-9217274 GCA_023846285.1 Phrynocephalus versicolor | reverse complement strand
ATAGATAGATAGATAGATAGATAGATAGATAGATAGATAGATAGATATCGTGAGTTTTTCAGTCTGTTTGGCCATATTCTGGAAGTTTTTCTTCCTAATGTTTCGCCAGACTCTGTGGCCAGCATATTCGAGGCCAAGTCGCTCAGGAAACTAGGAGCTCTCTCTGTGCTCTGGGTCCTTTGCTGACCATAGCATCTGTTGTATTTTTTGGTGGATCTAAATACTGTTTGTAGGTTGTGTTTTTTCAACACTTTGTTCCTGCAGTCTGTGACTCCTTTCATGTATGGCAAAAATACTTTGTTGGGAGGCGTGTATTTTTTGTTCTTCAGTGTGGTATTGTTTTTTTGGTTTGATGGCTCTTTTGATTTCGTTCTTGGAATAGCCACATGCTTGTAGGGCCCAATTCAGGTGGCTGAGCTGAGTGCTGAGGAATTCAGCTTCACAGTTTCGGTTTGGCAACAATCAAGAGCTGTGCAGGGAAATGCATTATCCCGCCTCTCTGTCTGATTGGCCAGCACCAGGGAGAAGGAAATATTACCTCGGAGGCTTCTTCCTTGTTGGGGTTTAATCCCACACGAGCCCAGAGCAAGGTAAGAGATTGGTTGATTGTGTTCCTCTGGTTATGAATGCCAGCTGGGCTCCGCATTCTGTTTTGGAAGCTGACCACTTTCAAAATGAAAAGCCCATCTCTAATGGTCAGGTCAGTATTCTATAGTTAATCCCAAATGGAAGAGACCAGTTGACTCAAGTGTTGATTTACCATTTTGCAGTTGACTCTGTCAGGGTCTAGCAATACTGGCCATTATGTCTTTATCTCATCTTATTATTTTAGTAATACCAGACACACTTTCTGCCACTGTGAAGATGCAGGCCTTCCACCGAAACCAAGGGGATTCATTAGAACTCATTTGTGAGGTATCAACAGCATCAGAGCAGCATACACATGTCTCTGTTTCCTGGTACCTTCTTCAAGACAAAGGGGCTGGGCAAGCCCAGAAGATCCTTTCTCTGTCCAGAGATTTTGTCTTGCATCCAGGATCTTCTTATGCTCAACGATTTTCATCAGGAGATGTCAGGCTAGACAAAATTGGAGAAAAAGAATACCAGTTGTCCATTGTCAGCCTACAGCCTGCAGACCAAGGGGAAATGTACTGTGAGGCAGTGGAATGGATTCAAGATCCTGATAAAACTTGGAAAGACATTGCTTGGAAACGAAGCAATAGAACATCCCTGACCATCAGAAGCCTTGGTAAGATCTGTATTTTCCACCAGTCATACATGCAATTAGGGGCCAGCAGTGACTTGAAAGTCTGCGGGGGAAACCATTGTATATAATTGTGGATAATCTGATTTCCTGGTTTATTTGATCGCCCCTCCATACAGTTCTGAGAGCTCAGCAGATTTTGATTTTGAATGTCAGTAGATTTTATGTTCTTTTACAGCTGAAAGCTCCATTGTACATGGCTGCAGTGCTGAAATGTACTTTTCTACATTTAAGCATTACAATAAATTTAAAAATTGTAGTCTCAGTACTGAAGCCTGTCTTCCAGTACTGAAAACAATTGCCTGTAAAAGATCAAAGTTCAATGATTTTCACCCAGCCACAAGCAGCAGTGATCAGTTCACACAGTGGAAGAACAAACAACACCCATCAACCACAGAGAAGGATCACCACCCTCCCTGATTACAGTGAAACTTCTTAATCCCTCCATATCGCAATACAATGACTAACACCTAATCTCCTGCATAGGACAATTTCCCCTTTCCCACAATATTAAAACCCCACAGTCTCACTCATTCTCTACCCCAGACTACAGAGAGAACTCCTAGTTCACTGAGCTCCTTGGCCTCTGAATAAGCCGGCCACAGAATCTGTCAAAACGTTAGGAAGAAAAACTTCCAAAACATGGCCAAACAGCCTGAAAATTCACAACAGCTATCAGATCCCGGCCATGAAAGCCTTTGAGAATACAAAAATGTAGTGGTTAGTAAGTATTTAAATTCAGTCTGGCCTCTTGATTCAACAGGCTTGTCCCTCCAATGACTGATAGATGATGTTCTGCTGCCTGAGGCAGACTAGCATTTTGTACCCTACTCTCTGACCGGTTTGATTTGAGATGCCAAGTACTTGAATGAAGTACTCAACTTGGCATTTTGAAGTACAGTGGTACCTTGTATAAAGGAGTTAATTCGCTCCAAATGAAATTATGTTAAGCAAATTTCCCTTTATACAAATTTCCTGAAAACAGACTAATCCCTAATTGCGACCATTTTTATGTTGTACAGATTCGCCTCATATACGATTCTGTTATTCAAATTTCCCCTATCTTGGGAATTTTTTATGTTGTACAGATTTTATGTTATGCAAACCGTTTGTTATATGAGGGTCCACTGTACTTGATACTGAGCCAGCCAACATCTTTTGGCACATGAGGTAGAAGATCCCATTGTTCCTTTGCCCTTTCTAGATAGTAAAACAAAACAAAAAATACCTCACAAACAAAGAGAGTACTGTATAACAAAGTAAATAACTTGCAGTTGACTGTCCCTTCACAACACACATTTGCTGCCTGAGGCAGTTATTTTACACTAACTCAAGGTGGGGCCAGCTTTTGATGGCTTTTCTGTAGCTCCATATCCTCAGTACTGCTGTTAGAGTTCTGTGATACACCCTTTTTTTGTCCTGAAATGGATGAAATGAAAGCCCCCTTTTAAGATAACATTTCTTTTAAAGATCAAAATAGTTTCCTCCGCCCCCTCAATCAGTCCTAATTTGTAAAATTATGATTTGTTGAGCTGTGCTGTGGTGACTGGCAACATAATGACATGGCTCCTTCCCACTAGGGAGCTGCAACCTAAATTACACTGCTCTGTTTAGGAGCAGGCGGGGCACGTGGTCTCAACAAGGGAAATGCTTCCCTAACCTCTCTTCTGGATCAGAACGGTGTGGCTTTAATGTTCCACATTGTTCACATACGAGATTCAGCAAATATTTGTGAATGGTAAATGTTTGTTCAGGATTTCTGGCCTGCATTATTGATGAAGCCGCGTTCAATGCCTTGGATAATTTATGTGCGGTAAGCAATTAGACTTAAAGTAACTATGATTAGCTGCAGCTTCTGGCTCTTCAGATGCTCATAGAGAAATCGGTGAAGTTTCACATGGATTGGAGAAAACACACTGTTACTTCCTTTCAAATTAGTGAACAGTCACATTTCCAGTGAAGAAATGTTTCAGAAATATACACTTCACTATACGTCTTCCTCTTTCCCCATCTATCCATATGTGGAAACAGTTATGGCTGCTGAGGTTAAACAAAATTATTTCAACAGAAGGTACCAGCAGTCCACCTAATTGCTGACTGTTTTAGAAAGTTTAGACAGGCAGGATCCATTCATTCACCCAAACTTGATCATTTTCATTTAAATAAATAGAATCTGTTCATTTGTTGTTCTGCTTAAATCTATCCCCACTATCCATATAACAGTAGAGAGAGAGGGCTCACTAAATCAAGATGAGACAGTGAATGTATAATGGAGCACTTAAATAGACTTCATGCCTATTCTTGGTGATAGACACGTTTTTCCTCCCACAAGGGGATTTCCTCAGAGAAACATGCCTTAGCAATCATGTTTACCTTCCTATGACCAATTACAAAACAAAGACACAAAACAAGACACATAGGTGAGCAAAATAAAGTATTGTGATAAATAGATGCCTTTGACCTCTTGTGGTGCAGTGATTAAGCCAAAACTATGATCATGAGGCAGGTTCATTCCAAAGTAGTTGGCTTGAGGTTCACTCAGCCTTCCTAGGTCAGTAAACTGAATACCCAGCTCACTGGGGAGAGGAATGTACAGCCTGCATAATTAAATTGTAAACTTTCCAGAGAGTGCTTTAAGCCATATATGAGCAACACACCATATACTCATATAAGTAGCATGCTTTGGGGGAAATAACTTTGCAAAAAGGTTGCCATCTAATTTTACCTGAAGTGATTATGCATATCACAGAGTATATATTATATTAAAATATTTAGAAAAGCATACTTAACTTTCTAGTTTTTTTCTAGTTTAGAATAAAAGCATGTCATTCCTATCTAGAAAGCATGGGTGTCTATATCCAATTTTATTGGATAGATGTGGATATCAGTGTTCCGGGGATGGGGGGACCAAGTGCCTAGAATTTTTTTGCAGAGCTTTTCAGCTTTCTCCATTCTTTTTTCTCTGTTTCCTGGCAACATATATGACCACCATAGGATGATGATTTACCAGAAGACTGGGGAAATGATGTTTTATGGTTTCTGTTGTTCTTCTGGGAAATCAGACCTTATAGTTCATGTCTAGGATATGCTGACCAAGTGAGATGGGGAAATGCCCACTTGTAATGGGAAGGCAGCAAATGCCTGCACCCTATTCTCTGCAAATGGAAATGTCAAGGCCTGACTGAGCTCACTCCTTGGTTCTGAGTTAATTAAGAGAATGGTTACAGCTGACATGAGGGAAAGGGGAAGAAGGTTACTCTCTTCTTTCCGAATCCTCAGTGAAATGTGATGCTTGATTGGCAGATCTTCTGGAAGAGTCTGGAAACTGGAGTTTCAGATATTAAAATAGGAAGATATGTTACTGAGTTTAGTCTAGTTTTCTCTTAGTGGAAAACTATACTTATCTGCTGGATTCAGTTATCCACGGTTGGTGTTCAGTGGGTAGAGAGGAGGCCTGAGCCTGGCGGTGAGAAGGAGAAGAGAAAAGAAAAGAAAACTTACCACCCTAGTCGCCATTGGCCAGGTGCCCTCCAGGGGGGTGGGGTGCGGACTTTAAGGACCTTTGAACTTCCTGCTTGGGTCCCAAGTGGTGACCAGAAGTTTCAAAATTCCCGTTCAAACTTCCAATCCGCCACCCGAGACCTGAGCAAGATGTTCAAAGGCCAGTTGGCCAGTCAGGTCCTTAAAGTCCCCACCCTGCCCCTCTGGAGGGTGTCTGGCTGGCACGGCACTAGTGTTTTTCTTTCTCCTCTTTGCTGCCCACTCAGGCCAGTTGCCAAGCCCAGCAGCGAGGAGGGTGGCTGGTGGTGGCAGCACCGGTAGGTTTTTTTCACTTTCCCGCCTTTGCTGCTGTTGTCCCTGCAGGCCGGCCACTGAAGGCATTGGTAAGTGCCCCCCCCCGAGCCTGGTGGTGAATAGGGCAATTTTCTGGCGGTGGCAGTGGTGAGAAGAAGGGGAAAAGAAAACTTTCCAGGGCTGCCACTGCCACACTACCCAGAGTTTGGGGGTTGTTGAGGTGAAAGCTTTCGCACCAGCACCCCAGCACCCTTGTAACCACCATTATCCTTGGATAAGAGTGTTTGCTCTTATCTGTAGATTTCACTATCTGCAGGGGCTCCCGGAACTGATCCCTCACAGATACAGCAGTCCTACTGTATTGGCATACATTAACTGGCATTTTTATTTTCTGGCTCCATGTGCCTTTTGATTGTTCTGGAACTGTTGGAACTTTTTTAGAATTTTGTTCTTTTGATTTTCCACCACCTTTAATACAATATAATTTTTTTCAGCTGTTTGATTCTTTTGGATTAAGAGGGTTGGTGGTGTTAAAATCAAGTTTGCCTCCACCATCTACTAGGGGCCTATGTATTTTGTAGGTAATATTTGTATCTTTACCATGCAGGGCTGACTTAAGAGTCCAAGAGCTCAGCCTTGTGAACTTTTGGCTACTCCCTAGAAGCACTGCTTAGACATGGTGGACTAAGGTGTCTGGAGGGGACCGGGCTGGAAGATTTTCCCTGCAATCAGCAGATTTGACCCTCCAGGATTTTACCCCCACCAGGACAATCAGCATAGTATGGATAACCTTCATTACCAAAAGCAACTATGTTGAACTTGTGAACTTATTCATTTGTATTTTCACAGATAAAAGTTTTTTTGTTAACATCTCCATTACTGAGCACTTTCTTCTGGAGGGAGATGCCTTAGAAATGGATTGCATTGTGCAGGCCCAGCAACCACAACACAGATGGTTCCAGGTGGATTGGTACAATCATGGCAGCAAGGTGGCAACTCTGGATCCATATGGGGCCTTGTTATTTCAAACTGACTATGAAGAGCGGTTCAAAAAGGGAAATCTCCTGGTGAAGAAGCAAAGCAATGATAAGTACATCCTCAGGATAAGGCAAATGGAACTGAAGGACCACGGCACATACCGCTGTGTGGTTTCTGAAATGGAGAAGGCTCCTACTGGGTCCTTGACCATTTCAAAGGAAGTGTCTTCATCAGCCATCGATATAAATGTGAAGCCTAGAGGTCAGTTATGCCAAATGTTTTTTCTTTAAGCATAATATGTGTCAGGAGTGGTTCACTCATGATCACTTCCCATCAAATGTAGCAACAATAAGAATTAATAAGATAACGTAGATTGAAGCATTCTGTAACATATGACATCAAGACAGCAAACACATTTGCTTGAGATTTTTTTGCAGTCAACCTTTCTCCCCACCACCACCACCTAGGGGACAAAAAAACTCTATGAGGGCCACCCTACATATACATATAGAACATCATTAGTAGAAGAAAGGTGGTAGAATTTCAGAGGCATGATGGCAGCAAGCCTTCATGACCGAGTCAGCATTTTTTCCAAGAAAGGCCCTGCTCATTTATTGATGACGATAAAAAAACCAAGCAAAGTTAAGCTATAAACTTTAGAAAATGTGAAAGACTTTTGCTTGGACAACCAGATATTTCCAGCACTCAAGAAACCTCTTCTTTTCCAGATTTGGTATTTGTAAGGCATCGTTTGGCCTGGAGAGAAATACATTGTGCCAAAGAAGCACATTATACTGTAGTTTAAGAACAAGAAGAATCTGGGCATTGGAGAACAATACTTTAGTCCGGGGGTGGGGAATGAATCAGGTAACAGGTCAACCTCATTCTTCCTAATCCACATGGTGCCTGAAGATATAGAAAGAAAATTTGGTTTACCAGATATAAGTGAAAGGGTGCAAAGTTGGGAAGGAACTCTTTTTACGAGCTGCCTTTTATATTTGGTTTATGGAATAGGCGAGCATAAGAATTCTGGGCAAAAAGACAAAAATAAAAATTGTCCAAAATTGATCTATCCCAAATTCCTGGTTTTGCCTCTTTCTGATTGTTTGCAGACTTTGTTTCCCACACCCTCAACTTTCCTATGGTAATGTTCTGAAGCAAGCAGAAAATTGTGAAAATTGTTTGAGGGAGACATCACATCTTTATGATGCAAATACACTTTCATCTATGGCTGGTCAAAAAACCTGCCAGCTTTCTGAAACAATCTAAAGCCTCTCTCTTTCAAAACGGGCTTCAGCTCTTGGAAAGGCTGCTGGCTGTCTCTAACCTGGACAACTTATAGAGGAGAAACAGCTTGATGCCATGACATCACCACCACTCCAGGCAATCACTTGTTGGAGGAGAGTCATTGGTCATCTTCCATGGCTTGTAGTGAAGGATTCCATTCCAGTGACTTCATAATGTTTGCAGTTTTTCTCCCTATGCTACTTTGTTCCATAATTCCTGCCCTATTATTGTGTTTTCTTTCTAAAAAGTCCTTGCTTATGGATTTTAAAAGATGAAAAAAGTCTAGTAAACTGGTACTGAATATAGGCAGGAATGTCTGTAGTTCAGAATGGATGGAATCTATTTATAGGAGTAAAAAAAAGCTGAGATTATGTCCAATTATGTCATTATGTCCAATCTTATGAACAATACTGAACCCATATTATAGTTGCTAACTCTCCTAATGTGACTATGAAGTCTTCCTTCTCTTTTCTGAACTCACTGAGTGACTCTTATAGAGCATTTTCCTACAATTCTTGGGCTCTAAAAGAGTGCCCATTGAAGTTTAAAAGAATGATGTGTCAACAATATTAGGAAAGAGCAATGAAAGCCAAAGAAATATGAACAAAACTGTTGGCCAGGGAAAATGAGAGCCCGTGAAATTCTGCTTGAGCAATGATATCAACCACCTGACAGACCTTCGCAACAGGGCAACAAAGAAGACTTTCTTTGCAAAATATTCAGCGCTATTTAGCACTGGTTATGCCTCATTTAGAGGACTGTGTCCAGAACTGGACACAGCACTTTAAGAATGCCAACTGACTGGAACAACTTCAGAGGAGGGCAGCAAGGATGATCAGGGGGACTAGAAACAGACCCCTTGGGGGAAGAGCCAGTGAATCTGAAAGTCCATGTTTTCCTCTTCCTGGGTCACATGATGGAAGATGTGGGATCTCCGTTCCCACAGACAAGGAAGTAAAAAAAAAAAAAGGCCAGCTGACCAGCGCTGGTGGTGATGGGGGAATAAAAATTACCAAATAAAATTAGAAAGTGCCCGACCAGCCAGAGGACCAGCTGAGCAGCGCTTCTGGGGGGGGGGATAAAAATAAAAATAAATTTAAAGAAATGCTGAAAGCCAGCTGGTTGGCACTGGGTGGGGGGAATAAAAAAAATAATTTTAAAAAACCAAGCACCAATCAGCCCCAAGAACAGCCTGTTGGTGCTATGAAAAAAAGAAAAAGAAAAGAAAAGAAAACTGGATCTACACGCTCCCATGACGTCTGGCTCTAAAAATGAGCTCTTTTAACAGAGGCAAAAATTCCCAGCTTCTCCGGTAGGTATTGGAAAACTCGCTAAAGGGGGCACTACTGGGTTTTCTTGGTTTTTTTTAAAGCCTGGTGGCCTTGGGGACAAGATTTTTGGACATGGTTTATCTTGAAATTTGATCTGGATTTTTAAGGACATGTGATAGAGCCCTTAGGGAAGCCTCACGAAAAGAAGACTGATGGGAAATACGACAGCACTTGAGCAAATACTTGAAGACTTGTCATACAGAGGAGGGACAGTACCTGTTCTCAATCATCCAAGAGTGCTAGGCCAACAGTGGGCTCAAGCTACAGAAAGCCAGATTTAGGCTGAATATCGGGGGGGGGGGACCTTAACTGTTAGAGCAGTAAAATAGTGGAGCCAACTACTTTGGGAGGTGCGAGTGCTCCAGTGCCGGAGGCATTAGGAAAAATTTGGACAACCATCTGCTTTGATCTGTATTCCAGTACTGAGCAGGGGGATGAACTGAATGGCTTATAGGCCCCTTCTGACTCATTTATTCTATGGCAGTGCTGGCAAACCATATGGTCTGCTTTGCAAAAGTTCTGCAAGGATCTGTAACTATTTTGGTGCCAAACAGAAAGTCTTAGATTACAGGAAAGTATAGATTTTTTTTTTTAGCCACAGTGATCCACAGAAGTCAAAGATTTTGGTGATCTCGGTGTTAAGGAAACTCAAAGGTTAGGAACTCTATGGTGTCCAGGTGACTTTAGAACTAAGTAGTGCCAAAAGGCAAGCCAGTTTTGTGTCTTCTGTATTCTTTTCCTTTAATCCACATCTTAGAGCTGCAGAACTTTGATTTAGTTAGATTAAACTCTCAAGATGACTCACTGCCTTTTCTTCACAGAAAGCAGCTTGCAGTTGTTTCTGTCAATCAATAAGGAAGAAATCGCGGAAGGAGAAGCTTTGGTCCTTCACTGTAACAATGGACATGTAGCTGAAAATTCACTCTCTGTGAAGTGGTGGCTTATCCAGAAGACTGGAGACCCTCCAGTGCTCATAGCCAGCATGGATCCAGATGGACAGCTAAAGATTGGGGCATCCTATGCAGAGCGCAATGCTCATGGTGAACTCAGAGCCGAGAAGATAGAGCCTTCCACATTTACC
Organism: Phrynocephalus versicolor; assembly: GCA_023846285.1. Taxonomy (NCBI): domain Eukaryota; kingdom Metazoa; phylum Chordata; class Lepidosauria; order Squamata; family Agamidae; genus Phrynocephalus; species Phrynocephalus versicolor. Next base: position 9,207,538 of record JAHTLZ010000007.1, on the reverse strand, counting down.
TTGACCATTTATGACACTTCATCCACCAAGGACACAGGGCTCTATCGTTGTGAAGTGACAGAATGGTCCACGGGAAGAAGCTGGAAACACACTCAAGAAATTTCAGCCAAAGTTGTATCACTAAGTAAGCCACCCCGGTTGGAGATTTTTGGTTATTCCCTTTTAGTTAACAGAGTAAGAAATGAGAAAAATCAACCCAGTTTTCACACACACACACACACACACACACACACCTCTTTACCTCCACACACAAATTAAAACTGTGCTGTTATAAAATCAATCTACAAGCATTTGAAGTAGGGAAATGTTTAATATTTACAATTGTGATCAGTATTCACAATCAGAATAATAAAAGGAGAAAACGAGGTGCTAGAGTTTCTGCCACGTGGGAGAAGCATCCCTCCATGGAGCTGGGCTGGCAGAAAATGAGAGAAGGGAAGCAGGACAAAGAACAGGAAGAAGAGTGGGAGCTTGCCTCAAATGTCAAAAGATGAGAATTTGAAATTTAGCCCTAGGTGAGTGGCAGGAGATAATTATCTTAGGACGTTAGTAGAGGCCCCCCTCCCACTGTTATGCAGTGCTAGAAGCATGTAAGATTATTATTATGTCAACACTCCCTATACTTTTTTCCATTTCTAATGTGGTACTTTGAGTTATCAGCCAGAAACTATTGGAAATTTATTCTACCATAAGGGAAATCACGTAAGTTTTGGCAGAAAATTGTCGCTCATTAACAATGTGCTGGTTGTGTTCCTGGGCACACCCTGAATCCCAGGAATGCAACCACTTCCTATTTAGTGAGTTTTCATGATTTACTACATTTCCCTAACGATTAAATCAACCATAAAATTGTAGCCAATATATCTAGTTATCTGTGCTAAATGTTTTACCTAGTATTGTGCCACTTTATTTGGAGAGCTTAGAAAAGTTACTTTTTTGGAATGTAGGCATCTGAATGCTTAACCAATTTTTCCAGTGGTCCCATTGTTTTGAAAGTGGTGGTCTGAGAGCCATAGTCCAAAAACACAATTATTTCCAAGTTTGGTATGGTTCATGTTTAAAACTAAAATCTTTTGGTGATGCAGCTGTAGCCACTGACTCCAATCTGGGTTCTGCTGTGAATCCACTTTTGTTCTCAATCTGCACAGTGCTACAACTATCCGCAGGACTGAACTTTATCACCCAAAATGTTTTTCGGTGTGCCTTGCATAATTCCAGTCAAGTACAAACTAAAAGCCAAATTACAGATTTAAAGCAGCTCCCAGTCTGGAGTCATGAGCCGTGACTGTGAGGAAGAAATGTAGCTGACTGGGAAAGTACTGTATGTGCTATGCCTGAAAGAAGGCCCTAGGTTCAATCCCAGGCATGTTCCACTTAAAACCCTCAGCAGATGAATTTGAAGACCTCCCCCTGAGACCCGAGAAGCTGCCATCATTCTATGTGTGGGATCAGATAAATCAGTGGTTCTCAACCTATGGGTCTCCAGATGTTCCTGGACTGCAATTGCCAGAAGCTTCCACCACTCACTGTGCTGGAAGGAATTTCTGGGAGATGCAGTCCAGGAACATCTGGGGACCCACAGGTTGAGAACCACTGAGATAAATCAACAGCCTGGCCTAGCACTAGGAAGCTTCCCAGCACTAGGACATATTTATGTTTGTGTTCCTTCTGTCAAACTTGCTGTAAAGCTGCCCTCAAGACACTGCCATGCTCATTCAAAGCACCGTGCAAGCAGCCAATTCCACTCACAACAAAGACAATGTGTTGCAGATTGTACAAAGTATTCCTGGTATATCATTGTGGCATCCTTGAATGAGCTGTATTTGAGCTAAGCTATTTCTGGATGAGCCCAAGGCAATACTTTTGTGATATTGGGCTCAGCTGGCTCTGAAACAATCCAGGTTAGGAAGCATGTATATACACAAAGAATGGGAGATAAATGATGTGAGAGTACTATGATTTAGTGACATCTGCCCCACCTCAGATGTGGGACTTCCATTTTCTAGATAAGCAGTGGCTAAAGAAAGCTCTGTTATAGAGGCAAGCTGTAAAATTAAATCTTCTAATGGGAGCTGTGCTGTGATAAACTATTGCGGGACTCCTGTAAGCCACTAGAAAATTAATGAGATGTCTTTTATTAGAACTTGGAAACTACTTTTTAAATAGTGACCAGAATCTTATTAGTTTTGATGTAAAGTTCAGAGAATGTCCCACGGTTAATTGCCTCAAATCAACTATATAGAGGAGAACATCTCAGTTGCACTATCATGTATATCACTAAATATGCAACTGAGATGCACCCAGCATCTTGTCACAGTTAGCCACAATTAGCTAGGACAAACACCAGTAGGATACTGTTCAATATAATTTATTATGCATTTTTATTTCATTTATTAGATGTAAAGCCTTCAAAATTTATCTTTTCTGTGAAAATGAAGTAAAATAACATAAATTGTTATGTTATCAAGATTATATTATGTTATGTTATCTCACAAACCCCATGTCTAAAAACCATCAATCATGGTCCCTCTTGGCAGGCCAAGAACTAGGGCCTTGTTGTGGAGAGGATGCGGATTCCACACACACTCCAGGAGGAGGGCTGGTGGTGGAATAGTACAGAGTACAAATACTTTTATGTCATTTTGCCCCTGCCCTCTACAGTGTGGCACCCAGGCTACCCCTCCAATTTCAGCCCTGCCTCTTGGTGAGCTATGAGAAGCATGGAATAACTGCTGCATGATGCTCCTCTGTGCACAGAGAAAGACATTCAGTCCGCATGTGGAAAAACCACCTTCTCTAGACACCACTTGAGTTACCTACTGGGTTTGTCCACTGCTTGTCATCCTGGCTGGGAGAATGAGAACAAAGGACAAGTCATCATCCAGATGAGCCACTCCACAAGGTGCCAGTGGACAATCACTCCAGACATGAATTTAGTACATTTTTAGAAGAGATGTTCCCCTAAATGGTGACAGTTTTTGTCCTTGCCCGTATATCTTGCATGCCATGTGCTTTGTGGTCTGATTGGTTATAAGAGAGTAAACATGGTCTTGACTTGCTAAGGCTTATCTCACCAAGAAAATCCTAGGAAGGAAAATGAGGTAATAGGAGGGAGAGAGACAGAGAGGGAGAGGGAAAAGGAGAGGGAGAGCACCATTCTTGAGCCAGTGTGACCTCACTTCTCCTCTCCAACTGGGTAAGTGGTTGGGAAGAGTGGAGCTGACAGAGCCCCAGGTTTGAGGGTGTCTTCTTCGAGCCATAGTTCAGTCACTTTTCCACTCCCTCTCTTTTCTACAAATTTATTTTATTAAAATATACTCTGCATTTATTAAAAATATCTAAGTCATGCCTTTCTTTAAAAAGCAAGATGAACAAGATTTTCTGAATGTGGAAATTTGATGGCAGCTTGAGAAGCAATTGATGCTTTCTCTATGATTATGGAATGTAACATATCAATGAATTTATCCCGATCAACAGGGTTGAATCTGACAGCAGTACTGAGTAGCAGAACTCCAAATGTAAAACTGCTTGAAGATTTTGAACTGTTCTGCAAGTTGTCTGCTAACAGCGTCATCAACAAGACACTGGTTTCCATCAATTGGCAGTTGAAGCCCAACTCAGGCCTGGGTGGCTATCAGCAAATTGTCAAAGTCACTGCGAGAGGCAACATTGAATGGGGAAAGGCCCATCTGCACTTCCAGAAGAAAACCAAGATCACCAAATCTTCCTCTTCATCCCACCTCTTAATCCATGGTGCCACCTGGAGAGATTCGGGGATCTACAGATGTGAAATAGAAGTCTGGAGAAGCTCAGGGCCAGGCAGAGATCTGGCTACATTGGAGGCAGCTGCAGTGGTATCTTCTAATCCTGTTGAGATAAAAGTTACCAAACCAGGTAAGTACAGGGCAGAGCACTTGGGATGTTATTTTTAAAGAAGAAATCATTGCATTACTTATTGCTTCAAGATGCAACAACTGTTATTGTTCTCCCAGTCACAAAGTAATTTGTTGCACTGTGTGCTATTTAAGTGTTGTATAGACTAGAAACATACAGGAAAATATTCCCTGCTTCTCTCTAATGGCCATCCTTTATACTGCACCTTGAAAATTCAAAAATTTAAAATATGAAACAGAGCAATACATTCCTTATTACTTTGAAAAATAGAAAAAATATGAAAATGTCATTTAAATTCATTTTTTTAAAGTCTCTTGAAATGTTGCTCATGACATCAAAAATAACTTTCAGACTGCTGGCTGCCTTGTAGCCTGGTTCTACCTTTGCTGTCCCCAAAATGAATTAATTACAGAAGCAATGTTGCTTGTGAGTATATACTTCCAGCATCTGACAACGGTTGCCTCAGCCATGGCTGCACAAGCAGCAAGTATCTCATGGGCCCCCAAGTTTCTCCTGCCACATTTCTTCATTGACCAGGTGCAGAAAGGTTGTCCTTCAGTTCTGGTTTGTCTACCACTGAGTTACCATGTAGTACAATACCTCAAAGAGACTTGATTAATACTAATTGTTAGTGCTGAGGCTACTTTATACCTTTGATTGATTTTATGTTTGTACATTTTTAGAGCTTTACAGTTTGCTGATTTTGGATTTGCATTTCCCTTGGGGCCTAAGGTCCCAAGGGTGTCCTTAAGGTGTTTTTCTATTTGTGGTTGTGGTGGCGGTGCGGCTGGTGGTGGGAAGACCTCTCATATACAGGCATAACAAGTGAATTTTCTGCACTGGAGAAGATGGTAATTCTTCTGTAACAAATTTTGTGGGTCTCTTTCCATTCGGACTTCTCAAAACAGAACTTATTTTAAAATCACATATTCTTGGGAAGGTTACCTGTAGATTCGCAGCATGTACCCTTTCCACTCCTTTTTGGCATATGAAGTTAACTGTTACTGTCACATTTCTAACTGAGGGATAGCAGTTTGCACTTACTCTGGAAAGAGAGGTGGTGGAGCTGGTACCAAAACTCTATCTAGAATGTTCTGAACTGTAGCTCTGTACGGGGTCATCCCCAATGTGGACATCCCTGATGTCCTCAGAGAATAATCACTATAAGTATGTATTTTTTTATCTCCAGAGCATGGCATGCTCATGCAAGATTGTGTTCACCACAGGCGTCATAATAAGAGGCCAAGATCCCTGTGATTTGAGTTTTCAAAAGTCAGAAACTCTTTCAATTAAATACAGAATGCTACAAGCATGTGACTTAAAAACCAACCAACCAACAATTTGCTGCTAAAGCAAATGTTTGTCACCTGTTATGACAATGACCCTGTATTTTATGGTTGACTGTTTTGTAAACCACCCCAGGTAGTGCAGTTTGCGCTAAAGGGGCAGTATAGGAGTAGAAAGCAAGCAAGCCAGCCTGTAAAATGGTTTTGTAAAAACTGCTCCTTGACCAGCAAGTCATGTATAATTGCACAGCCAGATCTAATGGTATGGCATGGGTTGCCAGCATCCAAGACAAAGCCAGTATTCTACCCCCTCACCCAAAGAATCAGAGCAGAAGGCATGGATTAACTCAACCCTTTCCCTGGCCTGCTCAGCGAACCCCTCTCATCTCATCCCTCCCATGAACTTTGCTGTCTCCCAGTTTGCCCCATGGTAAGATACAGGGTGCATCATGTGTGTGAACTTCAGAGCTTAAGCCAATTTGAAAGCTTAAAAGAACCACCCAGTGGCACCATCATGTAGTGTTTGAGAAGTTCCTGCAACGTGACACTGCAGAGTTCTGATACAAATGGGGGCCAGTTTGGTAACAATACAAAAATATTTTACAGTTATGTCTCAAAGTAAGTAGAAAATGCTGCTCATTGTACTCAGGAAAACTAACATTGTTATTTTAGTTTTGAAATGCAACCTAGTTTAATACCCTAATTACAGGCATACCTTGGTTTACAAACACCTCCGTTAACATAATTTTCGGTTCACAAAAGGAAATCCATTGAAAATTAATGCCTCAGTTTACCATTTTTTTCCACAATGACTAATTTATGATTTTTTCCCATGATGCATTGTGGAAAAAAGTACCCAGGATGCATTGCTCTGCTGTGCGTTTCTGGTTTATGAATTGTTTGTGATATAAAACGTGCCAGAGAATGCATTAATTTTGCAAACTGAGGTATGCCTGTATAAAAAAAGTAACCATTTGCGAATAACTATGCTGCTTGTAACTAACTACTTCCAAACTTGTCAAAAAGCCTAAACTCAGAGAGGGCCTTTTCTGTGGTGACATCCTCGCTATTGAATGCTCTTCCCACAAAGGCTTTCCTTGCACCCATGCTCAGTGTGAGAGGTGCGTAAGGCTTTGGCTTCCCTGGAATTTTAAGAATTGATGTAGGTCTTTTCAGTCTTTGGGGTATTTTTTTCCAGGTTTTACTTTGGCCTTCTAAGCCATGTTAGGACATGAGCAAGCCCCACCTTCTTTGAAAAAATGTGCTGCTGCTGACCAAGAATAAGCAATATCCAAATCTGATAGGGAGAAAATGAGAGCTACTCAGAATAGATCTGACCAATTCTCTGGGACAGAAAAATGTTTGGAATATTTTAAAAATAACTCTTACCGGGAGGTTTGCACCCACTGTGGATAGACAATGGCTTTTGCAGAAAAGCACACAGGCTGTCTGTGCATATAATTTGAAGCGGCTGCTGGCTTCTTCTTTTGCATACTTCAGTTGGTACCACAGAGAGGCAAGATTGCCCTGTCAGCAGTCTGGTTCAAAGCAGGAGAGGAAATGTGGAGATTGTGCTCAGTTAATTAAATTGAAGTGGGTTTTGATTTCTCCTTTCATGTCATCCCTCTTTAGCAAGGCCACTGTGGGTGACATAGAACTTAAAAGCAATAACTTGGATTTCTTTGGAGAGATTAGTGTTGGGAAGACTGTCACAGCTTTTGTAATGGACTTTTTCTGATGGAAATCAAGTATGTTGCTCTGAGATCTAATGAGAATCCTGGCAGGGAAAATGAACCAAATCTCCCCAAGTACGTAGGTATCATTTAGACAGCCATTTCTCTGAAATCTCTCTGTGTGCTTCCAGGATACTTGATAGTAAAAGAAGGAGCCCATTCAGGCCAGGTTGTGGTACTTCCTTAATAGAAGCTGCCAGTGGCCTTTCCATAACCACCAGTGTTTCATACAGTAACACTTCTTGCCTGGAGTTCACCGCTGTAGCAGCTTGGAAAAGCCAGAAACCTGCTGTATCTTCCTGATGCAAAAATTAGAAGTCAAATGCCGTTTTCTTTCTGTTTACTTTTTTTTAATTACTTTCAGCTTGGCAATAATGCCTCCTAAAAAAATTCGTTGGAATTGTGAGTATAAAAAAGAGGGGCCTGGGAGAGAATTAAATGAACATAAGGACATGTGAAGGAGAAGGTAGAGGCATGTTAGCATGGGGGAGAAGGTTAGAGAAAGAGAGAAAACAGTGCAGACATTGGACAGAATCCTGTTGCTTGGAATAGTAAATTACACTAAAGTGCAACTCAAGTGCAATGGTGATTTGGTGAGTCACCTCTTTCATAAATTCCATTGATTCAAATAGGCCTATGCTACCTGTGACTTACTTTAGCATATAAAATGTATATATTTTTGCCATGTTAAGATTATATTTATTTATTTATTTATTTTGAATATTTTTACCCCACCTTTCTCCTTGATAAAGGACCCAAGGTGGCTTACAATAATGTGGGGCAATAATCAGCTCGGAACATATAAGGCATATTCAAGTTAAGAACAGGGAATTAACAGAGGCATCTTAGAACATTAAAAGGTAACAGTAGATCTACAAAGAGCTCACAAAAAGAAAAGAAAAATCCATTATGGGGATGGAAAGTACCATGGAAAACGCCTGTGTTCTTATGAAATTAGTCAATGCAATCATATGTGGTAATCCATATAAAGTGACATAGTAAGAAGTCCCTCATTCAGAGAAAGCTTGCCTGAAGAGAAAGGTCTTTGCCTGCTTCCAGAAAGATAGTAGATACGGGTCAGTCCTGGCCTACAGCAGGAGGGAGTTCCAAAGTCTGGGAGCAGCAACAGAGAAGGCCCTTTCATGTGTTCCTTTAAGATGCACATGTGAAGGTGGCGGGATGGAGAGAAAGGCCTCTCCTGATGACCTTAGCACCTGAGCTGGTTCATACTGCGAGATTCGACCTTTGAGATTGCTTGCACCCTGGCCATTTTGTGCTTTGTAGGTTAAGGTCAGCACCTTGAATTGTGCCCAGTATGTGATTAAGCAGAAATAATATGCATAAATTCAACAGAGGTATGCAACTGTGGCCAATCACCTCTTTGAGAGCTCCAGCCAGACAACAAGACTTGACTTCTAGCTTCAGTTCAAATATAGGACTGCTGGCCCAAAAAGATGATGCATGGCCATGCTCATAGAATCTGTGATGCCTTTTTCTGATACATTATTATCCAAGAATTGATAGTTTTGCATCTGTACTGGTGATATAGGGCAGATGTGGAGATCCACCAGACTGTGGTTCAAATGTAGACAGCCAACTCACTGTGCCTAGAATAGAAGACTCCGCCCATATATATACTGCTTTTCCTCAAGTCTTGCTGGCCCGATAACACGACAGCTGGAAGCAAAAAGAGGCCACAGACGTGGGCATCGGATGTAGGGTCCGTTTTCAGGACAAGTGGCCTATCCTTCTGTTGTAGCTGCTTAATGAAGGTCATCCAGCTTTCCTAGTAACTGGCAGATCCTGGAGATGATCTTTTGTGCCTCTTAACTATCAGAATGTCCTGATGAATTTTCCAATTTGTAATCTGAAGAAACAACTTTGTCTTTCTCTGGTAGATAATATACATTATGAAGCCCTATTCCAGTGGTGGCAAACCTTCGGCACTCCAGATGTTTTGAACCACAACTCCCACAGCCCTTTGCCATTGGTAGTACAAGCTCGGAATCCTGGGAGATGTGGTCCAAAACATCTGGAGTACCAAAGGTTCGCCACCACTGCCCTATTCCCTTTTGATGCCTACTGCTGGAGGCACATCTCAGTCCTGCCTATTGGAAAAGGTGAACAAATTAATCCATTTTAGAAAGAAGTGTGCGAAGGACATAAAAAAAATGAATGTATCACTTCTTTGCATCCAAACAATGTTATGGCTGTAATCGTAATTAGAGATGGGCACGACTCAAAAAATAATTTTTCATTTTTCGTTTGTCGTTTTGGGGTCCATTTTGGTTCGTTTTCGTTTTTTGGGTTTTTTTTGCGCAGTTTTCATTTTCGTTACAAAACGAAACAAAAAAAACAAAAACAAAAACGTTTCATTTTCGTTAGCATTCTTTTCGTTGGAATGTGTCTGCCATAACGAAAACGAAAAACGGCAAAATTTTTCGTTTCGTTTTCGTTTTGTTTTCTGGAAAATTTTCGTTTTCGTTTTCGTTGCGTAACAGAAACGAAAAACGAAAATGAAAACGAAAATTTCGCTAAGTCGTGCCCATCTCTAATCGTAATCACACCTGCTCACTTGAAACTAAACCACTCAATGCATTAGATTGTGAGTTTGAATAAACATGATTTTCAATTGTGCTTACAAATTATTTGGTTCATCGTGTAGATTTTTTCTCTGTGCTTTTTCATAATCTCTCTAAAAGATTAGAGGGGCATCCCCCCCCCCAAAAAAAAGTCTTGAAGGTGTCCAAAGAATTGCGTCTGTAACTTGGCTCTTGTCTTTTGAACATTTCCTCTCCTGCAATGTAAGCAAAGTGTTCTGCTTATATACCGCCCCATACCACTACAAGTGGTCTCTGGGCGGTTTACAATTTTTTATTACAGTGTGCAGGCTACACATTGCCCCCCCAGCAAGCTGGGTACTCATTTTACCGACCTCGGAAGGATGGAAGGCTGAGTGAACCTTGAGCCTGCTACCGGGGATTGAACCCAGGTCGTGAGCACAGTTTTACCTGCAGTACAGGCATTTAACCACTGCGCCACGAGGCTCTGTAGATCATGACAGGTTTTGGCCAGAGCCTGGAACTGTAATTTCCAGATTCTGGCCAAGTAGCACCAATGTGCTCATGTAACTAGAGATGGGCATGAACGGTTTGGTGGTTTGTGACAGTTTGGTGGATGGCCAAACAGGCATTATGCAGTTCAGTGTCCTTTCTGCCCCAGAGCGTGTCTAATCAGAGGCAGCTCCCTGGGGAGATGGAACACAGAAACCAGGGTGCTGCTTCCAAGTGGGCATCTGCCAGAGGGTACAGGGTGCCATTCTTCCAGAACACCAGTTTGGGCACCTGCCAGACCAACATGAACCACTGGCAGTTTGTGCCCATCTCTATATGTAATCCCTATGGACCATTTGGTTCAACCCAAAAGATGGATTTTTTTTCAGGAAGGCACTTGGATTCAAAATTACAGTTGGAAAGGAGAGGAAATGCTGGAGAAAGTAGGAGCTGCTATTTTTCCGAAGGATGACACGGCCCCTTACATTCAATAGTAGATTTTCAATATGTTTCTCCAGGAAGGGCACTAGAAGCATGTATGGATGGAGCAATATTATGTATTTGTGTCTGAACTGTATTTTATTTCAGGGCTTTAAAGAATGTATAATTTGAAGTTGTTTCCTTGGGGTGGTGGATCTCCTGCCTCGGGTGACAAAGACATCTATCGGGGACTTGTCTGTGGCTCATTTAGCTTCAAAGAGACATTTGCAAACTTCACTTTTCTGACAAGCAACTCCTACGCTGCCACAGTATTGATGAATGGAACTCAGGGAAAGCAGCCACTTGGGAGTTTGTTTCTGTTACCTGTTGTTGCTTTGGTATTTGGGGAAAAAATAACCAGACTTCTAAAAATTTCACTTGTATGCAATACAGTACTCAGCTAAAGAAGAAGGTGCCATAGAACTTAGGGAGTGGTAAAAAATGAGGTCCAACATAATCTGGAGCTTGAAGTACGATTGCAACACAAAGGAAACAGTTTTGGGTACACAGTCTTTCAAGCCCTAAAGTAAAATAAAAATTCAGATACAAAGGCATGAATTCACAGTTCCAGTGCCCCTCCTGCAAAAAACATATTCAAAAGCTACTACCTAAACTAAGGTGAAAACAGCTGAGATAGTTCTCCAGGGGAACAGTAGCTCCTGTCTTTTTTTAAATGGTTTAACATTTTAAACTCCTTGATGAAAACTTCAACAAGCTGGGGCAACAAATTAGTTTTTAACTAGTTATTTCAAGCTTCGCTTTTGACTGAAGCACTCAGGACCTGGAGGAAATAATCAATACCCTGATTTGGGAAGATACATTAGTCTTTATCTACAGCAGAAACACAGTCCATAGCCTTGCAGAAGCAGTCCAATAAAAGAGAAGGTAGAAACCTCATCTAAAATCAGTGGCTGAAATGGTGTTGTTTCGTGCAATCAGTCACACTAGAGTAGGACCATAGAATCAGTGGAGATTTGACAAGTCAAGTCTTCCATAAATTCCACTGATTGAAATAGGTCAACTCTAGTTGCACTTACTACACTAAAATACATCACAGGTAGAGTTAGGTCCATTTGAATCAACGAAAGTTATGAATGAGTACATTTGTGAAATCCCCATGGATTTCATTCATCTACCGTAGTGCAATTTAGTGCACTAAGCAATAGGATTGCAGACAATATGTGTTAGAGAAGTAATTCAAAACTTATGATAAAGCCTTTCAAATTTCACAAGAAAACAAGGTGAGGAAATACTATATTTTCCAGTATATTTGCAACAACAATCTATAAATTAAAGATGGAGGTTTAGGAATGAAAGAGAAATAGATATTTCCTCTTTTAAGATATTGCAAACTGCAACTTTTAAATCTGTCTGTAGCACAAATTCCAATGCAGAGGTTTCTCTTAATACTTTTTCTCCAAACATTATCCCATTTCCAAAGGAAAAGAATCACATACCAGGGAGCTCTGCAGGGACTAGTCTGCCTCTTGCATCTCTATTAGTACTGTCCATGGCATGTGAGCATAAATGAAAAAGCAGGGTGTCAGCAGAAGGCACCTGAACTCTATGCGTGATTTAGAACCTGATTGTGCCGTGTTGTATGTTCATCACAGGGAGTCTACAGTACATGCCGAACAGTAGGCTGCAGAATAATAAGGGCATTGCAATATTGTTCCTGCATTAAATATTCAGTTACTATATTGTTCAGAGTTGCAGTTCTGACATGTTCCTTGAACACAGAAATGTATTTAATAAATGCTTCCTATTTCCATTTGCCCTTTTAAATTCTCTAATGCCTCCTTTAAGACAATATTTCAATGGATATAAACAGCCTGGGATTGGAATGCAGGGGATGATCCCAAATTGGGGTGGAGAGAGCAAAGGGTTTTTTCCCCTCACACTCAACTCATGAACCCTCCCTAATAATAGCACCAACAATATTAACTACTAATCTCTATATTTCTTCATGTAGAAAGCAAGCTGGTAGTCCACATGGATGTGAAGTCTCTGGAAATCTCTAACAAGGAAGACGTAGCTATCGATTGCAACATCTCACAGTTTACAAAAGGGAATTCTCAGCTGAGTGTCGCTTGGTATTTTCAACCATTGTTCCCTGTGGATTCAGCTCCAGTGATGATTTTAAAGACCAATTATAGTAACATATTGGAATATGGGGAAGGATTCACTTCTCCTCATCATAAATCAAGATTTCATAGTAAGAAAGTCTCCAGCCAACTCTACCAACTGCTTATTCTGTCTCCAGATTATGATGTCCAGGGTAAATATTACTGTGGGGTTGATGAATGGATGTTATCAATGGATGGCAGTTGGTACAAGCTTGGAAAAACAGAATCTGCAAAAACCATGCTCTATATCAAGCCTTCAGGTAACTAGCTTATTTATGTTACGTAACTAGATAGTAAAAACGTGGGAAGGCTACTTTTCTGGACTATCCAGTAAAAAAAAAAAGGAGGGGTGAGCCATTTGGCCATCACAAAACACAAATGCAAAACTAGGCTACAGGTATCGCCTGTAACCTAGTATTGCTTTCCTGGACTAGATGTCCTAGAATTTCTGTATTTTGTGTGAGAGAGAAGAGTGTCCCTCTATCCACGTGACTCATGCCCTGAATAATTTTGTATGTCTCAATCATATCCCCCCTCAGGCGCCTTTTTTCCAGACTAAAGAGGCCCAAATGTTTTAGCCTTTCTTCATAAGGGAGGTCCCCCAGCCCAGTAATCATTTTAGTCGCTCTCTTCTGCACCTTTTCCAGTTCCACTATGTCTTTTTTGAGATGCAGTGACCAGAATTGTACACAATACTCCAGGTGTAGCCTTACTATCGTTTTCTATAATGGCATTATAATGTTTGCTGTTTTATTTTCAATCCCCTTTTTGTTAACCCCTAGCATGGAATTGGCCTTCTTCACCGCTACAACACACTGGGTAGACACCTTCATTGAGCTGTCCACCAACACACTTTCTTGATCCGTCATGGATAGCTCAGAGCCCAAGAGTTGATAGATAAACTTTTGATTTTTTTTTTTTTTTGCCCCTGAAGTACCACTGTGGATTTCTGAAAGAAGTTAGGACCATTGGCAACCGCAAGCATGGCTCTTACCAGAGCACATCCTTCTAGACTCCTGAGGAAGGACTTTGTTTACTTCAATCTTATGAAAGAGGCATGCTAAGCACCCCTGGCTTCAAGCTGTAACCTATTGTTTAGGAGGTTTGCCATCTAGTGACTGGAGGTGGTATTGCACCCTTGAAATGCAGACAATATGCCTAAATCAAAGCTAAGTTAGAATCAATTTACATGTTTTAAAAATGAAACAACACCCCAATCATATTGCTAACATGCATGCCATATTTCACTTATCTTGAGTTCATGTTCTTGGAGCAGTAGATTTCAGAAAGAAAGCTAGACAAAACACACATTGTTTTGTTGCTGTTAATATTAGTATTGGTAGTAATAGTCAAATGCACACCTTGCAGCCAGTGTTGTTTTAAATGAGAGACCTTTCAGCTGCATTTCAGTAGCACTTAGGATCCAGAGCATCACCCTAATAATGGGCTGTTTCAGAAGGGAATGTAAGGCACTTGTGAATATTCTGTTCCCAGTAAATCCAGAAAAATGTTGCCATAACTTAGAATTGACTTGATGGGTCATGAATGATGATAATTATCTATTTATCTATTATTTATTTATTTATTTATTAGACTTATATACTGTCCATCTGGCATGACTGCCACTCTGGGAAGTTTCCAATAAATTGAACATACAATAAACAATATAGAATATACAATATGATAAAAATAATATAACATCACGGTTACAAAAAAAATCAAATCCAATCAAATTTAAAAAATGTTAAAAATAAAAACAGACAGAATAAGCTAAAGATAGATGGGAAAAAATTAGAATATCAACAGATCAGTAGAGGGAAATTAATAACCAGAGAAAGCCATTCTAAAATGGTTTTTTAAAAGATCAAGAGCATGGGAGCCAAGGAGAGGTCCACATGAAGTCGAGGAGCCGCCACTGAGAAAGTCCGATTTTTTGTTGCTGACTTATGGGCTTCCTTTGGAGGCAACATCCTCAGATGACCTGCTTGTGAGGACTGAGTGACATTGTTGGGAATTCACTGGAGAGGTTTTGAAGCAAAGCTGACCTTGGTTACAGAACTTAAAACAGACATACAGAGACAAATGCCTTTCTCAGCCAGCTGAGCAGATATACACGCACAAAACTGCTGCGTTCCTCCCAGAAGGCTTTGTTTTATTCATCTTATCTATGTTTAAAAGCAATAGATTGGGGAGCTTATGAAAACAGGAGCTTGGATAGGGGGAGGTTGTCCTTTAGTCCTTTGGCCCTGCCTGAAAGCAAAAGGTCATGGAAATAGAAGGTCACTTCCCTTCCAGGCATGCCACGTCAACCAGGAGCGAGTGTGCATCACTGCAGTTCTCTGGAACACACCCTTCAAAGAAAGGTTCCCACAGACATCCTTAAATATAAATTTCAGAATTCATGCAGATGTATTTCACCCCACTGTTTGTACAATTTCTATCCTGTTGGTTAGGCTTTACTGCAGGCATTGTTCTCTCTGGAATAGCAAACACATTGCTCCTACACCTATACAAATGCAGGCAAAAAGAGGCCACAAAGAAACAAGAGGTAGGCCAGGCTCACAAGAAGCCATGTTAATCAGAAACCAAAATTGGCAGAAAAATATTCTGTATTTAACAAGAGAGAAAGAGAAACTGCCACAATCAAAACTTAATGCAGTAGAGGGCCGGAACAAGTTTAGGAATCACACAATACTGAAGATGAGGCCGGAAAGAAGAAAAAGAGAACAAAATAAAATAAAACCAGGGGCACAAGGAAGAGGCTTATTACAGTTTTCACTAGAACAGAATTGCTAGCTGGCTTGTTGCTTACCTGGTTAAGGGCTGAAGATAATTCATGGTATTTTGTTACACTGCATACTGCATACCAGTTCCTGGATAGCTGTTATCCATTAAGTGGAATTTTGAGAATAAGATTGCAATCAAAGGATAATTAAAGTTGTGGTTCTGGACACACTGATTTGGAATTTAATCCCATTGAAACAATTGGGATGTACTTCATGATAAAAGTTGCTTCACCACAGTGTTTCTGCCTTGATTAGAAAATGCCACTGAATACCAATGGATAGTTCTAAACTGGCAGGACCTTTTAAGAAGTAATTGTCTGAAACAATGCCAGAAATAGTTTAGAGGCTAGCCCAATCCCTTGTCACTTCTAAAGTAGTGTGGATAGTCATGTTGGAGAAGAGTATATTCCATAAAAACCAGACCCATTTTATGTGTATGACATATTGAATATTTTTGCAAAACTGCTGTTTGGGTTTTTTACCCATAAAAGGGAGGAGAAATCTTATTTAAGCAGCTTTCTATAAAAGGACATGTATAGCCTTGACATTTGTTTATTTTTATTATTTGTTTGCATCCAACTTTACATTCATATCTCATGTCGCAGGCTGTCTAGATTCAAAAGCCAAACAGCACACTGGAATGTTTGTTTACAAGTAGCTGCACATTTCTTCAAACAAGGGGTTATGATGAGTAGCTTCACCCAGCACCTACTCTGGAACCTGGACATTAGCACAGATTAGAAGCAACTAGTTACTAGTTCCGTATAATCTATTCTTCTTTTCATTTCATTTCCTTTATTTTTTTATTTTTATTTTTATTTATTTTTTGCTAAGACATATGTCTTAGCCAAAATTTTGCTTGTAAAAGGATGACTTCACTACTGTGGTACAGTATAATACTTTTCAATTACTTTTATAGTTACAGCACTGACCTAAAAAAAAAAAAAAGCAAAGTGTTCTGATTATATACTGCCCCATAGTGTTTAAAGCACTCTCTTGGTGGTTAACAATTTATTTATGCAGGCTAAACATTGCCCCCCCCCCCAGCAAGCTGGATACTCATTTTACCGACCTCAGAGGGCTGAAAGACTAAGTCAGCCATGAGAAGGCTACTTGGGCTTGAACCCCAGGTCATAAACACAGTTTTAACTGCAGTCCAGGCATTTAACCACTGCACCATGAGGCTCATCCAACCACAAAAATGGTAGGGGGGAGTTACATGGTTCAAAGATTGTCTCATTCCACTGCTTTGTCCTCTGCTGTGGATATGCAGGCACTTATAATATGAATAGGAAGAAAGTATGTTTTTCACTGCAGACCAGAGTCCTGTAGCACTCAGTTGTGTATATATTTAAGTAACTGAAAAATAACTAATTAAGTCAATTTTTGATTAACTGGAATGTAAAAAAGTTACTTTTCAAAGATATATCATATTTTTTCTGTCTATAAGATGCTGCCATATATTAGATACCCCCCACTTTTAAGATCTCAAATTAATAAAATTAATAAATCCTCCTGGAGTTTTCCTCCACCCCACCCCACCCCACGCTTTTTCCTTTCCATGTTCGGAAGATTCCTTTCTGCTTTGTTCTTGCAGGAACGGACCCTTCTTTTCAGCAGGGAAAGGCTTGAGGATGGAGCAGCCCACTAAGAAGCGCCCTTCCACACTGAAAAGAATGATCCAATCCTACAAGAACAAAGTAGAGAGGAGAGCAATCAAGCACTCCGAGAAAGAAAAGAAAACAGCAGGGGTGGTAAACAGTAGGGGGGTGGAATGGAGGACAATCCAAACTGACCTCACTGTTTCACCTCCTCTCTGGAAGTGCTTGATTGCCCTTCTCTCTGCTATGTTCTTGAAGGATTTGACCCTTTGATCCTTCTTTTCAGCATGGAAAGGCACTTATTATTGGTCTGCTCCACCCCCAAATCTTTTCCCACTGAAAAGAGGGCTCTGGTCCTTGCAGAAACAAAGTGCAGAGGAGTCTTCAGGACACGGAGAGTAAACAAGGGCTGCCAGAAAGGAAGAGGAGCAGCAAGGTCAATGTGGGTTCTCCTCCACCCCACTACTACCCCTCAGGAAAGGCTTGCTTCCATGTATACAATGCCACTTAATTTTCAGTGCCATAATTTTAGGGGGGAAAGTGTCATATACACAGAAAAATGCAGTAAATTCAACACCAGTCATGAGGTGGCATGGGACCATGACTAATTTTTAAAAGTCATTTTGCAAGCTCTCTGCATAGGCAGACATAGTCATGATTAGACATCAGACTGCTACAATATTTAAGCAAACACTTGGGGGGTACAATTTCCATCCAGTGCAAATATAACTTGTAAAGAAGGAAACATCTGGAATGAATGAACATTAATAAGGATGGCCTGCTTGTTTGTTCTATAACAGGACCCTCAAGTAGGAAATATTATTTGCAAATCAGCCTTTTTTGTCTGTCACCAGAAAACAAGCTACACATTGAACGAACAAACCATAGCATCATTGCCACTGAAAATGAGGACGTGACCCTGAAATGCATTCTGCAGAGCCCAGCAGCACAGTCCACCTCCCGCTTCTCAATCAGCTGGTTTAAAGTTTCAGAACTTACAGAAACACTGGTGAAAATGAAGGACAATGGTGTCATTGAGTATGGTGGCAATAAGAAGCTGATACGAAGGTTGCGTCTCCACCACCCTACTGTGGGCAACTTCCACTTGGCCATGCAGAATGTGGAGATGGCAGATGCTGGGCTGTTCTACTGTCAGGTGGAAGAATGGCAGGCAGCCAACTGCAGTGGTGCTCAGGTTCGTTATGCGTCAAGTCAATCCGGATTCAGCAGCCTTGTGGTGCTTCCTTCAGGTAATAATGCTCTGATCTTTGGGTGTTCATTACTCTTGGCATCGGAACTTTCTAGCCCCGCATCTGATTGTGACTGCTGGAAAATACAGGATGCAGTAAAGGAACACTAGTGAAGGGGCAGACTCTTATAAAACAAATGCATAAGATTTCATGCCAGAGCTCACTTGAGCGCCCTTTCCCACACTTCATGCCACCAAGCCGGCTTAATTTACCTCATCTCTAGAAGAAGCAAAAGGTCCAAATGGAAGACTTGGGTCCTAGTGGTTCATTTTACAGATAATGGTGCAGCTATTTCCTCCCTCCCTAGAGATTTTCTGAGGAGAAAAAAGAGATGAAAGAAGAAGGGTTACAAATGTAATAGGTAACCTGCCCATAATATTTCATGAATCAGGCAAGCCAGTTGTTCAAAGAACTATTTTTGGAAGGACTGCAACTTAGGCTCTAAGGCTTACAGCCATAGTTTTAAAAACTCAAAAGATGCTCCACACATAATTTTCACATGGCAAATCAGTGTTTTTCAGGGCAAAACCATATTAGTCTTGGAGCAGCCATGTTAATTAGTCAGCAAGGAAAGAACAAGTTTCCAATGAACCAGCCTTAATAGTCACCATCAAATCTAACATTCTAAAAATGGGAGGTAGAATACTGCTTAGTCTTTTGTAGTAAAAGAAAATGAGGAATTTTGTGGGTGCTTAAGAACTTTTTATTTGGCCTAAATTTTAATGGACTGCTGCATCAGATGAATTGAGCTTTAGTCTGCAAACGTTTATGCTGAACTTGGTTAATCTTTAAAGTGCTGCAAAACTCTTATTTCTGCATAACACTGATCTTGGATTGCTATGAAGTGATTTCTCACAATTGAACATCCAAAATAGTTCAGATTTTATCCATCAGTCGAGCTGCACCCAAGACCCATCTGTATAATTAAGCTTTCTCATAAATGCCAGAAAAGGGCCTAATTTCTCATTTTAGTCCCCATAAAGAAAGTCAAATATTTGTTTTTCCTTTAGCGGCTAAGGAAATGTTTGCAAAAACAAGATAGCATTACTAGACATGTCAAATTACTAGAGTAGCATGAATGAGTGCAAGAGCTAAGTAGTGTGGGTGTGACCCACTTTCAGGCAGCATCCACTGGTGATAAAGAGAGAGATAATAAGACGAACAGTAAGTAAACAGAGGGCCACTCCCTATCTTTGTTGAGTTTTAATAACTTTCGCAGCTTTATATCTCTTAATGATCTCTGTTTCCAGCTAAACATTTCTGCTGGACTATACTGGTGACTTTATGTTGCATAAATTGGCTAATTTGTGCTAGTTTACAACATGGGACACTGAAATACTCTGGTGCTGAGTTAACTGTTTCTGGTTTATGCTCGTTTGTAGTCTTCCTTGATTCTTCTCACCTATGAACATAGTACTAGGGTGGATCATGGCAAAGGATCCAAAAGGGAGCAAATCCATAGTGCAGATATGCCCCAAGAAAGAGTATAGCTGCACAAGCTGTCTGGGCTACCTCTTATGCAAAAATTGAAACAACATAAAAACAAAAGTATTGTGCCTGCTTTAAGATTTATTTATTTATTTATTTATTTATTTATTTATTTATTTATTTATTTATTTATATAGCTTGTATGCCACCCACTACCCAAAGGTCTCTGGGCGGCTCACAATCCAAGTAAACAATTCAGATAATTAAAACATCAAATTGCAATAAAATTAAAACAATAAAACATTTAAATACAATAAATACAATATATTAAAATACAACACTAAAATTGCCATCAGGACCCACAATAATCAGTTAAAAGACTTCTGGAACAGGAATGTTTTTACCTGGCGCCAGAATGTCATCAATGTTGGCGCCAGGCGGGTCTCGCTTGGGAGAGCATTCCACAATCTGGGGGCAGCTGCCGAAAAGGCCCTGTTCCTACAAGCCATTTCCTACATTTATTTCAGGATCAGTCTTTCTTGATCACAATGCACATCTTCAGAAATGTGTCCGTTAGGAGCGATAACTAGTTCTCTTACAAGTACAAGCCTTAAACCTCTAATCTATAGACAACTTTTGAATGCTGATTGCTCCTTGAAGCCATTAGCAAAATTATTATCTGAAGGTCACAAGTTAGACTGGTGGAAGTACCAACAAATACACTCACATTTTAAAATCTCACCAAAGAGGGGGGATTTATGACTAATGACACTCCACTCGGCAAAATACTATCTTCTGGCGATTTAAAGCTTCTTAGTAAATTCTATAGCATTTTGCTAAATGAAAAAAATGATTGATACATTGGTAAAAGATACTATGATAAGATGGGCAGAAAATTTTGGCTATCCTATTCATCTAAATAAATGGGACTCCTTGTGGAATACGGTTAAACTTTTTAAATCTATAGCCTTCAAGGAAAACTGTTATAAGATGTTTTATAGATGGCATTTCTCCCCCCACCGTCTATCCAAGATGTATAATTACTCACCCAAATGTTGGAAATGTAAACATGATAGTGGTACCTTCTATCATATGTGGTGGACATGTAAAGAGGCAAAGGCATACTGGATAATGGTAAAATTATTTTTAGAAATATATTTGAAGATTAAGTTAGAGCTTAGACCAGAATTTTTTCTATTAAATATAGTAGATATTAATATCTCATATGATCAGAAATATGTACTTTATCATGTAATAGTTGCAGCAAGGATATTGTATGTGAAATTTTGGAAACAACCAGAAGTGCCAACAGAGAGAAACCTCCACGAAAAGATAAGAGAATGTATTGAAATCGACAAGCTCTCTGGTTTTTTAAAGGGAGACTACGAAGAGATTTCCAAAAAAAGATGGCAAGAAGTAACAAACTTATTAGTATTGTGATACTATTTGGTGACTTGTTAATATGTTAAATTGTTATTTTAGGCTTGATATACTCAATGGAATTTTTATAATGTATTTCCCCTTCCTTTCCCTCATTCCCCTCTTCTTTTCCTCAAAAAACCCAATAAAATTACCGTACTTAAATAAAAAAAAACAACAACAATACACATCTTCAGAAATGTGAACACAGACATATGCAAATGGTCTCAATATTAAAAACCCTCAGAAGTTTCACTTAAAAGTCTGCTCTTTTTATCTGTTAGAATTGCTTTGACTGTGGAAATCGGTGTTTAAACCATATTTTGTCTTTTTTTTCTAGATCAGGCTCACAACTAGAGTTTGTGGCAAACATGGATTCCATACTCCCCCCCTCCGCTAGCACCAGGTGCAGAATAGTACAAAGTACAAATACTGTTTTGTCATTTTATCCTCTCACACACACCAGCGCAGTGCCCAGGAACCATGACCCCCCCACACACACACACACTTTCAGTCCTGTTGTAAACTTATAAATAAGAAAAATAGTTATGATATATTTGTTTGTTTGTTGCAGCACCCACCAATTCTACCCAGATCTGTTCCTCTCGGTCGCTATACCACTTCATCTTATTCTACCCTCCAGTTCTAATCCTTATCCTGGTGGCTATTTTCCTTGGGTTACACTTCAAAGCCAAACTGATGTCAAAGAGAAAAATGAATCTGGAAAAGAAGGCAGCTCCTGGTGAAGAACTCAGAGCGCTGGCACCACCCAATTTCAAATCCAGTAGCCACAGCAATGCCAGGGTGGTTGAGGAAGAAACAAGGAGTCTCAGGAGTGTGGAAATGGACTGACCAGGTCAAACCACTGGAGGCTCTATGGGTTGCAAATGTCATTTTAATTCAGTTCGCTCTAGGCTCAGGCCTGCAATGTAAATGATCCTGGTTTTCAGGAGCCTTGTGGTGCAGTGGTAAAATTGCAGGACAGCAGTTAAGTCTCGACTCATGACCTGAGTTCGATCCTGACAGGCTCAGGTAGCCTGCTCAATGTGACTCAGGTTGCCATCCTTCCAAGGTTAGTAAACTGAGCACCCAGCTCACTGCGGGTGTGTGTCCCTGTGTGTATCCTGTATAATTAAATTGTAAACTGCCCAGAGAGTATTTTAAGTGCTCTGGGGGTGAGATATAAGCAACACACTTTGCTTTGTTTTTGCTCCTTTGTGGTAGCTATTTTCAGCCTTCTGAAGATACAGGCAGCCTCCTGACATTCTTCTGAACTTGACAAATTACCTTTCTCTCTAATGCTATAATTTCCTCCCAACACCCTCAGTGTTTAGAACAGTCCTTTGCACATTTACTCAAAGGTAAATGCCACTGAGCATTTCCTGCCATGGAAGCCTGCAGAAACCGCAAGAAGACAGTATCACGTCGCTTGAGTGCCAGCCTGCTGCATCACTTCAAAGCCCACAACAGGCTGGCACTAAAAATACGTGATACTGTCTCCTTGCCATTTCTGCAGGCTTACTGCTTTTCACAACTTGAAAAGGATGACAGAGAGGGCAGGGGCTAATCATTCCTCTCTAAGCAATGTCAGCTTCTCTGGGTGCAGAACAATCCCATAAGGCTTACAAATTCAAACTGATCCTAGGATTGCAAATTGTTGTGGTGTCTTGTTCATTCGTGGTTCTACGATGCTTGCTTCTCACTCTCTCTGATCTTTTTGAGAGTGTTTACTGCTTTGTAGTATCAGAAAAAAGTGTGAATCAGAAATGATTGAGACTGCTTAAGCCACTTCCAGTAAACAACTTGTATTAATTTTCTCAAGATTGAAATAAATCTTTTGCCACTGTTTTATGTCTGTGTTAACCCTTGGGCATTCTAATTCATCTTCTTGCTCCAGGCACAAAATTAGCTAGTTACTAATTTAGGCTTACACTGAAAAGGAGTGGTTATTCTTTCTGAAGTTACAATTAAAAATAATGTAATTATCCTATTGCTACAGGACAAATTGCAAGTAGATGTATTTCTTCCAGTAGTTGCTTCCAACGTCTCTGGCTATTTGCAGACACGGAACCATTGTAAGTTAAGTTAAATATAAAGTTTTCAATCAGCTTTGTTTTGGTTGGAGATACACCATGTCCACATGGATGTAAAGAAACCATGTTGGTCACGTGGATATTGTCAAGATTGAGACTCTGTGGTGTAGCCGTTTCTCCCTTAACACACTGGACAAATGTATGAGCAAATCTTCTGAATAGAACTGTTTTTACCTGGAAAATGTATCACCCTGATTCATATTTGTTTTGTGGAGCTGACACTGAAAAGATAGGCAGTAACTTTAAGTCAGTCAAAGAACATGAAATGTTGAAGTCTTTCTGGAAGTCACATCACCATACAGCTAAATTTCTACAGCTTTGGCATGTTATGAAGTTAAATTTGACTAGCTCAATCATCAAGATGACCTGTGAGACCAGTATATTATAGTGAAAGTCCCGCCAGAAAGAATGGAAGATAATAATCTGAAATCAGAGGACAGGTTTTCTTCATTGGATCACTATTTGTACAACAACAATATGGGTGCACATAGTATAATTCTGTGTTATTGGACTAGTGGAATCTTTTTCTTAATGGAAGCTTTGGAGGATACTGACATGATTCTCAGAGCCCTCTGCTTGAGTTGACGTGGCTTGACATTGTTTGTAAAGTGCTAATGCTACAGAGCCTTTACGACTGAACAGTTAAAAACAGTAAAAGTGTCCAGTTGTGGACACTTTAAGAAAGATACAGACAAACTGGAAAAGTTTCAGATGAGGATCATAGATTATCAAGGGGCTGGGAACCAAGCACTACAAGGAACAACATAAATAACTTGTTTAGCCTCGAGAAAATAAAAGACACAGGAAGGCTGAGATTAGTTGTGTTATCCCAGAGTGCAGAACATGTCTTAATGTCCTCAAATAGCTGAAAGGCAGCTTTCAGTTGAATATCAGGAAATCTTCCTGACTGTTGGAGCAGTGCAACAATGGAACCAACTATATTACTTTGGGAGGTGGTGAGTCCTTCAACGCTGGAAGGAAAATTAGACAACCATCCCTCAGATTTACTTTGACTTGGATTCCAGCATTGAGTAAGGGTATCATAGGCCCTTCTAATTCATTTATTCTATCTTTGTTGAAGCTGTGCAGGTTCAATAGGCGTTTGGCCATAATTACTTAGAAGCAGAGGCAGAAGGAGCGCTTCTTCCTTGAGGTGAAGGCACATGGAACTATTATGTGGTGAGTCAGGTGTGTTCTAATGGAAGGACAAATCAGTCATGATACTGCTAGTGGTAATATGCTTGTGTCAGAAATAGGCCCAGTGAAAGACATTTAGCTGCCTGAGTGGCAGAGCAAATGTTGTCCAGGTTGTAACAACCCCACTCAAGTCTCAATGTGTTTGCATTATTTTAATGTTTTTATTGTTTTAATTGACATTTTAACGCTTTGTTGTAATTGTTAATTTCTATTGTAAGCAGCCCAGAGACCTTTGGGTAGTGGGCGGCATATAAATAAATAAATAAATAAATAAATAAATAAATAAATAAATAAATAAATAAATTTGGTAGCTGAAGAGCCCACAGTATTCTTTCTCTCCCCCGGCAATGAAAACACAACCATAATACATGGAGTAATTTTCCATTTGCTACTCGGTAATGATACCCCAAATCATCTGCCTGCAGAGCTCTGGCTAATGACAGGAGGTGTCCAGGTAAAACTGGGGCACTCTTGCCTGACAGTACGGGGCTCCCTGGAAGAAGCTGCGTCTAAACGGGTGTCATTGTGGAATTGACAGAGGAGATTGGGTCTGGCCAAGGGGGATTCATGCAGGTCGGGGGCAGGACGAAGCAGGAAACACAGACTGACAGCAGCGTGGGCTGTATTTGTGCAGATAAAAAAGAATAAAGGGAAAGGCAGAGCAAGCAGTAGTCTCTGGGGCTGTCAATCCAGCATGAAAATTCACAATCAGGGGGAGAGCAGTTCTGTTATTTTGTTTAAAAGCTCATGGGAATGGCGCCGGTAATAACAAGAGCAAGATGGAAAGAGCCCCAAAGGGTTTAGGGGTGGCATGGTTGCTTTGTGTCCCTCTGATGAGGGCTTTAATACTGTGTGTCTAGAGCACTGTCCAATTAGGAGAAGAAGGGCCATGACCAATTGGTGTTAAATGTGGCAATAATGTATCACATGGAGGCCACGGGATAAAAGGCAGCGGCAGCCTGAACGGGCACAGATTTCATTCTCTTGGTAATGAGTGAGATGCGCAGTAGCAATGAAACCGAAGGGAAATGGCATGAGATTCTAATTTCTCTTCCCGCTGTTGCTGCCACAGCTTTGATCTAAAGCAAGTGCCTGTTTTAAATTGCAAACGGATACAAGTGCGATACCATCCAGCCGCTGGCTTACGGGCTTAATGAAGTGGGGCATACTCTTGAGTCAGATAATGTTGTGAGAGAGAGGCAGGAATTTGGAGGCAGGATTACTGACAGACTAAAAGAATAAAGAGGGCTCTTTTTAATGGGGGAAAATGAGAACCTTGGAAGGTAGCTCTTATCAGTGTCTGTGTCACATGGGTGAGATGCTAGATATCCCAGGCTCAAAGGGCATAGAGGGGCTCCTTCGGCAGAATTTCTGCAGAATGAGCAAAAGCAGAGCTCAGGAAAGCCTAATTTCTGGATTACTACTCCCCAAATTTTTCAGACATTGGGAAATTGTGAGAGCTTTAGTAAAAAAAATAAAAAAAAAATAAAGAGAGAGAAGAGATAGTAACATTTCTGGATAGAATGATGGACCATGACTCAAAAGATCTGAGTTCTAATCAATTGATGTTGGTAAAACAGCTCCTTTAATATCTCTCTTATCTTGGAAATCTCAGAGTAAGCATAAGTTAGATGTGACTTACTGTATATACTCAAAAATAAGGAGGACTAGCCCTTCTCTGCCTTCCCCAGGCCGGCTACTATATTCACCCGAATATGAGTCGAGGACATTTTTTCAGCCAACAATAAGGCTGAAAACTTAGCTTATATTTGAGTGTATACGGTATACAGCATATACTGTACACTGATCAGCCACAACATTGAACTACAGACAGGTGAAAGAAATAGCATTGATTATATTGCTTTAATGGCATGTGCCAAATAATATTAGGAAGAAGTGAAGAGTCAGTTTAAAGAGCATGTGCTGGAAGCAGGAAATACAGGCAAGCAAAAAAAATAAAAAAGACTGACTTTGACAAGGGTAGTGCTGGCTAGATAACCATGTCATAACATCTCCAAACCATTATGTTTTGTGAGATGTTCCCTGTATGCAGTGGCACAAGGAAGGACAACCAGTGAACTAACATCAGGATCATGGATGCCCAAGGCTCATTGATGGCTAGCCCATCTGACCCAATCACACAGAACAGCAACTGTAGCTCAGATGGCTGAAGAACTTAATGCTGACCATGACAGAAAGGTGTTGAAGCACAAAGTGCACTGCGGTTTGCTATGTATGGAGCTGTATAGGCTCAGAGTAGTCAGAGTGCCCATGGTGACCCCTGTCAACCACGAAAGCACCCACAATGGGCACATGCGCATCAGAACTGGACCATGCAGCAATGGAAGAAGCTTGCCTGTCTGATAAGTCACATTTTCTTTTAAGTCACATTGCATCTTGGCATGCATGCGGATGCTAATTTGACACGTACCACCTACCTAGATATTGTTGCAGACCATGTACACCTCTTTATGGCAATGGTGTTTCCTGATAGCAGTGGCCTCTTTCAGCAGGATAATACAACCTGCCACACTGCAAAAAATGTTTGGGAATGGTTTAAGGAACATAACAGAGTTGAAGGTGTTGCCATGGCCTCCAGATTCCCCAGACCTCAATCCAACTGATCATCTATGGGATGTGCTGGAACACCACATTCGGTCCTTTAAGGTACCACCTCACAACTTGCAGTTCTAAAGGGATCTAGTGCTAATGTCTTGGTGCTCCTCATCATATTTGAACTGTTAATCTGGTTGTTACTAATTGGGAGATTTTTGTTTCAGTTTCTTTCTGAAAAATTTAATAACCTTTATACATTTTTCCATGCTCATGACGGAAAGGGCATGAAGCTGAGAAAATGTAGGATCAAATGAAAATGGTGATGGTTTCCCATGTCTTCCTCAGGGATGAGGGGGAGGAGAAACATTTTGGGTGGGAGGCATTTGGTGGGGAGAACTGGAAAGCACAGGAAGTGTTTACGTATTTCCCTTTCCAAGTTGCTGATAATTCTTTACAGATTTCTGATGTGCAGTTCTTTTCTAAAGGACTGGTTCACATATGATGGGTAGCACCTATTGCTAAATATTCCAGGCAAGCAGTCTGTAGCAATACTGTGGTACTTCAGTTTAAGAATGCCTCGGTAAACAAAGAAAAAATTGGTTTAAGAAAAATTTTCGATGGAACGTCCCGGTTTATATATATTTTTTTCATAAGGCATTAAAAGTTGACGTGTGATGTCTGCATGGTGAAAATAATGGGGATACCTTGATTTAAGAAAATTTTAAATGGAATGCCCCGGTTTGCCTTTTTTCTGACCTCCAGAATGGATTAATTGGTTTTCAATACATTCCTATGGGAAACCACATTTCAGTTTATGATTTTTTTTGCAATACAAAATGGCCCAGAGAATGAAATAATTACTTAAACCGAGTTACCACTGTAATTACATTCCATTAAACTGATTCCAATTTGTGGGAACATTTTCCAGTGTTTTCTAAGCATAAACTATTCATTAGTGTGTCACCATTTGCTTCTTCTTGGGACATCCTGAGACTGTACACCTTGTCCAAGGCTACACAGGTTGGAACTTTTTCCTTGGGGGCATGGGGGAATTGAATTCTGCATATTCTGATTCTCTAAAGAGGTGCTGCAGTTCCCCGAGCTATCCAGTTAACATCACAGCAATACTTACAGTCAATTTTAGCCAAGGCTCAGAATCTTTGAGGCAGAACTCAAATGTGTTTAATGAAGATGCAATAAGATGTTATAGAAAAGATCAAAGATCAGGTGTTTGGTCCTTCTTGAAAGTAATGATACTTTTATCCCTTGCTCTAAAAAGGGGAAATGTCAATACAGATGTCCTGGAATTTGATGCTATGAGGAAAACATTAGTCCATCCACATTAGTGCAGCCTCAGAACACACCTGAATTTCCACAGATTTTAAAGGGGGGAAAAAGGGAAATCCAGAATGCAACTCTTCAGTATCACAACCAAGAGAACCCAAAGTGCATATCTATGCCCCATGACTTACTGCTGATACCATAAGAAATCAGAATCTAAAACATTTATTATAGATTCTGGCTAGATAAATTATAGGAAGTTGAATACATTAAGAATTTAAATTAATTGGAAGTATATAACGGATCCAGGATGTGGCAAAAGCTTAAATCTAGCGCCTGGGGGAGAGGATTATCCCCAGGGTAAACTGTATCTGAGGCATACCTGTCAAGAGTCCCATTTTGGCCAGGATATTCACGGATCAAGTACTCTTTTCCCGCTGTCTTTCCTTATTTATAATTTTCCCAGAAATGTTCCGGGGCAGGCATTTGTGTGTGTGCACCATTCGCTCACCCTCCTCTGCTCTCTCTCCCCTCTCTCTCCACCACTGTCCACTCCAGAGCTCAAGCGGCTATCTCCAGTTGGCGTGCCATGCAATCAGAGCTGGGGAGACTTGATGCCTGCGTTTTGTGGGAGCAAGGGGGATGGTGGTGGCAACAGGTCATTTGAGGGCCACCAGGGCTCTCCATGGTGGTGCTCTGCTGGGGTACTTTGGGTCCTGAATCCACTTACAGGCTTTCTGTTGAAGGGAATCCCGAGTCAGTGGTAAGTCCCTCCCACCCTCCTTTTTCATTGCCCTTAAAAACGAGGGAGGGGGCTGTGGCAACGACTTGGACAGGAATTGGGTACTGCTTTGCCTACCCTTCCAGCTCACCTGCCCCCCCCCGGGGGGCTTTCAGGTGGCAGTTCAGCGGCAACATTGTCTCCATATTCACATCTGCAGCTTGGTAGGGTGGGAGGGGCAAAGTGAGTGGTGCACGCACGCGCATTATACCTCTCTTCTCCCATCCCATCCCCCCCAAGTGCAGGGGAAAACTTGACAGGTATGATCTGAGGGGCAGGAAATTAGACTTCCTTCCCATCGTCTAGAACTCCACATTCCGCTGTCTCTGCCAGATGGGATGCTGTTGAACAATAGGACACCAACCTATGGAACATTTACTCAAGGATTTGGACCATCAGGAGCTTAATGGCTCAGGAAATTGGATTATCAGGACAAACTGACCAATCACCCACCAATGCAGATCAAGGGAAATGTTGAACTGATTTATATCTATAAAAACAGATGCTGTATCAATGGTTATTTGCTCACTCACACCAACCAGGGTGAGATCACTGACTGTTGTCTATAGGCTTGGCTTCAATAAATCGGACTTAAACAGTACAGTGTTTGTGTTTCCTTACTTTATTTCAGGTTAATTATTGGACACTGGTTCCAAGCTAAGCACTGACTCCAAAATATTCTGCAAAAACTAGTAAACACTGCTTTGCATATGCCTTTACTTTCTTAATATTTAGTCTAGTTTGGAAAAGTTACTGAAGTGCCAATTTCTCATACAGCATGGAGGGTGGAAATCTAAACAGCAATTTTTTTCAAGCTCTGGAATTAAAGTTGTCATTTATATTAAGGTTGCCTTTCTACAATTTGTTTTTCTACTAAGGCAGATTCTTTGACTCCTGTAATTTTCTCTATTATATTGTAAAACAGAGCTTCAAGTTCTGCCCAGTAGTGAGTTTTATGACAGAGTGACTTTGATTCCACTTTTGAACTGGCCTTCTTTGCCAGCTTCCCTTAAAGACCTCACTTTCCCTTTCTGTGTGTTCATTCAGATTGAGATTTGTTGCACTCTATGTAAACTGATGATACGTGGATTTAATTTTTTATTTTTATTTTATTTTTCCATCTCTGTAGACCACACAAGGCTTAAACTGATAGCAGCTATCAAAAAGTATGGCAACCTCCTATTCTCCTATGCTTTTAAATAGTACCTTTAGGAGATAGTTTTTCCTTTTCTCACTTTGTACCAGTCCATTAGTAAAATTCAGGCAGCAAGAGCTATATCAATAGGAATATTTCAGTTTAGCACTACTCCAATTAAAAAACAGACATACACAAAAACAAGAATCTTCACTAAAATGCAGCACAAAAATCTAATAGAAGATCATTTTTAGAGTTTGATTCTCATTTCAGTGTGTTGTTTTGGGGAGGCAGCTGATTTCTGAGGTAAACTGGCAACAGGCATCTCTCTGGCGCATATTTCATGTTAGCACAACCTGGTAAGCCATGAGAGGAGAAAAGATCCAATAAACAGGTCCACTTTAAAGGGATTCTTCAAGGGTTCATTCTAGATTTTAGAGATAGGCACGACTTAGCGGTATTCCCGTTTCCGTTTCCGTTACTTGGTTCCGTTACTCTACGGAAACGGTAACGGGAATTACTCCGCCAGAATTCGAGCTCGAACTGACGAACGAACAATTTTGGTCTGATTTGTCGTGCTCGTTACTTGCATCACGCAATGCCACGCGGCACAGAAAAAAAGTTTTTAAAAGTTAAAAAAACCCGGTTCCCAGCCAAAAAGCAGGCGGAAAAATGCCTGCCGTGCCTCAGGGCACCTACCGGAGGGATGGTTTGTTTCTGGAGGGGGGGTCCCGGCCTCCTCCCCTCTGTCCTGGGCTGCTCTGGTCTGGTGGGACTCGCTGCAGGCTCGCAGCCAGCAAAAAGCCCAGTCTCGCCGCCGGCCGCCAAAGCGCAAGCAAGCGGCACGGGCGGCACAGGAAAAAACGTTTAAACTCTCCTGGGTCTCCCCCCCCCACCCATTCCCGGGCCAAAAAGCAGGCGGAAAAATGCCTGCTTGACTAAGGGCGCAGGGCACCTACCGGAGGGATTGTTTCTGGAGGGGGGGTCCCGCCTCCCCCCCATCTTGGGCAGCCGGACTCGAGTCGCCAAGCCATGCGGTGCGGGCGGGGGATCCAAAATGGGGCAGCGAACGCAATATTGTTTTTGAAATCGTGGTCCAAAAACACACAAGCACAACAGAAACACGCGGAAATTTATAAACTGCCAGATTTTTCACAGTAGCAGTGGGTTTTTTCTTGCAACAAAATGTCTCTCCTCTCCTCCTCTGTCCTCCATTGATTTTATTTTATTTTATTTTATTTTACACCTGCTCAATGATGGGCTGACCAAGTGACCAGCCATGATGTGGGAGTGGACGACCATGCAAATTTTTGGAGCCATCCCACCAATCGCATGGCCACTTGGCCATGGAGACTTCTGGGATGTGCCAAAAAAACCCCTAAAACCTGCCCTAGCCCCCTAATCCTAACCCTAATCCTTGACTCCTTACCCATACGTCACAGACTGTCTTCTTAGTGGGTCAGAGAGGCACCCAGAGGTGCAACCCACTAGCCCACCGTAACCTTACCCGTC
Organism: Phrynocephalus versicolor; assembly: GCA_023846285.1. Taxonomy (NCBI): domain Eukaryota; kingdom Metazoa; phylum Chordata; class Lepidosauria; order Squamata; family Agamidae; genus Phrynocephalus; species Phrynocephalus versicolor. The sequence continues at coordinate 9,175,927 of JAHTLZ010000007.1, read as the reverse complement.
ACTAGCCTAACCCTAGCCCTTGCACTAACCCACCTTAACCCTAAGCCAGATCTACTTGCATTGCACTACACGCAAGTACAATTCCCTTCTTTGTGGGACATGGCAGGTGCGACCCAGTCCTTGACGGAGGGTCGTACCAGTGGACTGGTCTGACTGTCTGCAACTGGTATGCATATCCATATGGCTATGCATGCCATTTTGCAGCAGCAGGTGAGGAGGGGAGACCCCCATGTTGAGGGGTCTCTTGGAGCCTGCTGCTTCCCCTTCCTAGTGGGTGAGGATAGGAGGCACCCACGGGTGCCTCCAGGAGCCCGCTTTCCCTTCCTAGCGGGCCAGAGGAGGCACCCACCCCACAGAGGTGCCTCCAGGAGCCCGCTACCCCCCCAAAAAAACCAGTACTAACGAAAACGAAAAAATGAAAAAACGAACCGACTAATTTTTGCGATTTTTTGCGAAAAACAGAAACGAGCCGAAATGGAACTGGCCCGACTAACGACAACTCTAAAAATTTTTTTTTCAAGTCGTGCCCATCTCTACTAGATTTTTGAATGATGATTTGCGGGCTGTAAAGGAATGCTGATTTCTTCCAGGAAGTGGGGTTTGTGGAAAGGAATCCCAGTGAGATCTGTGCTTTATTGGCACCAAGTGGCTCTGAATGGAACAAAGTGGGATAAAGGTTGTTCTATCTGGACAAGTTACCTGTGTCTCACAATTTTGGGTTGACAACTAGGAGACCAGCTAGCACTCTTTCAAGGAACCATATTTGGCAGGTCCAGGATACATACATAATATTTAGTTCAGAACATACTACCATATGATACGCTTCAAAAAGAAGAAACTCTTTGCTCAGCAGATAGAATTATAGGAAAGCATTTAAGAATATCTTTTATTTTTATTTAAGTAAATGTGGAAGCAAGCACAGATTTAAAATTTATGGAGTGTTAAGTTCTTGAGTGGATAAGGGTTCGCTTATACTTCATTAAAGAAAGACCTACATTTGCCCAAGTTCCTTCATTACTGACCGATTTACTCCTTGGATCATAATTTCTCCTTTCCTACAAATGCATTAGACCAGGATATTACAGTCAGAGAGCACTAAGCGCTAATAGACGCTTCTCATTACCGGAGAGTATAATCTGGTGAGTATAGGTACCAGAATACTCAAATGGCTGGGTATTTATTGTTGTGTTAATTAACTCTTATGCTATTTACATGCAGATTTAAATCTACATTGGGCATTTATTTCACAAATGAATGCAATGGTGATTAGCAAATAATTAGCTGGAGAACTGATATTGTAAGAGGATAGAAGGTTGGTGCCTTTATATCTTTACAGCTCACCAACATTTTAAGCTTGGAATCAATTTCTTAATATTGTTTCTCTTAATTGCTTTTATTATATCTCTGTGCCTGTAAATAACTGCTTCTGCTGAATCCATTTACATCTGTTTTATGTTGGCCTCATTATGATTCTCTGCTGGACTATTCATACTTAGCTGAAATATTGGGGCAGATTATTGTGTGTGAGGGTGAGGTTTATTTCTACATCATTCCGTTGTTGTATGTCATATCATAGTTGGCTACCAGAGATTTATACATTTTAAGTAATGTGGGCTATGTTACGAAAAGGTGGAGTAATAGGACACATGGGTGTAGTTGAATAGTGGAACCACGGTGTGCAGGGTCAAAGCCCCAGAACTTTCTGAGCAGCAGGAACCATGACAGCCTCTGCCACACCCCAGACCTCATTGTTCCCCCTGAGCTTAGCTGCAATATCCCAGAATATATACTGCTACAAGTTCACTTTACTTTTATTTTATTTCTTAAATTTATACCCCACCCATCTGGCCATCAGGCCACCATGGGTGGCTTACAGAAGACTTCTACAAGATACATATCAAATAAATATACACAATCAATCAATCAATGCAGTAAGACCCCAGTAACATCAACAACAACCCTATAAATGAAAAAGACCCCAGATTAAATTAAATTAACCTTAAGTAAAATTAAAATTACAATTGAACTAATTTAGCAATTGTAAAAAAAATAAATTAAAAATTGAGATGGTGGCACCACAACTAAGATGGTATAATTAAAAACTTGAAAAGGCCTGTTGAAAGACCCAGATTTTCAAAGGCTCTTTTAAATAAAACCAGGGAAGCGTCTTGACGAATCTGGGCGGAAGCCCATTTCACAAAGTGGGAGTGATCACTGAGAAGGCACGGGATCTTGTTTTTTCTTTGCATGCCTCTATCGGTCTTAGAGAGAGGCTTAACTAAGACCTGTTCTTCCCAGACAGGTCTTAGGCGCCTGGTCTGGGAAGAACATGTATCATGGGCACATCTTGCGGGAAGCAGGCATTCTGAGAGGTAGCAAGGTCCCAAACCATTTAGGACCTTAGAGGTGAGAGTCATCACCTTGAACCTGGTGTGGAAGCTTAGAAGAAACCAGTGCAGTGTGGCCATATGGGGGATATATGGTTGTTATGCCTCAACCTGTTTAAAAGTCTGGCCACTGCATTTTGTACCTGCTGAAGTCTTCACGCCAGTCTCAAAGGCAGCTCCACGTAGACACTGGCATAACTAGGGACGGGCGGAAGAGTGCATTTCCCCTGGGATGTGCAGCAATCTGGGGGCACCTAGAGGGGGAGCAGGAGGAGGAAGCCATTCACCATCCCGCCAGCAGCCCTCCTTGGCAATCCTTAGTCAGGCTTGGCAATCCTTAGTCAGGAAAAAGGAGGAGAGAGAAGCAGGCAATGTTTTTTTCCAAGCAGCACCTCCATCGATTCCTCCCCCTCCCGCCCACCCGGGGAAAGGAACGTGTGCTGCTTGGGGGGGGGGGTGGAATCCCATCACCTGCTTCCTTCTCCTCCTTTCCCAGGGCTAACAATCACCAAACCTTAGCTGGGGGAAAGAAGGAGGGGGAAGCATGCTACAGAGGTGATGCTTTTAAAAAAGCCTGCTTGACACTATTTGCACACTGTACGGTTTGCACAGGAGAGCCTTAACTGGAAAAGAGACCCAGAAAGAGGGCATGAGAAGGAGAGACTGTTATTCCCCTCCCCCACAGTTCCCCCAGGATCTGCCCCCCTTGCTGGGTGGTTGGATTTGGAGGGCTGAAAGCAAAGAATCCAAGGAAGCTACCCATCAAATTTGGTGACTCTGGGACAAATTGTTTCATTTTTAGAGCAAAAATTGTGGTTTCATTTCATGAAGAAACAAATTCTACCATTTCGTTTTGTAACAAATTGATCAGTTATGTAACGAAACAACAAAACAGTATTTCATTTTTGTTTGGTGCCCATCTCTATTCTTGACTATTCTCGCCTGCCCCTTTGTTCTTCACTCAGCCTAGCATACTAAAAATTGCGTAGAAATTATTACACAATTGGCTGTGTGTCTGTAATTGTGGAAGAATGACTGTTGTTTTGGCTTTGAGTTGATAGCTCATGCAATTAGAGCACAGTACAGCCCCTTCAACATCGTTGTCACTGGCATTTTCCCCATTCATAAATACAAAAGCAACAACCTGGTCTGGAAATGCATGGACTCAAGTTGGAACATCTTTTAAAAGGTACAGGATGAGCTCATCCCGGTGTATATACTCTTTACTTGCCTAGAGAATGTGTTTTGGGAGAGTCCACAAAACCTTTTAATAAAAATGTAAAAAGATATATATGAACAACAGATTGTCTAGCATAATACAGATTCTGATAGTTCTCACCACCATCACCACCGTTCATGAACAAACCTAGCAAGCAAACCTTCCTGGAAATCTGATTAGTCATAACATAAGAAAACCAATAAAGACTTTACAATGGAAAATGGTAAGTGTGGACTTTATCTCTATGGCCTGGAGCACATCCAGAACCATCAAATAAAAAGGCTTCCTGTATCTGACAGTGAAAACAGCAGGATATGCAAGCTACACCAAGAAAATCATTGTAGCGCAACAGTGATTAAATGTGTTCTTTCAGGGGAGTCTAGCAGCATGAGCTGAAATGTTAATTTTAAGGCATGTCTTCTCCATCAAACCGCAAACTACCTTTTAACATTTAGATCAGAACATTTGTTCTTGCGGAGTGAACAGAAGGTGGCTCTGCTCATACTGGGGAGCTCTGAGATAAGAATTACAGGAGATCATATTGATCACCCCAACCTAAGAATATTTTCATAACCTAGAAAATACAAGTATTTTGGCTGGGTCCTGTGCCAAGGATTGAAGCAAACCTGGCCTGATTTTTCACTGGTTTGTATGAATTGCAAATTTGTCAGCTGTCCACATGCTCAGAAGATAGATGCACTACTTGAAAAACTGGAGATCGTGAAAAATTTAGACAAGGAGTTAGTTTTAAATAAGATAACCCAGATGTTACACCCCTTATGATATGCAAAGAATGTAGATCATATTTTCCCACAGCCATGTTGCCAACATGATCACCTTTAATTCCATGCATTCAATCCAATTGAAGAACTAAGACACCATAAACCTACCACTGTTAATCCCAGTGGCAAACTGCTGCTAGTTAGAAAGTTAGGATAGGACATTGTTGTTATACACCAAGCCATGAAACTTGGGTATAGCACCCAATGCTTACACCATCTTCTTAATCAGCAACAATTTACTTCTGAGGTTTAAGCAGATGGACTTCCGTCATCAGATAATGAGTAACAGAATGCCGGCCACATTCAGAAATACTTGGCTTACATTTTCTGTATGTCAAGCATTTGACATGGGCATGTAGCCATCTATGTATTCAATTATTATTATTTTTCATTTTTTTACAGGTGGAATCCACCTTTACCTCGAAGAGGTGCACGTGAAGTCTCACATCTCAGGTTCCTTGTTACATCTTTTTACAGCCGCAACACTGCAGATACAACCCCATGTTGGGCCACAAATATCTCCGTATTTACCATTTGAAGATGAGTGATCTTCTTAATTATTCCCGTAGAAAGGCAGGCCCATCTATGTGAGGCTCTCCCTAACCCTAACCCCAACCCCAGAAAAATGTTCAGAAGCTACTGCCGGCACAAAGCAAAGCAGCCAGAAGGGCCATTGAATCAGCCACACTGACTTCCAGTTAACTTTCGAGCTCATTTGAAGATAATTGCTTTGATCGACAAAGCCCTAAATAGCTTAGAGTTAGAACATATGAAAGAACACCTCCATCTGAATCTGCTTCTAAGATGGCAGTCATGTGTCTCTTGTTTTTTGCATTGTCTTTCATATTCATAAGCCCATTTTAGAAACTGTTTTAAATCTATTGTTAAACAAAGTTTTTAAACCTCTGTTTTAAATCATTTTTATACCAACCACGCATCATGTTGGGAGCTCTGGTGGGCAGAAAGGCGGTAAGCAAGACAGTTTTATTTAAAATGATGAAGAGCTCTAATCATGTTATCAATTGACACTGCTAATTACACCACCATGGCCACAGCAGATGAGGGATTCTGGTAGTTGTAGTTCAAAAATGTAACTTCTCCAAGCACTGTTTTGTAGATTCGATTTACAAGAAAAGGAACTGAGACGTGTGCAAATGTTACCTCAATATGGTCATATTAGCCGACATATAACATCCTCCATAGGGCCAGAGAGGTTTTAGAGCATATGAAGTAGCACCAGGAAAGAAATAGGTCAATGCCAGCTTTGATTGCATTAAAAACAAGCTTTATATCCAATATTTATGAGGCCACAACAGTGCTCTGCATACAGATAACACCTTGCCTGTTTTTTTGCATTTGGATATTAAGAAGGTTATTGACAAGCAAAAGGGGAAAAGAGGGCAAGTGAAAGGATTCTAGTAGCCACTGACAGAGAAAAGCAACTTATTCAAAACAACATCCTGTATATTTTTGTTAAATTTAACTTTAAAGGCCCTCTATCTTTCTAACCTAGAAAATCTAATGATATTAACGTTATAATTCATTTTAATTTTACGGATATGACCGTAAGTTTAAATTATGCAATGCTCTGATACAAATAAATGAAGCAGAAGAGTGGCAACACTTTAGGCTTCCTGGAGCAATGTGGAGGTAATGAAATATTTTATTTCAGCGAAAAAGAACAAAAATCTGTGTGGTCCTTGTATACCATCTGAAGGTAATGGGATGCCTTTATTAGACTATTAAAATACTGTATCACAATATGTCTGTGAAGATTCTCAGTCATCCAGGTGAGTTTATCTGGAAGTTGAGTGATGGCTACTGGACTTCTTTTTTCAGAGATAGAACCGTTTCGCTGCTCATCCAAACAGCTTTATCAGTCTGAATACAGCTAGTGCGAGTCCTCCATCTTATAGTCAGTCTGCTTTGACCTCTTTTCACCCTGGTCTGAATTAGGCTCATAAGATGAACAATCCCAAACCACAATGTTTGTGACTTTCTAGTGGTACCAGCCACCACTGCCATTGGATTTTGTTTCAATGTTCCACAAAAGTACATGGCATGGATTCTTGCAGGAAAAAGATACTCTGAAGATAGAATTTGGAATATTTTGCAATTTGCTATCAAGATTCATCCTAAATGTATCTCATTAGCAACAAGCAAAAAAAGAAGAGAAGAACTCAAAATATAGAAGATTCCAGGTGAATCTTCCTACTTTTAGGGACATTTATCAAATTGTATTTCACTGATTCATGGAATTTCCCCAGCTTGCTCTTTACAGTAGGACCCCTGTATCCACTGGTTTATTATCCACTGATTCAGTTATCCATGGTTGGCAGAAGCAAAAATTAAATAAAAAATTCAGTAGCTGAAAAGCAAGCTACAGTCATAAACAACAACTGTAAAGCAAGCTACTGTCACAAAACAGCAATTTGGGGAAAATTTTGTGTTCTCTCTTATCCATGGTTTTCATTATCCACAGGAAGGTCTGGAACCAATCCCCAGCAGATACTGGGGTCCTATTGTACCTGAATATAGTAAATGGCATATAGATAATTCCCCTGCAATCTTTAGAAGGCATTGTAACATGAGTTGACCTGGGTTTTGAATATTATTTGTGTATTTCTCCATTTTGAAAAATTCCACATAAAGGCAGAGAACATAAAATGCTATAACTTGGAGAGAGGGGCCACCCAGCATCCTAATTATGACCTATCCAGTCAAAGCCCATACAGCAATCAACCTTTATTTCAGTCAAGTGTAGCAAATTCAGCAGTGTGAGAAAACAAAGAAAAGGAACATCCTCGAATGTAAAAAGGCTATCTAAACAGGGATACAGTTCTGTGAAATGGCTAGTAGAGGGGTTACTATGGTATATTTATTATAATACACTTCCTAGTGTCTGAGCAACTGGAATGTCTAAGGGAGATTTCAGGCTTCATTTGAGGGTTCTGCTGCCACTCATCTTCTTTGGTGCCAACAGCTTGGTCTGAGCTGCTGGTGCCAAAGATGAGTTAAACTGTTCTACTTGCAGTTTTGCCTTTTCACTATTCAAATAGCAAATTATTTTTTAAACCCTGTGGTTGCCCAGTGGCAATACAAAAACTGAATTGCAATCTTTCTCTGCCCTACAGTCATCCTGTAATGGCATATATATGATCAGGGTTTGCACATTGGTCCAAAGATAGTCCACATGCCTAGTTTTTAGAGATGGGCACGACTCAGTGAAATTTTCATTTCTGTTTTCGTTTTTTCATTTTCGTTAGGTAACGAAACGAAAACGAAAATTTTTCAAAAACAAAACGGAAACAGAAACGAAATGAAAATTTTTGCCGTGTTTTTCATTTTCGTTGCGGCAAACACATTGAACTGAAATGAATGCTAATGAAACAGAAATTTTTCATTTTCGTTTTCGTTTTCATTAGGTAACGAAACGAAAATGAAAAATTTGTGGGAAAAACCCAACGAAAATGAAAACAAACCGAAACGGACCCCTAAACGACCAAACGAAAAATGAAAAACAATTTTTTTGAGTCGTGCCCATCTCTACTAGTTTTCATACGCACAAAACTGGCTTGTGGTACTTCTCCATTCATGCCCATCAATTGGAAACAGAGCCTGAGAAGGCAGAACACGAGGAGAGCCAGAGACATCTAGGGATTAGATCAGTGATGGTGGGCCACAGATGTTGTTAGACTGTCCCACTATGGACTGTGGTAGCTACTGCTGATAGACGTTGCAATTGAGTGACATTTGGAGAGGCACATCTTGCTTAGACAGTCTTAACAGAGGAGTTCTTTTAATGGAAAGGTTGATGGTTTGAGCTGAACTAGGGATGCCTAATTAACACATTGAGCACCTGGAAGGTTAATTCCAATTACACACAAGTGGGGGGGGGAGAACACCCAATATGGAAAGACCTTTAATTAGTCATTCTGCAAAATAAAGGCTTACACATGGGTTAATACCCAAACAATGTGCCTCAGATTGTATTAGTATTTATATACTGGGCTAGTCGCATATCATTGACCTTCTATATCTGCATTCCTCATCTGGCTAGTATAGCTGACCTCCCACTTCCCTGACATCTGCCCTCTTTGTTATATTTGGGATTCTCTCTCTTTGCTGTTTCATATGTACCATTCCCCATACCATCCTGTTCTTGTCCTTATTTCTTTTAACAATATGAGGCTTGATGCTTATAAGTCTCTTAATACTGTATCTAACATGCTGAGCTAATATAAAATTGTACCAATTATACTCAGCATAAGCATATTGAAAATATCCATTTCTTGACATTGCCTTTTGCCATTTCTCATATCTGAGATCCAGACCCAACAGCTGAAGTGATTATCATTAGATAATGAACAACACACATAGACCCTTTAAAACCTGATGCAAGACAAGGAATGGCCTGACCAGCAACAAAAGAGAACACAATGTTTCCCTCCTGTTCACCTTTTATTTTCTAATTCCCACCTGACTAAAAGACGGAATCCTGCAAGCAATTGCCAGTTTCAAAAAGCTGAACAAATTCATGTGGAGAGAAACCTTTTGCATGGTTTCTTTTGCCAATTTATCCATTCCCTCCTGCAGGATTGCCTCAGGTCTGGATCTCGGAGTTAATATTTCATTTCCATACGGCAGTAGGAAAGACTTGTGAAATTCTTGGCTGGGCAAGAGTTAAGGCTCCAAATATACAGTACCACAGGGGTCCATCTTGCTTCCTCCCAAGAGATTGTTAAAGGAAAAGTAATCTCAGGGAAAGGCAGCTAAGGAAGAACACAAATGGGAAAGTGAGGGAGGGGGGAATTAAGCTTATCCTTCTCCCATCATCACTGCTCCCCAGTGGAGCTTTTTAATGTCCTTCATTTTATTGGGGGATGGGGGAACAGGAGAGTGTTTTAAGCATCTGAATTTAACATTCTGGTCTGGCCCTATGGTTTTTTTTTAGCAGTTTGGGAAATGTATAGGGGATGTGACAGTGGGAGACAATGGCCTTCTTGTTAAGCAGAATGAGGCAGCTAACAGAATAAGGCAGTTTCTAACCTTGAGAATTAAAACAGGGATCAGTTTGTTATGTAATTTTACTTACTACCGTCATGTTGGTACTGATAGGAAGAGGAATCTGTGTAAGCTTTTCTGTCACGGGTGATCCCAGGCTGGGTGTTCACTCTGAGCCACACTACACACCCTCACCTCAAAGGGAAGTGCTGTTGCGGCTCTGCCTCAGACAGCGAAGTGACTTAGGCAACCTCCAATGACCAAAATCCTATGACTGCATTTTGCCAGCTGTTGTGAAAAGTGATATTGTTAATATTTTCGCAGTGCCATTAAAACGGAGGCAGTATCCAAGGAAACCATACCCTGGCATGATACCTGGCCTAGAATACATGCATGCAGGTCCTAATCCACTTGGATAGTAGAGGCTACCCTTGCCTATGAACAGCTGACCAAGTGACTATAAAAGGAATTTGAACAGGCAGTCTTCTGTGAGATGTTGGCCTTTTTTAAAGTACACTGCCACATTTCTTCTTACCTGAGACAGAAAAAGCACCTCACATTCTGAGTGAAGCATATTTATCAGGGTTTTTGGTTTCTCCTCAGGAACAGAAACTTACCACAGCCACTAAGCTGTGTGTGATCATATATCCAGCTGCAGTACTGTGGGACAGGCTCTCAAGTGATCCTCAAGCCCTAAACAGCTGACTCTGAGAATGCCACTGAGCTGAAGAGCAGTAGATGTGGTTTTCAAATGTCACTTGCATGTTATTTTAGCATTTTTCCTTCCTTTCAGAAACTCATATGGTATAGTGAAGCCACACGGTCAAACTGCGGTAGAAAACCACTGCTTCTGAATCTCTTCTGCTGAAATACCCTAGACTGCTTGATTTATATGCTTCTTTAAAATAAGGCATTCAGGGATCTGAGGCACTTGGGGCTTGGTTGCCATATATATTTTTTTCCTTGAAAAAAATGCACAACCAACTTTCCTTCTCAAAAAATGTCCTTCCAAAAACAACTTACAACTTACAGCCTATACATTTAGGCCACAGCAGAGCAAACTGAGGGGGACAGAGAAGAATATGATCTAATCTCTTCAGAGCTTGGGAAAGTTTCAGAAATACAACTTGCATGATAACTGGCAGATGTGGGGAACTGCAACCTAAAACTGCAACTTAGAACCAAATTGGCATTACACAGGAGGAACATACCAGTGTAATGTAAATCTTTCTAAATTGGTGTGGTCTTGAGGGAAGCATGTGAAGTCCAAGGTTTTATGAGCACAAACACCAGGAGAACCCTTGTAATTTTCCCTGCCCCCACCCACGAGCTCATATCCCAAAATTTCATTTAAAGAAGACATACTTTTTAAATAACAATTTTTAACACTTCCCCACACATGGTCTCTTTTCACTGCTTGTGAGATCTCAAGAATGACATTTAACGTTGCTGTTCCTCCATCTTAATCAAATATAAGACCTAACAGTTTTCTGATATTCTTCAACTTTCTAAACAACATTGTTTTTTATAATTTTTCAGGCTGACAACCTATATCACAATCTGGTAGTGCCTGGAAAAGCCGATAATCACAAAGCACTGGCAACAGAATGCACTGTTTTGCAACATTTATAGCTCTTCTATGAATTACCTACACTGGGTTATTGTTTAGTATTTACTGCCCCACGTGAGTCACATTTGGTTAGGAAAGAAGCCAAACAATTCTAATATGTTTGAATGAGCAAGCATATTCTCCCCTGAAGATTGTTCCTCAAGCCTGAACTCTGATGTGACCCACCAAAATCAAATCACAGATCATGGAAGTAAACCTTTCCTGCTACTAGGTTTTTCCTTCCAGGCATTCAGATCCTTCCAATTTCCATATCTGATTCATCAAATTTGCAAATGAATTCTGAGTTTACCTCCCAATGACAAAGCATTAAGCAAAGGCAAGTTAAATTCCAATATGCGGGGAGGAAGTATTCTGATAGGATAAACAACCCTGATTAGATTTTTAAGGCTCTCAACTTAGCTATACAGCATTTTTCAACCCTCTTCTGATGATTTTCTGATGAGGTAAGGCCAAGCCTTACATCTTTTGGATGGCAGAATAAAGAGCAAAGCAAATCATAGTGTTCTATTTATATACCGCCCCGTAGCACTTCAAGTCTGCCTCAGGCTGGAATATCTTATAAGTGGGGGCGCACTGCTACTTTTGTGTGAGGCTACAAAATAAAACAGGCTGAACTGTGCTTTCATCATTGTAAGGCTAATTACACTGGTGACAATGAGGCCTGTAATAAGACTTCCTGGGATAGGAACTGGCAAGCCACCCCAGTATCCCTGCCAAGAAAATTCCACGGACAGAAACAAAAGGCTAAAAGATATGATGCTGGAAGATGAGCCCCTCAGGTCAGAAGGCACCCAATATGCTACTGAGGAAGAGCACAGGACAAGTACAAGTAGCTCCTAAGCTAATGAAGTGGCCGGGCTAAAGCCGAAAGGACACCCAGCAGCAGACGTGCCTGGAAGAGAAAGGAAAGTCCAATGCTGCAAAGAAATATACTGCATGGGAACCTGGAATGTGAGATCTATGAACCAGAGTAAGCTGGATGTGGCGAAATTTGAGATGGAAAGAATAAACATTGACATCTTGGGAATCAGCGAACTTAAATGGACAGGAATGGGTGAATTCAGTTCAGATGACTATCACATCTACTACTGTGGGCAAGAATCCCATAGAAGAAATGGAGTAGCCCTCATAGTCAACAATAGAGTGGGAAAAGCAGTGCTGGGATACAACCTAAAAATGATAGAATGATTTCAGTACAAGTCCAAGGCAGCCCTTTCAACATCACAGTAATCCAAGTTTATGCACCAACTGAAGAGTCTGAGATTGCACCAACTGAAGAGTCTGTGATTGACCAATTTTATGAAGACTTACAACTCCTTCTAGAACTGACATCAAAGAAAGATGTTCTTCTTATCATAGGGGATAGGAATGCTAAAGTAGGGAGTCAGGTGATAAAAGGGATATCTGGCAAGTTTGGCCTTGGAGTTCCAAATGAAGCAGAGCAAAGGCTAATTGAGTTTTGTCAAGAGAACAAGCTGGTCATTGCAAACACTCTTTTCCAACAACACAAGGCGACTCTACACATGGACATCACCAGATAGACAATACCAGAATCAGATTGATTATGTTCTCTGCAGCCAAAGATAGAGGAGCTCTATACAGTCAGCAAAAACAAGACCTGGTGCTGACTGTGGCTCAGATCATCAGCTTCTTATTTCAAAATTCAAACTTAAACCGAAGAAAGTAGGGAAGACCACTGGGCCAGTCAGGTATAATCTAAGTCAAATATCTCATGAATACACAGTGGAAGTGAAGAATAGATTTAAAGAACTAGATTTGGTGGACAGAACACCCGAAGAACTATGGATGGAGGCGTGTAACATTGTACAGGAGGCTGCAATGAAAACTATTCCAAAGAAAAGAAAATGCAAGAAAGCAAACTGGTTGTCCACCGAGCCCCTACAAATAGCGGAGGAGAGAAGGGACCCAAAATGCAAGGGGGAAAGGGAAAGATACAGAAAATTGAATGCAGACTTCCAAAGAATAGTAAGGAGAGACAGGGCGGCCTTCTTGAACGAACAGTGCAAAGAAATAGAGGAAAACAACAGAAAAGGAAAAACCAGAGATCTAGTCAAGAAAATTGGAGATATTAAAGGGGCATTTCGTGCAAAGATGGATATAATAAAGGACAAAAATGGTAGGGACCTAACTGAAGCAGAAGAGATCAAGAAGAGATGGCAAGAATATACAGAGGAATTATATCAGAAAGATCTGGATGTCCCTGATAACCAAGATAGTGTAAGGTGGAGGTGACGGCATTCCAACTGAACTCTTTAAAATCTTAAAAGAGGATGCTGTATAGGTGCTGCATGCAATATGCCAGGGACTGCAGGAATTTTGTGGAACTGTCCTAGCAGAAGGAAAAAGTTGTCAGAACTGGTTGAGTTGCCAGTCTGAGACAATTGTTGTATTTATAAATGTCAAAAGGACACTGTAGAAGAATTTTCAGTGATCAGTTAAAGCACAGCAGATCAATAAGCTGGAGTCCCAGCATTCACATTAACACACTCTATAACCACCTCTACACTCTCTCCCTCAATCTCTCTTTGCCTCTTTGATTATTATTTCAGCATGTAGCTGCTGCCTTACAAGTGTTATGGCCAGTAACACACCAAGGGACTTGGTTAAATGTAGATTATTGACCCGCAACAACTCAAAAATGCACCTGAATATACCATCACATGCTCTTGCAAATCTATACCTAGGACATTATTTTCTCCCATGGGAATACACTTTATTGTTTCTGAAAGCTATGAAGGCTATTTGCACTTGGCACGGCCACCATTTCAATGTATCAATTTTGAAATGTTCTGTCTTCTTCCAAACTTCAGGATCTATATGACACTCTTTTAATATTCCTAAATTTTGTGTCACATTGTGCAAGGGTAAAGTAACCTATGCAGTATTTATGATAACACTCCATTTGCAGTATACTGTTTTGGTGGTTGATGATTTTGTGGTTGGTTATGGCCCTGCAGGATGGAAAGATTTCAAGAAAAATAACAGAAATGATAGTTTGATATTATGCTATGCAAAAATGTTCTCATTTTAATGAAACCCAAGCGTAAAACACTGTTTTTAGTTTTGTCATCCATTTAAGCCAGAAAATAGCAATGTGAGCTGACTTCCTTTTGGCTTCGGTCGCTGTTGACTGCTACTGAAAGATATTCTTAATAAAGCTAACACCCTGGACTTAATCAAATGCATGTAAAATATAGTTCCATAAACCTCAACTGAATATGAATAAAGCCATATTTATCAGCATTAAGCTCCACTGAAATCAATCGAAATCACCTGAACAGCTAACTCTCTCATGCTTATATTGACTCAGACCAGTGTTCAAATTACAGCCTTTTGTTTCCTTCTTTTGGAATATTTTCTTAGCTACTGTTTTGGAAGGCTGAAGTGGAACAATAAGCTATACTTTTTTTGAATTCCAGGGACAATGTGGATTCTTTGCCTGAATTTTTCAGCATATCTTTCTGGGGCTGCATTTCTAGTGAAAGAGGTCAGCGCTGCATTGCATTGTTCAGACTAGTAGTTCAAATATTGATGTTTTGGATTACAACTCCAAGGATCCCTCAATCCTCTGGGGTTCAAGAAGTTAGAGGTGTTTTTTTAAAAAAAGTGATGTTCTTGGGTTTCACACTGTTTATTGCATAGGTCATTGCTTAAGTACGTCCAATCTCGTCTGATTTCAGAAGCTAAGCAGGCTTGGCCCTGGTTAGTACTTGGATGGGAATACCAGGGAATACCAGGGAATACCAGGGAATACCAGGTGCTGTAGGCGCCTGGAGTAGGAACTAGCAAACCACTCCAGTATTCCTGCCAAGAAAACTCCATGGGCATGGGGTCATGAAGAGTCGGTCACGACTGTAACGACACCACACACACACACACACACACACATTTGGATTTTCCAAAAAGGGTTAAATTGGAAGCATGAGCAGGGAATGCTCATGTGAGTTTTGATAGTTCTGATCCCACCTCCTGCTGGTCCCGGTCTTCCCAGGGAAATGGAGGGTATGAAAAGGAAAACATTTCCTACACATGCAATTTCTCTACATAGTTGGGGATGTGAAATATTGGGTCCCCTAGTCATGCAGAGAGACTCTACAAGCACCAGGTTGTCTCCTTCTCACACTGTCCTTCACATGGAGGCCTGGGTAGAACTTTCTCCCATCTCAAATTAGTTGCCATTTGAATGCAAGGTCAAAACTATATTCCTTACTTTTCCCTAGGAGACAGAAGAGCTGACCAGAGAAGCTTCTCAATGGGGGAACTTTAGGAGGCGCTCCCTTGAGATATTTTAGATTCTGGCAAGTTGATGGTTCCCATCTTTAAATCAATCCAATTTGACCCACGGTCACTACTTGAATTGAAGGAATGTCCTTACAATTTGTGGCTACTGTAGCATTTTGAAGGGAAGAATAAAAATGATTTTGCAGATATCGGGAAAAGTTGGAGATGAATCCTATAGTTTGTAGCAAGGTCCCTTATCAATACTTTTAGCTGCTACTTGCCATTTTAATTACCTTTATACAGAGATACAATAACCCCATTTGAGTCACCCACCACCACTTTCAACAATGTTCAACCCTTTCTCTTAGCCTTAAGGAGCCTGCTGTTGCAAAGTCCAAGGAAGGCAGATGGACATCAGACCTGCATTTTGGGATTTTTCACCCATTCTTAGGAAAAGATCATATGTAGGTCATTCATGGGAGGAAGAACTAAGTCATTATAACTGCAGAAGGGATAAAAACTGTTGGAAAATTACAACTTGAATACTTTCCTTTTAACAATGCAAGAGGAGAGCAGGCACTGAATCTGCTGCTCACTTACAGTTTTCTACTCCATGCATCTGATGTCTTGAGACCATATATTTCTTCCTGCTGCTTCCTTTGTTGGCCAACTTTTTCTTCTCCACCATTTTCTACTCTCCAAAGACAGTCATGTGAAGATGCAGCTGTGTAATATATAAAAGAATGTATAACACACATACTGTAAGCTTCTGTTTGTTTGTTTCCTTTAACCAAGAAGAATCCAGATGGATTCTTCCTCCCCCCCTTCCAAGGGAGGAGGTGAGACTGGGTTGATCTCTCCATACTTTTCTATGCATCCAAAATGAAATAATCAAAGTCCCAGTCCTTCCACAAAAGCCACATTGTACCAATGCAGCAGAGTAAGATCATCAGAAAAGGCCTGTTGGAACAGAGCCAAGGCCATTGAGTCCAGTGTTCTGTTCTCACAATGGTCATTCTGAAGCCTTTTGAGAAGCCCTGAAGTGTTAAACAAACATACGGTACATGGGATAAAGGTCTGGGCTCCCCCCCTTTTTTAAAAAACAAACAAACAAACCTTTCACGACTTTGGGGGAAGAATTAGAGAAAGGTGATGCTGAGCCTTAACCCGCCAAGTGCTTGCCTACTCAATGTGGAAAGCATGGGCACAGAAGAAAAATTTTACCTTCTTAAGAATTCACAAATTCTCAGAAGTCCTAATGGTGCCTTGAGAATTCTAAGAGCTGTGGTCCCAAAACTTGTGCTGTAGCTGGCAGTGCTTCACACCTACAGTTCACCACTAAGATAGAATCCCTACAGATAATTTGGAAATGCATAAAGAGGGGATTTGAGAGATCTGAACTAACGTTTTTTCTCTATGTCCTTCCTTGGTATATTGTCCAAGGTTCCGCTTTGCCCCTAATGCAACAGTTGAAGACACAGCCAGTACGACTTTAACAGCCAATCTTCCTAAGAAGATTCAAAGAGCAGGTAGAGTTCCCTACTGGTAAACCGTGTGCCCCTGTGTCCCATTCAGAGTTCAAAAGGCCTAAGTGCCTATGTCAAAGCTCCAGATAGGTACAAGAAAAATGCAATATCCCAACATTTCACTCATGGATTTTTAATTTTTATTTTGGTTTGCTTTATCACAGCCAGGGGATCGCAGCAGAGCCTGAAGATGTCTGCAAGCTACTTTTCCAATTCATTGGAGACATGCTTTCTTCCTACTGCTTTCCCACTTGCTCTTTTCTTCTTTTTTCACACAGACAAAGCTGAGCTGCAGGGATCCTGCTGTGTGAGAGAAAAACCTTCATCACAACAAGCCACTGCTCAGGAATGCAGGGGTGTTGTCCTGCTGAGCTGAGGCGGCACGATTCAGTCTCACCTTGGGTAAGAAGAATCGCTCCGGATGGGGTTCTCCATCTCTGCAACCAGACCGTTAATATGAGTTGCGAATGTAAGCGATTTGAAAAGACTCTGAGTAATGGAGCACTCTGTAAGTAGCTAGCCTCATAAAACAGACTTGGAGTCAATATAATTACTTCAAATGTTATTTGCAATTTCAGTACTCAGTAAAAATCAATTGCATAATGGCGGAGGAGATATTTGCCAATGAATTTTTATTTTTATTTTTTGCTTAGCACAGAGGTCCATAAATGCATTACAAGATCCTAAAAAGTAGCTGATAGACGAGAAGTCCCATTATAGTTTATCTCATCGTTGGCCTTTACATTTTGAGCAATGGCGACTACAGAGGGTCATCGAAACACATGAAGCTGTGAGACAGACAGACACAGGGCAGCGTGGCATTGCCAACTCTGACTGACAGCATTGGTTCTCTGGGGGTTGTGGGCCATTAACACTTCTTCGCTGCTGCTGGCCTGCTCCTCTCCCTCTCCCTCTCCCTCTCCCCCCCCCCTCTCTCAGCTGCCGGCCAGCACAGTCTGCTTGCTGCCGGATTCATGCCAGGGAGTCGACTAACTGCTCTAATGTGTATGCAGGCAAACCGCCTGCAAGCAACACCACTGAGAGGCTGCCTTTTGCAGACGGGCAAGTGCTGATGAGATTTGTCAGTGGCTGAAGGGGAACAAGAAGCCCCTCCCAACTGCCCTCCAACAGGGAAGCCCAAAGAAGCCGGGAATGGAGCATTCTCGATTACTCATTGGGCGAGAGAGGCTGCCTATCACCGAAGGGGAGCACGTTGGGCTTGATATGCTCCACGATCTGGATGCAGAAGAGCAGTGCCAGGATGTGTGTGAAATCACTCTGATTTCCTCGCCGATTTCCCCAGCAGCCCGCATCTCCCACGGAAATAGACGTGCTTTGCAACTAAAACATCTCTACACTGTGACGCATTCCGCAAAAGGAGGGAAATGTTTGACAACATGAAGACATCTGAAATATGTCCAGGCCTATTTGTAAAATCCTGGCAAACGCACAATAGGGCACATATCTCCCCGTGCAAAATCCAGAACACAAATACTGTATATATACAATGTCTAAGCCAGTGGTTCTCAACCTGTGTGTCCCCAGATGTTCCTGGACTGCAACACCCAGAAACCCCTCCCAGCACAGCGAGTGGTGGAGGCTTCTGGGAGCAGCAGTCCAAGAACATCTGGGGACCCACAGTATGAGAATCACTGGTCTAAGCATTCCCCATTCCATCCTTGCCTGCTGTTCACACAGTGGCCAACTAGAAGTTTACAAGAAGGATATGGCCGAATTAGCAAGGCACCTGCTCCTGTTTTGCTGCAACTGAAACTGAGAGGCATATGGTCTCTGATACTGAGGGCAATATAGAGCCATCTTGAAGGGCAGCCATTGATGCTATTGACTGCCATGAAATTTATTCCCCTAATGAAGCTACAAGTTGGCAAGCATCACTGTATCTTGGAGCAGTGAGTTCCACAGTTCACCCACGTGCTATGTGATTCTTCCTTTTTTGTGTTCTAAATTCCCAACCATCCAGCATATCATTTTTGTGGGGGGGGGGGTTATGCTATTTTACATGCATATTTTTAAAACCTTTCCCGTTTCTTCTTTTTCTTCTTTTTCTTTCACCAGAAAAGAGAGCTAATCCCTGCGATGAATGTGTCCATACGGAACATGTTCCACTTTGACTAATTTACACATTAACTTTAAAGGTGTAAACGGTAAAGGATATGTCACCTTTGGCTTGCACCTGGAGGGGGGAGAACCTGTTAAGTTGTGAATTAGTGCTGGTAGAGACTAAAGTAAATCATTTTTGATTAATCTAAAGTGCGGTTATTTGGCCTAGAAAAATCACTTGGTTTCTTTAGGAAAGCTCTCCCAGAGTGTCAGGATTGGGGCCACTTGACTTTGTCTCTTTGCAGAGTCAGGCCCCACTCAGGCTGAGGCAATCAGAGAGTGCAGCTGGTGGGCTTGCTACTGGCATAAAGCTAGCAGCTGGCACTCCCTGTTCCTTGCCTCAACAACAAGATCTTGGACTCCTGAGGCTTCAGCCCTGTTACCTTGATCATTCCAGGAACTCTGCTACCCTGTAAGTCTTCCTGCTTGGCATTCCCCTCCCTGTCAGACTGTGTTTATGTGTGACTCTTGACCTTGGGTTGGCTGAGGACTCTTTCTGTGACTCTTGAACTTTGGATTGGCTAACTATACTCTTGGCTCCTGTGAAACCCCTGGTCCTAGTCCCCTTGCAGATACTCTAGTTCAGTGATGGCAAACCTTTTAGAGACTGAGTGCCCCAACTGCAATTCAAAACCCACTTATTTTTCTCAAAGTGCCAATATGACAATTTAACTTGAATACCGTGAATACAGAAATGCTTCGGGTGTAACCTTCCGGGAAAGTGAGAGTTGAAGAGCAGTCTTCTGAATTTTCCAGAGCCACAGTACCCTCTCTGTGGCCGCAGGAATTAAAAAACTGTGTTCTTTGATCCTCGCTTTCTCAAAGAGTAGCACCCCATCCACCTCTCTGCCCTGGATAGAGATGCGGATGGGATGATACACCATCAGGAAAGAAGAGGGGAGTGGCAGTGGCTTGTGGGTTCATTCGTAGCCCCAGTTTACTCTCCAGCCATGCCTTTTGGGATCCCAAAAGCAGTGTGGCTGGAGAGTAAACTGGGACTATAAACAAGCCCAGAAACTGTTGCCTCCCCTTCACCTGGCTCTCTGCACGGAGCACAGTGGCATGATCCGAGTGGAGGGGGAAGTGCCATGACTGTGATGGGGCAATGTTGCGTGCCCACACAAAAGGTTCCACGTGCCACCTTTGGCACCCATGCCGTAGATTCAACAACACTGCTCTAGCTGGTGTCCACACCTGGCCATTACACCATGATTCCTGATTTATGAGTGAACTATTGTTTAGTCTTTCATAACATAGGAACTTGCTGTTATTTTTACAGATACTCTTAAAATGGACTCCACCTTTGGAAATCCTCCCTTGGAAATCTTGACATCACTGAGGTGTAATGGACCAATGGAGCCTCTCAATATAAAGAAGACTCCTATGTTACAATATACGCGCCAGATTTCAAGCAAAAGGCATGGCCCTATCCTGTCCATATGAAAAGCGTGCGCACATGGCACTGAACACACAAGCCTGCTAGACTTTGTGGTGGAGAGGGGATGTGGAGTTCCACTTATGTCCACTTTCCCTCTCCACCATTCTTTCTGCCATAGCGCTAAAGAGGGATTCTTGGTATGCAGCTCAGAAATCCAGCCAAGAGATCAGCTGGAGTTCCCAGGGGTTGGATGGTATGCTCAAGTGAGAAGTGATCTGAGAGTGCTGCAGAGCAGGTGGTGATCATTTCTTTCCAGGCATGCAACAATATTAGCAATAATGATGCCAGGCGTACCTCAACTCTGCCAACTTCCTCTTACCTCCCATTTTGTAAAAATATGGTCTCAGAGCACCTGAAGGCCTCTACACATTCTGCAAAATTTCCAGAACAAAGATAAAACAAAAAACTTCTCAACAAAAGGGTGTGCCACTGAAGGACCACGCCCAAATTATGTGGCTCAATGCTGCAAATCTCTTCTCTTATTTACCAGTATTAGGTGGATCCCCCAAATGAAAAGGGATATTTAAACAGAATGAATGTAAATGGAATTTGGTTAAACTTCTACAATCCATAATTCCTGAATTAACCTCCATATATAACATTTTAAATGAGGATTATCTGGTCTATAACCATACTCATGCTTGTGCAAAAGTAACTTTTTATTTCAAGATAAGCAAAACTGCCCTTTTTGATTTATTTGATTAGAACTAAATCAGGGGATTTTGAGGTGGCCTGTTTCTTGGGGTGGGGGATGCTTTTACTTTTTAAAACTCCTACGTCCAAAATCCTTTGTCCCAAACATTCCCAAATTTGACACTGTGCAAGTGCCGACAATCTGCTACTGGTATGCCAAATTTGGTGCTGATCTGGAGTCCTGTTTCAATATTATAGTGTTTTGTTTGGCCTTCTTTTTTTCCAACTCCCTTGTATAATGTTTTGCTCTGTAGCACAATAACATTGTTGCACTACCATGTAGCTATAATTTAACATTTACACAAAATTGCCTGATATCTAAAAATCTTGAGGCAATGGGGAAAGCAGTGAAGACACCAGGAGTTCTTGGTGCATTTTCAGATGTGTTACATTAATGCATAAACATGATTTTCATTTCTGAAATCATCCTGCTTCTGCTGCCGCTGGGGATTTTGTGACAACCCAACGCCACCTGGCGGCCATCAAGTCTGTGATCATGTTTTTAGACAACTCTATAAAACCAGCTACCTAGACATCTGAGTTAGATAATACATGTGGTGTGCCACTGCTTTTGGGATCCAGGTAGAAGGCTGGTGAAAGCAATGTTTTGGGAAGTGCGTAGCTAAATCATTCTGCAGGTGACAGTTCATCAAATTGCTATTCAAACGTTTAGTCAGATTGTGTAATCTTGCAGTTATCATGCTAGGCAGAAATTCATTTATCATGAATACAGCACAGTAGCTGAAAGAACTGCTCCTAATCCATCACTGAGCAGACCTTCACAGTAATAAAGATTTTAGTAAAACACAGAATCTGTCCATCCTACCATTATAGTTTTATTTGAGACCTGGTGTTAGATAACTTTAAAAGTAGCCATTTCTATGCTCCCCCTTACTGTGACATAGGGTGGTTTTTTTTTCATTTCTGTTATTAATTTAAAATATGTGTAGGGTCTGGAAGTTGAGTCATGGCTACTGGACTTCTTTTTTGAGAGATAGAAATGTTTCGCTGCTCATCCAAACAGCTTCCTCAGTCTGAATACAGCTAGTGCGAGTCCTCCATCTTATAGTCAGCTTTAACCTCTTGTCACCCTGATCTGAATTAGGCTCATAAGATGAACAATGGCCTGAATAGACTCGTTAGGGAGACAATAGTCTCCATAGCCTTAAGGTGAACAATGGCCTAAGGTGCTGAAACCTATCAAGAATGTGTTGTTACCTATGGCCATGGTGGTGAAGGCTTTTTGATTTGTCTGGGTATTTTGGAAAGCACACCCTGATAAGTAGCAGATAGACTATGCCTGAGGCCGCCACCTCTGTTGAGGGAGGGGGTTTCAATACTCACATGAATGGCTTCCCTTACTTCTTTCTCAAACCACCTCAGGCATAGCCCAGTAGCCATGACTCAACTTATTTATTTATTTATTTATTTATTTATTTATTTATTGTTACATTTATATACCGCCCAATCTTCCGAAGCGGAACTCAGGGTGGTGAACTGTAAAAACAGCAAAACAGTAAAAACAGACACCAGCAAACAAACAAAAATAGAGACCAACTTCCAATAGAAGTAGGGGGGTACAATACCCCCCACAGAGGATGGCATGATAAACTTCCAGATAAACTCACCTGGATGACTGAGAATCTTCACAGACATATGTGTAGAGTATTTGGGGGGTAACAGGTCTTCTGTCCTGCAGGGCTAACATGGCTTCCAGAGCATAAATTTAAAACAGAACTTTTCAAAAATGATAGACGTTAAAACAAATGATTAATTTAGTCCACCAGCTGGGCTACATTAAAAAAGCAGCAATCACACAATTAAGAAGCAGCAGCAACAATAAGAGAAGACTCCAGAGCTCTACCTAGCAGTTTTGGTATCCAGGCAGCCTCTGCTCTATCAGCTCAGTCTGAGTCATGTGAGATTGGCATATACAGGGGGAATGGAAAGGAAGGTGGAGTGTGGGCATGCCATGGTGTCCGGTTCCTTCTGCTCAGAGAGAAAAGACTGATACAAATGATTGCAAAAATAGGTTACAGGCAATACCTTTATAGGCCACTATTAAAAATAAAAAAGGAACACTGCAAGCTTTTGAGTGTAAATCACCCTTCTTCAAAGCAGGTCCCAGAAGTTCAGACATGGTAAAAAAAAGTGCTTCACCAGGAGGTTAGTTTTAAAGTCCTTCGTTAGGTGATGTTCTTAAAGTCCATGGCTAGATGATGTTGCAGCCAGGGCAGGAGTCTTGTTAGAGGCAAGAAGGACAGTTGTAAAAAGCTGCCTCTTAAGTCACACCCCCATTCTTCAACCAAAGGAACATGGGTCATATACCACCCCCACTCTCTTACCCAGCTCCATTTGGCACTCGACATACAAATCCCTTTTGGCTCAACCCCTGTTTTGCTTTGCTACAAATGATTGGAGTTCATGGCTCCCTCCTGCAAAAGGGCTGGCTCACATCCCTCCAGCAGCAACTTTTTGTACCCTCTAAATTTGTGGGCCCTGGCTCCCAGCCTGTTTATGCCTCTGCAGAAAACCACTTGGCCCAACCACATTAACTTGTATTCAGCTGACAGAAATATCATAGATCCAGCACGTTGACAACATCCTTCTAGATTCAGTGTAGATGGGGAAGAATTAGTCTTCAGAGCTCATTGAAAAGCCTGGAGGGAAGGGATGTTATACCACCATTGGTACAGCATTCAATAAAAATGAGTCCACTTCCAAAAAATGGCTTCTTTCGCATGCACAGCAGAGCATTGTCCTAACTTGAAGTCAAGTAAACGCTTCAGGTACAGATCAGGAAATACTGGCAAGCTGACCTAGGTTCAGATAAGCTTTTGAGTGACTAGGTCACTAGAATGATTAGGGAACAGGAAACCAAACCCTTTGAGGAAATACTGAAAGAACTGGGTGTGTTTAGCCTTGAATAAAGAAGACTGAAGGGAGATTTGATAGCATTATTCAAATATTTGAAAGGTAAGTTACACATAGAACTGGCAGAGGCTGTTCCCAGTCATTCCGAAGTAATAATAAGCTCAGGTCACAGGAAGCCAGCGTTCATTTGAATATCAGGAAAAACTTCCTCACTGTTCGAGTAGTATAACAATGGAACCAGTTACCTGGAGGAAAGGGGTGAGTGCTCAGGTGGTGGAGGTATTCAAGGGAAAATTAGACAACCATTTGCCAGCTATCCTTTGAACTGGATTCCTGTACTGAACAGGGGATTGGACTTGATGGCCTTAGAGGCCCCTTCCAACTTCATTATTCTATGATTCTAACAAATAGTTATTTTGTAGCATTTTTAAAGGACACGAATTTGCCCCGAGAAACCATACAGAAAAGGAATCAATACAAAATTAAAGACCGGTGTGGCCTGCTATAATGGTTCCTATAGAAAGAAATGTAGTGATGCAGTTCAAAACAGTGTAAGCACTTCCTCTAATATACATGCCATGTGACTGCTGAAAAAAGGTATTGGTACAAGGGAGGGATAAAAAAGAATCAGTCTAATGGGTTTCTTTCTCACATGTGATTTAGCTCTTAGTTATTTTGGCATGGGAGCCAAAATATCCTACAGTCTACTCTTTCCATATGTGCAGCAAAAATAGAGCAACCACCTACTGAGGAACTGAGGAAGAATTAGATGCTGCCTAAATATATAGGATCGGCCTTGCTGGGATTTAAGTATGGGAGTGCATACTCCCATTTCAGCCTTTCTTTCCTTGCACCTTCACCATGATGATGCTGGGAATCCAAATGTCAGACGCAACTCCCCCCCCCCTTTGTTTGTGTTTGTGTGCGTGTGCTTGTGTGTACATGGTGAAGGATATATATTCCCTTGGAAAATTACAGTATGCATATTACCTACAATACCAGAGATCCACTGGTTTCACTTGATTTATTCTAGTTATACTGTAGCCTTGGGTTAGGAACATTATTCTTCCCTTGCTTTAAATTTTGCCAGTGTCTCCTTGATTAAGCTATTCTCTTTTTCTCTGCATTTGTTGCAACTGGAGACAGTGGGCTTCCCATTCCTATTTTACAATTTTCCTCATTAGTCGGAGAGGGCTGGCAGAAATGCAAGGCGGTGCCTCCAGCAGCCCTGCCTGCACAAATGGATTGCCTTATAAATTAATTCATAAGTTGAAACTGGCCCATAATGAGAGCACTATTGAGCAAAACTGACTGCCAGCTGTAGAGCACTTAGGAATCTGAACTCTCTATACGTTAAATGAAGCTGAGGGGAATGCTGAATGAACGGAGCAAAGCACTTAGCTGTGTTGTAGTTTACGGTGGAAATGCAGGGCATGGCTTAAACTAATGCAGATGCGGTTGAAATATGCCTTGTCTCTTGAGAAGGGCAGGAATGCATGTGCTTGCATGGGAACAGGAGAGACCACCAGACTGCATAGCTCATTTGTATTGGCAGCTTTGATTCAGGCTGCACTCATTTAGAAACATTTTTGAAAGCCATTATTTTGCCCAAAGGACTAAGTATAAGGAGCAGAGGCTCAAAGGGCAGAAGCCACACACACGGGGTGGTGTCAAATGCTGGAAATGAGCATATTCATGCTAGACAATTGGAAACTCCCACTAGACCTGGTGCTCTTCTTAAGGCAAAGCTATGACTTGCTCTCAACCTGCCTTACAACTAAAATGAGCACTTCAAGAAGCTGGTGCCAGACTACTATATCAGTCTGGTTAAAAAATAACCGTACTGATACTGCCAACAAGTCAAAGACTCAAGAAGTGTGGCGATTAAAGTGTCGGTACTGGAGCGATGCGTCTCAGCAGTGGCCATGAATCTCAATTGGTAAACCTTTGATCAGTCAATGCTTTCTCAGTCTGATCTACCTCACATGGTTGCTGTGAGGATAAAGGGAGAGTAAGATTGCCACATTCTGTATAATGCCTCAAATTTATTGGAGGAAAGGTGGGGTATAAACATAAACAACCAGACAAGCAACTTCTTGGCTGGCTGCAAGGAGGAAATGACCATGT
Organism: Phrynocephalus versicolor; assembly: GCA_023846285.1. Lineage (NCBI taxonomy): Eukaryota > Metazoa > Chordata > Lepidosauria > Squamata > Agamidae > Phrynocephalus > Phrynocephalus versicolor. The sequence goes on along the minus strand of JAHTLZ010000007.1, from coordinate 9,149,884 downwards.
GATCTGATTTCAGGACTGAACATGTGCCTAAATGCAGCTCACACACCCCCCCAGTGTCCTGTATTTGGAAATGTTAGTTCTCAGTAATAGGACTAACATTCTCTACTTCCAATTAAATCCTGCATTGGAAGGGACAACATTAAAAAGCCTAGAAACGCTGCATTTTTTCTGAAGAAGCTTTTGTATAAATATATCAATATATTTTAGGAATATTTGCTGACAGGTTCTGATGTCCTAGCTCAGTGCAACTAATAGATACTCTTTAGCTAGAAATACATACTAGACCAATTTAGTGAGGCTGCCATAATTTCTCATATTCTGTTTCCATTTCTCATTCTCTCTTTCTCTCCCCAGCTTCCCTTTGTTTAGAACTTACTGGACTATTCATTCTACATACTGTCATAGGCAAGTATGAAATATTTTCTCCAAAAATAGGCCTGGGAGGTCCAAAATGCATTAATACACAGAGAAAAATTATACCAATGTTTTGGCGTCAGCATCCAGTTGGCATAGCAGAAAGCTAAAAAGGTTTGTTTTAAAGGCATGTCTTAAAAACGGGTTTACGGAGAGGGGGAAAGGAGTTACGGAGGTGGGAAAGGGAGAGTGAAACAAACAAGCACCTGAGCTGTACGTGTGTGTGAAAGAGCGGATCATATGTTACTTCTTATACATTAAATATAGACCATAGTCTAGCTACATATCCAATATATCTGAGAACACAAACAGGTACAGTGGTGCCTCTACGTACAGATTTAATCAGTTCCAAATGTATGGTCATAAGTCAAACAACTTGTAAGTAGAGCACCTGTAGGTAATAAATAAATAAATAAATAAATAAATAAATTGTAAGTAATTGTAAGGCAGCAGTTAAAACACCAACGGTTTTCTGCTCTTAAGTCGAATTGCTCATAAGTAGAGGTACCACTGTATATTCACCAGTGTCTCACATGTTTTGACTCAAAATTGATTGACTGTCCTTACCTGTTTGAGATGTAGTCAGTGGTTGTCCCAAGTCCACCAGGGTGTAAATCTGATCTTAGGATGTGTCTTACTAAGTCTGTTAGACAGGGCTGTGTGGACGTTCCAGCATCAAAGAAATACCATTGATTTGGTCTGGGTTGCCCATTTTCCTAAGACAGTGCACACACCTATTTTCAATACATATATGAATAATTTCATTGCCTTTTGCAGAACCAGTGGCCACTGCGCAACCTCATAGCTGTCTGGATTAATTTCACTTGTCTGTACACATTTTGGGAAGCCTTGAATAGGTTCCTTGCAAAGAAGACAATTAATTCCATTTACTTTGAGGCAGGGGTATAAGTGTGAGTTGGGTGGGATCCTGGATGTCTGTTTTTGCTGTGGCATCCTTTCTTTCTGCTTAATATCCAGGCAGTTGACTTCCCAATGCAGCCAGTGACTTTTGTGCTGTTATTTTCCATTAAGTCATTTCCACGCAGCTATTTCCCACTAAGTGGTTCCCTCACATGGCAGGAGCCAAAGATCAGCCATATAGGCTTTCTTGTTCCTTTCAACAGCTCAGTTTCCGTTAAATGACTTGACCTCAGAGAGCAGGCAGTGAGTGACTGCTTCAGTCACTGGCTTATTCTTGCCGTCTCTCCACCACCTTGTTTCAGCGTCTTTCAGGCTTGTCTGCGCAGCCCTAGATAGAGATGGGCTGTCGTGCTTCTTGGCATTTAATTGCAGAGTGACAAAGATGACTTCTGTAAAGCATCCATTTCCACTTGTCCATTGCTCTCTTGTTCTGTGCAAATACTATTGGCTCCCCGTCTTCCTGGTGGACTGCTGAGCAGCACCATCAGCTCAATCACATGTTGCAGACCTTGATGGATGGTACCACTTTAGATAGCAGATGGGAAGATATGTCCTCCTCCTCCTCCTCCTTCTCCTGCTGTTGGCTGTTGTTATTGCTGCTGGTGGTGTTTTAAAGCATAACACGTAGAAAGCTATTATATCAGGAAAAGCCATACAATTTTGCAAAGAAGTAGCCATGTTAAGGCATGATCACACAAGGAAATAGATCACCTTCTGGACTGTGGTAATATATTTCCCAGTGATTGCATGACATACAGGGGATTGTGCTCCAGTCCAACCCATGACCAAGTTGGACCTTTCTGGTCTTTCTATAGGGCTACTACTTTTGGGGGTGAGGCTGTAAGGTCCCTTTAAGGGAGATCACACTCTGCAAAGTGACTCTTTCTGGTGCAATGAGACTCGTGCCTTTCAGGTGACCACACGTTTCATCCTTCTGCCTTTTTTTAAATTTTGATTTTGATTCTGGTTTTGACTGACAGACTATTTGCAGATGCCGATTTGTGCACAAGCCAGGAGCCATATAGCACAGCATGGGCAACTATTGCAATATTTGACAGGCCCATTCTCCAACAAAGTCACTGACTCAAAGTTAGGGTGTCAAAGCCAGTTCTTTGTGGCTCTGCTGACCCTGGACTTGATTTTTATCAAGATGCTCAAATTGGTGCATGCTAGAACCAAAGGAAAGCAATCACAGCCATCTAATGGTATATAGTATAGGACAGCAGTCCCCAAACTTTTTTGGCACCAGGGATTGGTTTTGTGGAAGATATGTACAAACCAACACAAAAATGGTCATGACATGTGTGAGGGGACCCACGTGGATGTGTGTGGAGAAGCATTCTTGGCCACTGGCAAACGCATTGCTGGCTACTGAGGGGCCTATGAAAGGAACTGGGAGGGTCCTTTGAGCTCTTATTAATATGGCAGTGTGTGGCTAGGTTCCTAACAGACCACGTATCAATATTGGGCCACGGCCTGGGGGTTGAGGACTCCTGGTTTAAGGGGTAACAAAGCTTGATGGAGAATTTGACCTTCTTATTGTCCTCATCATGCATTTTCACTGAAATGTATACAAACATTCAATGAGTGAGACAATGAGATTTATTCCCCTGGTGTTGTATTTCTTCACTGGTAGAGCTGAATCTCATGTTGCTGTGCAAAATAAGATAAATTCTGGCCCTTTGGATTCCATAATTCTTTCTGTAACAACGTAAGGGAGAAAAGTGATGTGCCTGTAGTCCTCCAGATGTTGCTGTACTCCACACTCCACCTCTCCTGACCACTGATGGTAGACCAGGTGGGCTCAGAGAGCTGGATTTCAGCAATAGCTGGAATGCCATGGTTTCTCCATCTTTCCATTGACACAAGCAGCAGTGTTATGTCAGGAACATGGATTTCGTACATCATATACAGATGATTTTGTCTCAGACATTCACCTGGGATGAAGCATATTTTGCAAGTCTAGGAACAATCCAGGCTTATAGCCTGTTCAAGAGGTAGTCTCAAAGGTAGGAAACCATGCCTATATTTCTACCAATTTGGCATTTTTTCCAGCAGAGGGTAGTAGTTCTGCATTCTTAAGCCCAATGTGGTTTAAGGGATAGCTGAGAATTTTATTTGGTTCCTTTTTTTCTCCCTCTTTCATATAAAGACTTCTCAAAAGGTGCATATTTATCCATAACTTTGTAAGAAGGAAATTAACAGATATATAATATATACAGTATTCAGAAGGCCAATTCTCTGTTGTTTGTTACTGGGCACAAGCGAAACTGTGGAAACAGCCATGGTGAGTTGATAAGGTGCTGGTTGCATGACAAATGCATGTCTGGGTGCACAACCAGGCATGCAGCCAACACATGAACTCATCAATAAAAAACACATACTCCAGTGATATTCCTACTATTTGTGATAAACAGCAACAGGATACTGGTTGCTGAATATAGGAGAAAACAGAACAGAACAAGATGTAGAATAAAACAAGACAGGAATTCTCCCATCCAGGCAGAGGGATCTCTTCACTTAACTCTTAAAAGTCTGGATTAGAGATGGTCACCAAGCCAAAAAATAAAATAAAATGCTGTTTCATCACTTAACAAATGGCTTCATTATGAAACAAAATGATAGAAACTGTTTAATGACAAAATGAAATGAACCATCTTTCTGGGGTTTTGGAATTGAAACGGGGGAGCTTTATCAAGCTCTTTCCTGTAAGCCCTCCAAATTTGAAGAGATTTGGGGTTCAGGGGATTTGGGGTTGAACTATTTGGGGTTCAGGGGATTTGGGGCTGAACTATTCTACTGCAAAGAGGGTCCCCCCAGCAGTAATTAGAAATGTGTGTACATGTGCTGTGCCAACAATAGATCAATTTATTACTTGCTTAACCCATATATTGCCCGTGCATGCCATATAGCAGTTTTGCATTTAGCTAGGGGGACCCTCTTTGCAGTTGAAAAACCTGGCCCCAAACCCCAAACCTCTCCAAATTTGGGGGGCTTACAGGGAAGAGTCCAAGGAACTCTTGGATTTTGGTGCCGATACATGCCTGAGATCACTGTTTTTGAGTACATATTTTTATGTACAGTACTTGAAAATAGAGATCACAGACATGCAGCAGTACGGAAATCATAGTGTAGCTTCTTTGGACCCTTCCCTGGAGGCCCTCAAAATTTGTAGAGGTTTGGGGTTCAGGGGTCTGAGCTATTAAACTCCAATGCGGGTCCCCCTAGGAGAAAATCATTTCTAATTGAGTCGGGAAGCCACTAATAGTCCCCCATTGGGGGAGCTTCCTCTGCTTGTACACCACCCAGATTTCCCTATGGGAAAATTGGTGTGGTATATAAACGTATATAAACTTAGATAGATAGATAGATAGATAGATAGATAGATAGATAGATAGATAGATAGATAGATAGATAGATAGATAGATAGATAGATAGATAGATGTTCCCTTACTTACAAATGATTTTCTCCTGGGGGAACCCCTCTGGAGTTTAATAACTCACCCTCCTGAACCCCAAACCCCTCCAAATGTGGGGGGGGGCTTATAGTCCACAGAAGCTATCCTGTAATTTTGGTGCCTCTAGGACCCAGGGGAGCCATTATCAAATCATTTCATTTTGTTTCACTCCAAAACTTGTTGAAAAATTCTTTACTAACAAAACAAAACAAAACTACTAAAGAAATGAAACGAAATGAAACACTATATTTTCTTTTAATGCCCATCTGTAGTCTGGATTTAAGTCGATCCTACGTTATGGTGCTACACCCCCCTTCCCCCTCTTGGTTTCTTCAACTACTTGGCTGAAAGATGTAACACAATTGTCCTCTTTACGGGGGAGCAGCTGTACCTACAGGTACTGGATTTGGCCAGCGGTGATGTTTCAGAATGCCTTTCAGTTCAGTTTTGAGATGACCTTTCTGAGGTTTACCAGTTTGTTCGCACATTTGACAGAAAGAATTGGATTTTAAAAAAACACCTACCCAAGGTGTGGTAGGTAAAACGTAGTTTATCTTTTGGCTCTCAAACACTGAGAAGCCCAAGCATAGTGGTTGTGTTGACAGCCCAGGCAGAGTAGGAATCTCCCATGTTATGTGTTCAAGGGGGATGCAGTTCTCTGTGAACAGGCTGAAACAGAGCTTTGAAGTGTCATAATTTGGAATTATAGTTCCCAGTAGAGATGGGCACGACTCAGAAAAAAAGTTTCGTTTTCGTTTTCGTTTTCGGCTAGGGTCTGATTCGTTTTGTTTCCGTTTTCGTGAGCTAATTTCAAAATTTTTCGTTTTCGTTTCGTTACGTAACGAAAATGAAAAAACAAAAACGAAAATTTTTTCGTTTCTTCCCATTTAGCTCCATTATGTGTTTTTCCAGTAACGAAAAATGAAAATTGGCTCGAAATTAGTCATTTCGTTTCCATTTTCGGTCCAGTTTCGAGCCGATTTTCGTTTTCGTTTCGTTTCCGTAACGAAAACGAAAAACGAAAACGAAAACGAAAATACCGCTAAGTCGTGCCCATCTCTAGTTCCCAGCATATCCCAGTCATGATGAGAGTTATTGTCCAAAAATCTAACTTTTTCAAACTCTAGCCAGAACAATGACGTGGTTATTATTAATTATTAATAATCAATGATGTGGTTATTACTATGAGTGCTCACATCTTTCTGAAAAAAAAATGCATGGCTTGTGTGTGTGTGTGTGTGTGTGTGTAAAACCATTGAGTCTTGCTTCCCAGGAACTGCTCGCACAGCATCTGGAAATGGAGAGAGCCTCTGGGCAACACAAGACATTTACTTATAAGATATGGGGCAGAAGAGAAAAAAATACCATGACCATCTCTTAGCAACTAGGCGATTTCCTGTCATTTAGAGACACTTAAACCAGTCAGCAGAATCCGCCATTGCCCCAAACCATGGCCGGAGAAAGAATGCAGAGTGTAGGAAAATTTTGAGGTTGGATGGTTTGCAAACAAGCCCGAGGGTTACAATTACTTCTCAGCCTTTTTACTATGGGGGAATTGCACATGTTGTGAAAGGCAAAGGCTACTTGCACAACACCACAGCAAATAACAGAAGACTCTTAATGCACTTCGGCAGGAGTGGGACAAAGGTGAACCCAAAAGCCCAGCCTGTGTATCAGGAGCTGCCTGGGCTCTAGCTGGGAAGACTTGGTGTCTGTGTTGAGACACCGAACTGTGGCTTCAGGTTCTGGACTGGCCTGATCAGAGTACCTAACCTGTTGCATGGCTGCCTGCCAAGTACTTGTTAAAAGCAGACATGCTGTAGCCATAGAGGGAGACAGTAGCAAGCTGCAGCTTTACTCCTTTATCCTGTCTCATCTCGAAGCTAGATAAGATAATTAGGTTTTGCCTGTTTACAGTATGCTTCTTCCAGTTGGCTGGAAGCCGATTGGAGTTAGTATAAGATTTGGGTAACTTGCCACAACTAATGGACAAGACGCCAGGGTGATCTCGGTTATGCAATTGAGAACATGACTAGGCACATGACCTAAACATCTCCTGGCATTTTGTCAATCAGCTCCAATTAATGGGAACAAGTTGTTCAATCCCTTAGACAGTGTTTGTATTCTGCCCATTATCCAAATAGGATTCTAGTAGGATGAGATGGGCACCACAGACACCAGCTTTTATGGACAGGGTGGTGGTGGTGGTGGTGGTGGTGAGGATGATGATGATGATGCAGCTCTCTGTCTGTCATGTGTCTCACAAACTGCCATTTAGTTGGAGAGAAGGTTCTCTGCTTCTATGGCCATGCTGGCTGGGGTAGTTAGGAGGGGCAGTCCCAAAATGTTAATGTTCCCCATATCTAGGTGATTAGAGGAGCTTTCATGCTTTTACACGACCCCTAAAATCCGAAGCAAAGGGCTCCCAGATGCGGAGCTTAAAATTGTTTTCCCACCACCTGCGGACTTTAAACAAAATGAAGTATGACCATGCCTACCTAAGAGCGCCCCAGAGCATTTTAGATGTGCCTCTATTCTATGTTTGTTCACTGGTGTCTGTTTTTACTGTTTTTATTGTTTTTACTGTTCACCGCCCAGAGTTCCGTATTGGAAGATTGGGCAGTATAAATAAATAAATAAATACCTGGTCTCCGGAGGTAAAAAAATTCAGATACGGATTGTAAAGCTGTGGATGCCGGGCTCCCCTCACCTTCTGTTTGTTTTTTTGTCCCCGCCACCCCTTTAAGAGACAGGAATCCCTACGGGGCTGCTCTGGAGAGCAGATGGAGGTGAGCGGATGTGAGCCTGCATTCTTTTCTCCCTTTTTTTCTCCCTCCCTTCGCCACAAATAAGAGGAATGGAGTGTGGAAGAGTGGGAACACAGGAAGAGGAACATACCTCCATGATCTGTGGTCCGAATTTAAGTTGCCAGCGCATTTTAGAGGTCGTGTAAAAGCGCCCTAAGGTTATTCTGTGTGTTGAAGAAGGGATCTTTCACCTTTGGCAGTAAACCTCATGGGTTGGCCTTGCAATAGTGGAGAAGAGGGGTATTTCAGACTCCCCTCCCCACCAAGAAAGACCAGAGACCTTTAGCATAGCCTCTTGAGTGGCTATTATGTCATTCACAATGAGACACATTGAAAAGGAAGGCATCTGTTATTAAGGAAGTGTTTGAAGGAGCAAAAGAGCCATTAAGTTGTTTACTCAGGAAGATGCATTCTGGATGTACAAGGCTATTATAGAGCTGAAGACAGTGTTCTTGAGGCATCTTCAAAGAGCCACTGGAGTCTTCTGTGGAGGCTCTTGTCTTGCTGGGAGACCCAGTAAGAGCCCTTTTGGAAGAGCCCCGCCCTGTTCATACATTACCATACTGCTGACTGGAACAGTCTTGCACAGTCTTCCTAATCACCACATGCTATTTTCATTTAAAATAACAGCCAATAGGGAATAATTATCTTTGTTTTCATTAATTAAACAATTTTCCATCTAGAATCCTCAACATCAATTCTGCCTGGGAAACACTTGAAGAAAAGTACATCCAATTTCATTCACTTAAAATCACCATGATTTCATCACTGGAAAGAAGACAAGACCCTCGAGTTCTGTTTCTGAAGGCCTTTGGAAGCCTTGGTGGTAAGGAAATGTTCCTTACTGTACTTTTAGCTCCCAGAAGGCCAGTCAGGCTGACCAAGATAGAATGGGACAAGTATTTAGTACTTGCTATCTGTAGGCAGTTTAGACTGTTGACGTTTGCTCTAGGTTTTGCCCCTTGCCTTGGGGGAGGGCAAGTTATCTGACTGGGAGTGTTGCAATGGTTCTAGACTCACCCTAGCAGTAGCTACTTAAAAAAATTAATAGAGGAGCTGGTTTGACGCTTCATAATGGTTTGTTCTTTGGATGCATATTAGGCCTGTGAACATCCTGGGTCCGTCCCCTAGGCCCTCCAGTGTGCCAGAGACATTGGGCATGCTGCCTCTCTGTGTGGGTGCTTGCTGAAGGAGCCAGGGAAAGGGTGCTAGGATGGACACAGAACATACGTGCATCTGAAGAATGAACCATTACAAACTGCCAAACTGTTAGGCACTTGTGCCATCTCTAGTTGGCAACTAACCATGATGGCTGCATGTTACTTGTAGAACTACCAGCTGTTTTGCAGTAAACACTCCTCCATTTGCAGGGCTACCAGAGGAAGGCCTCTTTCTGAAGGCATCATCTTCTGGATGATTTTTTCAGTCCACATATGATTTAAAGGCAGAGAATCATAAGGATGGAGATGAAGGTCCTTGGTCTATCCTTTAGGAGTACCTGGACAGCAGTAACAGGTAAAAACTGGTAGCAGTAAGAACTAAAACTGATAGCAGTTTTCCATGCCCAAATGTAATGTAATTCTGCACCTTATTTTATATGTACACATATAAATTCTGATGTGTCGTGTTGTTTATGTCAGTGTCCTGTTCTCTTTTATTGGTGATGTATAAGCAGCCACCCTGCCTCCAGGGTGTTGCTGGGGAACAACAGCTGCTTGTGAATAGCAGCTGTTTATGGGGCTCTCAAGAGCCATCTAGTAGGCTATTTTTGGGAACAGAAGGCTAGGTTATATCCATCTTTTGGCTGGGTGGAGCAGGGATGTTTTTCTTCTTTCACTGTTGATGAAAGTTCAGGAGGAGAACTTTTTAACTTTTTCTTAGGGAAACAAACATTGCAAACATATTCTGTTTCTTAAAAAAGATATTAGCATAACAGAAAATATCTAGAAGCTCAATAATTTAAGCTGTGAAATTACTACTTTTTGCTTTATGGATGGGGGTGGTCTTACAAAGTTTTTGGTACCTATTGCTCCAATCTTGTCCCTATCTAATTGTTAATTAAGGGGGGAATCAAATGATTTCCTGTGATATCAAGTAGCTTCTAAAATGTGGTGACCACATGAGTTACTGACTTCCAAAATGTCCTTCTATTAACTGCTCTGCTCAAATCTTGCACACCAGCAATATCTCATGTTAGGTTGCACTCTCTTCATATGCCCCTTCCCCAAGCAATATTGTCTTTTCCATTAAGTCCTGTTTATGATTTTGCAAACTAACAGCTGTGCCTTCCTCTATTGAGTCAATCCATCTTTTAAGATCTTCCTTATTTCCTACTGCTGTACTTCACCTCACTTCCCCAGCAATATTGTCTATTGTGATCATTTGCATATTTCCATTACATGTGCAGTTTACTCATTTCTCCATTGCATGTGTTGTAGCTACTCACACCTTTGCTTCACCATCTCATTAAGCCTGATAGCCCGTCAGAATATTTTGGGACTAAAGGTGTTCCTGCTTCTAAAGGTGTCCGATCACCATAGTACAGACCAAGTGCTCATATTTTGACCCAGTAGCACTGGTTAATTCTATGGGAAGGAAGTTTCTATTAGATTTGTGTGTGTAGTATATGCACATTTAAGTTCCTCTTCTCCTCCTGGCAATTCACACTTGTTGAACAACAGCCCTGACAGTCACTTTGTGTTTGGGTGAGAAGCGCTGCACACCCACATATCGTTGCTATACCTGGCCTTTCCTTTGGACATGCCTCCCATTGGGCCTTGGCTCTGAGAACCCTCTAAGAACGAGTGGCTGTGGTGCAGTGAGTGTGCTTATTATCTGCCTCCTGTACTCGAGGAAGGCATCTCCTAGGTAAGGCTTGCCCTGAACAATGAGGCACCTCAAGATGTATCTTTTCAAGCCTACAAGAGAATTGGTAGAGTGAGGTTGACAATAGTGCACAAGATGGCACAAGAGTGATCAAAATGATCAATCTGACAGTGCTGATAGGAACTGTAGTATGAACCAGATTCCCTACCTATCATCAAAAGGCATATCCTCCTGCCCCACTGCCTTCTTTCAAGCCCTTCTGCTCGCAGCAGTTTCCGTTTTCTTGGCAACCCAGCACCTGATTCAATAGATCTTTAGGCAGAAGCAACCTTCCACACTTTGAATAACTTTAATAGGATTCAACTCACTTCTGCTGCATTTGCTGAAAAGGCTGTAATAGGGGCTCTCTTGTGGCCACCATTGAGAGAGATTGCGGCTCTGGTTTCACACGGCAGCACCTGCAATATCGATAATGTCTTTTTAAACAGTGTTCTGTGGTTCAGCAATGCCTTTTCTCTGAGGTTGACAAGAAACTTCTGAGTCAATTAAATTAGCTACCAAATACTCCTTCAAAAAAGGGAAAGCACATGCATATCACGCCATTACAATCTGACATTTGACACAATTGAAACAATAAAGGAAGGGAAGGGATTGGATAAGGAGTAGGAGAGTGTACTATGGTCTCGGTTGCATATTCATTGTCCTCTTTATGGACTAAATCCAATAGCCTTGGGAAGATTTTCCCCAGGTACAAGCAATAGAAGAGACAAAATATGACAGTTTCTTACACATGTCTGTGAAGATTCTCAGTCATCCAGGTGAGTTTATCTGGAAGTTGAGTCATGGCAACTGGACTTATTTTCTTGAGAGATTGAAACGTTTCACTGCTCATCCCTGACAGCTTTGTCACTCTGAGGTTTCTTACACATGAGTTCCAAGCTGTATTATACAGTGGACCCTCATAAAACAAACAGTGTGTATAACATAAAATCTGTACAACATAAAAAAATCCAGAAATAGGGGAAATTTGCTATGGGGCGAATCCATACAACATAAAAATAGTTGTGATTAGGGATTACTCTGTTTTCAATGCATTCTTATGGGAAATTTGTATAAAGGAAAATTTGCTTAACATAATTTCATTTGGAACAAATTAATCCCTTTATACAAGGTACCACTTGTACTAGCAAAACAGTGAATTGCCCACTCAACTGGCCTCCTGCCTTGGCTACAATATACCCAGTTTTGTTTAAACTGAATAAAAACTGCAGAGAATCAGTCCACCTGGTGTAAGGAAGTAAATAGTGGTTGCGTCTTTCACTGTACTTGGGGGAACCAGGGAGAAAACAGGTTGGTAATATAACCACATGCTATTGACCTATTGCATGTATACATGGAGGCAGGGCAGAATGGAAGAGCCAAGGGGATTTTTGGCTGGAGATGCGAAAGGTGTGTGAGTGAAAGTCCTGGAACAGGATTTTATCAAGAAGTTGCACTGGCTTCTACATACATACAGTACATAATACAGTACACATCTTTCTCCCATCATCTAAATGGAGCATAATGAGACCTTCCCCTTCCTACCCACTCCATGAAAGGATGATGAAACAGGCATCTGAACATGAAGGGAGGTGAAGAGGTGTGTATGTGTGGAGGAGGGTAGTTTGGGCTCTGTAAGCTTAAGGTCATCTGTGGCTAATAATGCCCATTCTGGGGTCCCAGCTGGTCTCATGGAACCACAGCCTTTCTGTGAACCAAGATGGCAAAGCAGGGTGAGCAGCGCTGCAGGAGGAGAATGTTGGGTTTGGGGGTGGGAAGTGACTTTAAAGCCTTACCCATTCCTAGCTCTAGCTACCAGCACCACTGTTTAGTGGTTTGCTTCAAAAGTATCTATTTGTGCTTGAGGAATAGTTCCCTACCAAAAGGCCAAGATTAAGGGGACAGGAATGGAGGGAGTGCTGGTGGGTCCTGGCAGGTGGCCCCATCCTGTCATTTGGAGCAAGGCACGGAGTTAAGCACTAGCATTGGAATGCATGATCTTTCTTGTTCCAGCTGACTTGTCAGGAGCAGCACAGGGGCTCGAGAAAAAGTTGGCAGTGAGCTTTCTGCAAGCCCCAGCAGCGGTGTCGTGCCTGGGGAAACTCCCCACATGCCCTATTGGCTGAAAGCGATGCCACACTGAACCTGGCAGCCCTCTTACTAGATGCCAGCATAGTGTCTGGATACTAAGTTCAATGTAGAATCAAGGGTGGGCAATAGAGTGCATTTCTTGGAGTACTAAATTATTAAACAAGGGGTCCAATGGGACCCTTCTTCAAGATGGCCATTGCAGAATTCAGGGGAGCAGTGAGAGAAACAGACCATGTGTTTGTGAAGATTCTCAGTCATCCAGGTGAGTTTATCTGGAAGTTGAGTCATGTGGCTACTGGACTTTTTCTCTCAAAAAAGAAGTCCAGTAGCCATGACTCAACTTCCAGACCATGAGTTGCATTGTCAGGATCCAGGTTGAAGGAATCTCTCAGATTCCAGTCTGCGGACCTGTGGAATCAGCCTAAAATATCAGTTTTTCACTTTGGGCAACTGTTATTGCAGTGTCAAGAGAAGAGTTAAAAGAACTTTGCAGCACATTTTACATTTGCATGTGTGACTCTTGCCCAAGACAATGGGCAGATCTTCAGGAGTCACAGCCAGGCTTCTGTCTTCTGTCCTCAAGACAGAAGAGACTGGAAATGGGCACTTAAACACTTTTGTGTTAAATATTAATTACTGCCTACTGTCTTTTTAATGATTTTCTTCATCCAGAACCAACACACTGCATTGTTGTTCTCCCCTGACATGCAGTATTCTTCCTGCCAACAGTTTTAAACTCCCCCCCACTCCCAGAACAGCTGTTCCATTCATCTGAAGAAGTGTGTTTGGACACAGAAAAGCTTGTGAAAAATACAAACCAATTAGTCCTAAAGGTGCTACAAGACTTCTGGTCCCTCTTGACGCCTTTGTTTAGCACTGAGTCTATAATCTCTATATTGTCTCACTAGCAGCATCATTTCAAAAACCACAGCCATTACATTGGGCCTGATTTGTACATACATCTGTGTGTGAAGAAGCATTCTAGAGAAACCAAAAGCTTTTAGTGCTTCAATCAAGGCATAACCCAATTTAAGTTTAGGTAGATTTGTATGGGAAAACATGATCCTTCAGGTACATAAGAACATAAGTTCTAAGTGGCTTTATAGATAACCAGACCATCATGTTGTGCTATATTTCTGCATTATTCTAACTGAATAAGGGAAAAATGCAGAAGAGGGACTCCTTAGATACACCGTTCAGCCCTTTTCTCCTCCACCTTGCACCTTGCAATGTTTCTGCAGTTTTTCCTATTCTGGATTATGTACAAAGTTAAAGATGCCTTAAATTAGACCAAATGTGAAGTTCTCCCCATCTGCCTGGCAGTTTTGCTGCCTGCTTGTTGTTTTCACTGCACAGCCTCTTTCCACACGCAGACCTATTTACCCACATTCATTCGTGTAGTTCCGAATCACTGTATTAAGAATCAGTTTCCACCCAAGACATAGCAAAAAGTTTGTATGGATGCAAATTGTGCCACCAAGAGAGGGCGTTGAGGCACTGTCAGTAGAAACTCAGGAAAGAAAATTGGGGAATATGCTCAAGGGAAGGGAGCAGAGGGTAAGGAAGAGAGGCTGCTGCTGACCTCAAGACTGGTCCTTCCTTCGTTAATCATAAGCTAGTGTCTTATGCAGCATTGTTCCACTATTTAATGTCAGGTATGCTGCAGAAAGACAATGTTAACCCTTCTCTGACTGCAACCCCTTCTGCTAGTGATAGCTCTAAGCATCAGTCCTAAGTCGTCTAATGTATGATGGGTGGAAAGAGGAACTGTGCGGATATCCAGGTTTGTCACACAATGAGCTGCAATTACCAGATTACTCCCAGGGCATTCTGCAGAAAACAATGGGAATTGCTTCTGAGTACATTTCATGTAAATATGCCTAGAATTAGGCTATACTTCAGTGGAACACAGGATGCTCCTTCGCCCTAAGTCATTGTGTTGGTCTTGTTAGTTACCCCTGCAATTGTAAGGTGAGTGCCATAACTTTAAGAGGCAAATTACCTGAAAAGGGAATCGCCCTAGACATTATCTGTCACAAACTGCCTGAAATCCAGTTCAAAAACTTCCATAGCACGAAGTTGACAGTGACAGCCCTGTAGTCGTTTTTCAGAAATACAGCAGTTATGATTTTCCACAAATGGTCCTGAGGTTTCCTTTCATCATGAGGAATCCATTGGGAACTACAGAATTAGAGAGATTCTTTAGTTCATGATGTCATTGTTCTTATGCAATGTAACAGGATTTCAGCCACTGAGTCATACAACTCAACACACAACAAATAATGTCGATGGCAAATTCTTCATTTGAGACAATTCATCTTCAGAAGTTACTCCATTTGTGCTGTGCCAGTATAAAATCCCATTTGAGGATCGTTTTGTTTGGTAGTTTAACTGGGTTAAATATAACTCCATATACAACCAAATGACACAATAAACATGAAGTAACTGTGCCTACATTGTATAAAACAATTAACACAGAAATAAACACATTCAAAACAATAAAATTGGAGAGTGATAGTAATGTGTAATACGAGGCATGCTATATCATTAAGACTCAACAGAACAGGAAACGCTTTGCTGCAGACTAAAAGGAAAAGGAAAAAATAGAAAACAACCAACACTTTCTAGAGAAAAGGGCCAGTCTAATATATTTTGCTGCCTGGAGCATAGCATCAAAAATAGTGCCCACTCAAAGAAATCAAAGGATAATTTATGAAATCTGTTCTAGTTACTCTGGTCTGCGAGGCAGATCTTACAAGCATCTTTCCCTTTGTCTAGCATCAAACATACATACAACAATTTAAATTTTTGAAGACTTTCCAGCCATGACTCCATAAGCTAACCAAAGACAGGTGCAGATCTTACTCTGTTTAATGGCAAGGAGGGAATTCCATTATATTTATTTATTATTTATTTTTATATTTACATACCATGCTGACTGGGGAACTCTGGGTGGTTTACAGAAAGAACAAACATATATACTATTAAAACCAACACAAATACAAATCAAACCAATAAAGTAACTGAAAACAATAAAGAAAGAACCTGGCAAGCGGCACAAAACAAATATCAGGTTACTGATAAATCGAGCCATGCTAGTGATTCCAGTTATATCTTTTGGGGTGTCTTTTGGCATGCTCTACCTGGAAGAATCTTCCTCTGAGGATAAAAGCCAGGATGTCATCCCTCAGCTGAAGAGAACTGGAGTTGGATGAAGAACTTAGCAACGCAACTGCCACAGAACCAGATGCTGAAAGCTTCTGAAAAGATCTAGCCACTCAAGTGAGGAAGGAGCCTCAACGGTGGCAGGAGGGGGGAAACAGCCCTAGAGAGAGAGGATACCTCAAAGTGCAGCAGAAATGGATGTGATGAAGAGGCAACACAAGGCTCTGATAGAAAACTCATTGGGTGTAAGGCAGTGGTGGTGGATCTTTAGCATTCCAGATGTTTTCGACCACAACTTCCCCAGTCCTTTGTAAATGACAATACAGGCTTGGAATTCTGGGAGTTGTGGTCCAAAACATCTGGAGTGCCGAAGGTTCACCATGACTGGTGTAGGGTTTTGCCTGAGTGGCTGCTAGTGTGGTAGGAAGCAACCCAAGCCACAGATGCGTAAGTATGTTGTTCACCTCTGCATGCCCTGTTCCTGCTCTAACTAGTGATCCTTGCACTCCTGTTTGGAAAGCTGGTCTTCATGCTCTATTGTCTACTCTTTCTTTGAACTGAGGATCCAGTAGGTCCCCAATTCTTGGTGCAATCACCATTTGTACTCTCATTATCTTTTTTTCTTGCCTGTCTGCACTGTCCCCTATAACCTTGCTTGAGTACATGGCCTGGCTTTAGGACCTCCATTCAACATTCAAATACAGGCTCACTCTTGAGAAACATCCTTCCTGTCTGATTGGGCACTTATAGCTTTCTGAATCTGATATCCTGGCTGTAAACTAATCTCAATCTGGCCTTGAATGATGAAATGAATGTAATAACAGGTCATAAAGAACCAGTATAATGTATCAGTTACAGTGTTGGTCTAGGGCATGGAAGATCATGAGACACACTAAAGGATGTTGAATAGAGATGGGCACGACCAGAAAAAATGACGTTTCGATTTTTTGTTTGTTGGAATGGGTCCGTTTCGTTCCATTTCCGTTTGTCACAAAATTTTTCAAAAATTTGTCGTTTCGACGTTTCGTTTGTCGTTTGTCATTTCTACCGCGAGAAGACACAGTCCACAGAGGAAAGCTACGAAGCCAGAGCGCCAGGGAACTTGAGGGAGGGATTGTTTCAGCCGTCTACTTTTGGAGGCCACAAGGCCAGAGTTCTGCCTACCCAGTGGAGGAGACACAGTCCACGCAGGAAAGCCACAAAGCCAGAGCGCCAGGGAATTTTTCTTGGGGAGGGATTGTTTCAGGTGCCTACTTTGGAGGCGACTAGGCCAGAGTTCTGCCTACCCAGTGGAGACAGTCCACACAGGAAAGCCAGAGTGCCAGAGCGGCAGCGAACTTAAGGGAGGGATTGTTTCAGCCACCTACTTTGGAGGCCAGAGTTCTGTCAACTCAGGAGACCCACTTCCACCAACCCAGTGGAGACACAGTCCACGCACGCAGCAAAGCCACAAAGCCAGAGTGCCAGGGAAGTTTAGGGAGGGATTGTTTCAGCCATCTACTTTGGAGGACACAGTTTTTCCTACCCAGGAGACCAGTTCCACCAACCAAGGGGAGACACAGTCCACGCACGCAGCAAAGTCACGAAGCCAGAGTGCCAGGGGCATGGAAGTTCTCTGGGCCATTCCTCCTGGGCAGAACTCAGTCTCCTGGGTAGGCTAAACTCTGGCCTCCAAAAGTTTGCATCATGGCAGTCATACAAGTTGGCACCCCATGGCATCCGCTGCAGCAGCGTTTTCCTGCCAGATAAGCAGCTGGCCCATGTACCCTATCCTCCAAAGAAGGTGGGGTAAGTCACTCTGGCCTCCAGAAGACTGAAAGAAACCATCCCTTCCTGGGTTGGCAGAACTCTTGTCTCCTGGGTAGGCAAAACTGTGGCCTCCAAAGTAGGCGGCTGAAAGAATCCCTCCCGCAAGTTCCCTGGCGCTCTGGCTTCGTGGCTGTGCTGCGTGCGTGGACTGTGTCTCCACTGGGTTGGTGGAACTGGGTCTCCAGGGTAGGCACAACTCTGGCTTCCAAAGTAGGTGGCTGAAACAATCCCTCCCCAAGGAAAATTCCCTGGCGCTCTGGCTTCATGGCTTTCCTGCGTGGACTGTGTCTCCTCCACTGGGTAGGCAGAACTCTGGCCTTGTGGCCTCCAAAGTAGGCGACTGAAACAATCCCTCCCTCAAGTTCAGAGTGCAAGGGAAGGGAACAAAAAACCCGACCAATTTTTTCTTTTGTCAGTTCGGGCTCGAGCAGGACCGGCTTAATTACCATTACCATTTCCGTTACGTAACGGAACCGAAAAAACGGAAACGGAAATGGAAATTTCGTCGTTCCATGCCCATGTCTAATGTTGAAAGTCTGATTTCCCTCACAGAGTTTTTGTGAGGAGAAAATCCGGAGAAGAAGACCCATATACACTCCACTGAATTCACCAGAGGATAGGCAGGATATAAATCTAATAAATACAAAATTTAGTAGCATACAACAGCCATTCTCAAAAGGGTCATATGGCCCTCAGCCCCCCCCCCGGAAGCTTTGATAGGGGTCACAGACTGGAAACAACTCTTCACACACCACCTTATAGGATTCATTATGTGACTTACATAACCCTGGTTTAGTGCATATTTCTTTCATATTGTGTTTATAACCATGACAAAACAAAATAAAAGAAAAGATGAGAAAACATGAGAAAACATGAGAAATGGCTGGTCTACAGGAGCCCAGCATATGATCAGTTCCCTATGTGTTGTTTGCATTGCAGCAGCAATTTTAAACCCACCTTCTGGATATCAGCATGAAAGCTGACATCCATAAGGCTCAAAAAGCTTGATTAAAGGTCACAGGCATAGGTTCATAAACAAAGATAAGACACCACTGGCACTGAAAAAGCAATTGTGGCCTCTACTTCTTGCCATATGGCCCCACACTAAGCTCATACAACCCTGGCTTTGCTTGTGCTTTATCTGCTTTTTCACAGACCTGTAGACCGCTGTTAGCTAAAGGTGATAGAGCCCTGGTTTAGAGGCAATCCATGTGTAAACAGTAGAGTGGCTTAGTGTCCTACTTTACCAAATAGAGCTCTCTATTCAAGGGTCTTCTCTGCATGAAAAGTTACCCAACTTGAAGGAAAAGCAAAAGGGTATCTTCAGGTATCTTCACCAAAGAAGATTAGTAAATTGAGGGTTGGATGAATGAGAACAGAAAAAAGAAAATATTTCTTTACCCAATGTGTTGTTAATCTGTGGAACTCTTTGCCACAGGATGTGGTGATGGCATCTGGCCTAGATGCCTTTAGAAGGGGATAGGACCAATTTCTGGAGGAAAAGTCCATTGTAGGTTACAACCCATGATAGCGATATCTTTTCTCTCCATAAGGGTGAGAAGGGTACCTCAAAGTGCGAGACACAGGGGAGTGGTGTCAGGAGACAGGTATCTAGTTGTCTGATGTGCTTCCAGAGGCATCCAGTGGGGGCACTGTGAGATACAGGAAGCTGGACTGGATGGGCCCTTGGCCTGATTCAGCAGGGCTTTTCTAATGTTAGTGTGTTCCTGAAGTCCTCTTTCTTCCTTTGATTCCAAGTATTGTGGAAGTAGGGACAAAAAGAGATACACAGGCCTCAGACGTGAAATGGTTGAATGCTTGATATCCAGGAATTCCAATACTGGAGATAAAGGGAGAGTGCAGGGGATCGGCATGCACTTAATTTAAGTCGATGTTGTCTGTGTACTGACAAAAAGGCAAAGCAAGCAAGCCATTGATACTAGGAAGCCCAACTCATTATGACTCAGCAAGCAATGGACTCAGTGAGTGATGGATAGTTGGAGTGCCTCTCTAATTAAAGACAATTAGTAGGAAAAATAGCAAATTAAAGTGACCATCTGCAACTAATTACCTAAGCAAAAATGAGAGCATGGCTGTGTGAGTGACAAGAACCAAACAGTGCTGCATATGCTTACCTGGCACAAGGGAACGGCATGTTTAACCGAACTGTAGATGATTGCACACCATGGCTGAAACCCAGCAGTAATCTGCAATGAGAGTAGCCCCAGTGAATCAGTGGGGTGTTTAGAGGAGCTGACTCACCAGAGCTCTCTTATATACTAGTTGCAGCTCACTGCTTGATTTTAGCAAATGATTGTAGCTCAATGAAATCTAGTCAAAAATGAAGCTGTTGGGATTTGTGCACTCATCAGCCAAATTAGCTCTGGCCTAGGGATGGGCACGAAATGGAAAACTTGTGTTTTGTGTCATTTCATTGTGTTCCCCAATGATTCGTTTCGTTTTGTTAGAAACATTTTTTTCATTGCTCTATAAAATGGGTCCCCTGATCCTAGAGGCAGCAAATTCAGTGGGTACATTCCTTGGAATCTCCCCTTTCAGCCCTCCAAATTTGGAGAGACTTTGGGGTTCAGGGGGCTGAGTTATTCAACTTCAAAGGGGGTGCCCCAGAAAATAACCATTTCTAATTGCAATGCTATGTGTTTGAATATAGTGATCCCAGGCAGCTAGCAGCATGGAAATTACAATTGAGCTTCCTCAAGTTCTCCCCTTGTAACACCCCCAATTTGGAGAAGTTTGGGGTACAGGAGGCCAAATTATTCAACTCCAAAGGGGGTGCCAATAGGAAAAAATCATTTGTAATTTTAAAGTATTTGAAAATACTGATCCCAGGCATCTAGCAGCATGGAAATTGCAGAGGAGCTTCCTCAAGCTCTTTCCCTTTAAGCCCACCAAGGCAAATTGGCTGTATCAGAATTGCACTCCACCAGGCAGGCAGGCAGGGGGCTTGGGCCAAATGACCCTCAGGTATGAAGAGAGAGTGTGAGTGGAACTCCCTTGAATGTCCAAGGTAGAAAATACACCTCTATGTCGAGAGCAGCTCTTACAAACATTATGGGCCATTTCAGACCCTCAGGTGCGAAGGGAGAGTGTGGAACTCCCCGTCATCATCAAGAAGACCAAGGCAGATCTTAGAAATAAATGGGTCTTTCAGACCCATAACATACAGGCAGGCTAGCAGACCTCGGAGGAAGGCAGGAGTTTACCAGAATACTCCAGCTAGGAATAATGGACTTCGAGCCTTTTCACACGACCCCTAAGATCCGCTGGCCACTTAAATTCGGACCAGAGATCTTAGGGGCTTGTCGCTCTTCCTGTGTCCCCACCCCTCCGCACTTCCTTGCTCCTGTCTGCGTGAGGGGAGGGAGAAAAAAAAAGGAAGAAAAGAACATGGCTCACCTCCATTCTGCCTCTCGCTCTTGCCGCGGCAACATTCCAGTCTCTTAAGTAGCTCTTAAAGGGGCGGGAGCCAAAAAAAAACAAACAGAAGCGAGGAGAGCCCCACACTCACTATCGTTACACCGCATCAAGGAATTTTCACCTCCAGAGAGCAGGTACTTGAAAGGTGCGCTGGGACGCACTAAAGTGGGCGTGGTCGCACTTAATTTCCTGTAAACTCCGGAGCTGGTGGGAAAACATTTTTAAGCTCCGGAGCTGGGAGCCATTTGCCCCGGAGTTTAGGGGTCGTGTATAAACGCCCTAAGAGGACTACAGTTCTGTTTTGTTGTGGGTTTTTTTTTTTTTTTTTTGAAGTGGAGCCATGATTAAGAGGAGTGGCCGGGTGCATTCATATTGTGCCAGGTGAGAACTGGGGAACTGGTACTGGTTGGGGGTGGGAATAACAATGTGTGTGGGTGGGAAGAAATGTAGTTTCAAGGGGGTAGGAGGGGAAAAATATATAAAATATAATAAAGAAAGTCTGCCCCAAATCCCTCCCCTAATAAAACCCTCCCAAAAAGAACAGAAAAGCAATGCCTCTCTGAGCACAGAGAGACACACACAGTACGCACACACACAGAGAGAAAGGCTCTCTCTTCTACACACACACAAACCACTTTCTCTTTGTCCACCCACACAACACAAAAAGCAGCACTGAGCACACAGGGACAGCAGAAGTGAAGTTATCCCAACAGTAAGACAGCAAGCTAGCAGCACTGCCAGAGACAACTGTAACTCCCCTCACTCGCACAGACGACAAAGAAAATGAAACCAGCCAGCCTCTTATATACCCTAACCTCAGCAGGCAGTTAGAAACCACATCAAAAACAAACAAACAAATAGCACTTTAAAATGGTTTCCTATTGGCACCCCTTTTGGTGTTGAATAACGTGGCTCCCTGTACCCCAAACCTCTCCAAATCAGGGGGTGCTTAAAGGGGAAAGCTTGAGGAAGTTCCACTGTGATTGCAATTAGAAATGTTTTTTTCTGAATCTCACCCCCTTAACCCCAAATCTCTCCAAATTTGGAAGACTTAAAGGGGAGAGTCCAGGGAAGGTTCACATTAAATTTGGTGCCTCAAGGGCCCAGGGGAGCCATTTTACAGCAAAATGAATTGGTTCATTTTAAACAAAAAATGCCATTTCATTTTGTTACTAATGAAATGCTGCTTCCCTATTTTGTTTTGTTTCGTTTTGTAAGCTAACGAAATGATGAAACAGTGTTTCATTTTTCATTTGGTGCCCATCCATACTCTGGACTACAATTTGTGTTAGCAGAGCAAGCAACTCAGGGAAAGAGATGCTGCTGACCTAGCCACCCGATCTGGTTTTGGCATTCATCCTAACGTACTGTATACTGTATAATACCTAAAGGTCTACCAGCAGGTCCAGATCTACTTTTCTTCCACCTTTGGTTTTAAAAATGGGATTTGTTTTCCTTTTAGCTATGTACACACACCATTTTCACCTTGCAAATATATCTCAATAGACTTGGGAAGGCAGACTCTTGGTAGCATTACCTCATGGCTTTTAAATTCATCGCTGTATCCCCACAGTTTCTGTCTGTCTCAAACACACTACTTTGCCAGAGTTGCTGAAGGGTTTCCCCAGTGAGATCATATCTGTTAGGTTTATACCCACCTCAGAGAAGAGTAAGATTCATTTCAGAATATAATAAGCTGATGACGAATTTAATAGCTGCCCCACTACCAAATGGTCTCTTGGTGGAAAAATCTAGAGACAGTTAGGTCTGAAAATTAATGTATTAATGCTGTTCATCTTTAGAAATAGAGAGATTAATTCATTGCTTTTACTTCTGGGTAAAAATAGTTTAATTCATTGAACTAGCACTGATTAACTATTTAATTTTTCAATAAATGCTGGGATTTAGGGAGGGTGGCATGTGGATTGCCATTGTGGACTCTTGGTGGTGCATGAAATGTTCAGTGAACAATAAAAGGCCTCAGCTGAAGTCTTAAGGGCACTTTTACATGACCCCTAAGATCCGCTGGCAACTTAAATTCGGACCAGAGATCTTGGGGGTTTGCTCCTCTTGCTGTGTTCCAACCCCTCTGCACTCCCTTGCTCCTGTCTGCGTGAGTGGAGGGAGAAAAAAAGGGAGAAAAGAATGCAGGCTCACCTCCGCTCTGCGTTGGAGCTGCCCCGGGAAGTATTCCAGTCTCTTAAAGGGGCGGGGGGGGCAAAAAAAAAAAAAAACAGAAGGTAGGAGGGCCCAGCACTCACTGCTTTGCAATCCGCATCAGAACTTTTTCACCTTCAGAGACCAGGTACTTGGAAAATGCACTGGGATGCGCTTAGGTGGGTGTGGTCATACTTAATTTTTTTAAAGTCCGGAGCTGGTGGGAAAACAATTTTAAGCTCCACATCTGGGAGCCCTTTGCCTCGGATTTTAGGGGTCATGTAAAAGCGCCCAAATCAGCTTGTACAAGCATAAACTTAAGAAATAGAATGTCAGCCTCTAAATAGAGCACCACACACTGAAATTGCTCCTAACAAATAGGAAGCAGAATATGGAAGTAAACACCATCTTTTTCTCTTTAAAAATACATTTAAAACTCATAAACTAGCCCAGAGTAATCACAAACGAAAATGAACACAATTTCTTATACTTAGCTGAACCCCTGATGGCAAAGTTAATAGTTAATCAGAGACATGCATTCTGTCTTTGGACAAACATGCAAAGATGGACTGAATCGTGGGTCGTTGTCCCATACTGACTATGGCAAAGCACAAAGTGCTGAGGTGGAGTCACACCTCAATGGGTGCTTATTTAATATGTCATTTGTAGGGTTAAAATGGTTCATAGGATACAGTAACAGTATACTTAGATCCTGGTAGGGAAGGAAATGTTGAAGGCAAGCTGAACTTTCCCAAAGAAGTCCAATAGTCACCCTGGATACTCCAAACACAGAGGCATTAGGAAGGGTTCAGATGAAATCGCTGGGCACTGAATTCTCTTGCAGCCCCACTGCAGGTTGTTTTGCAGAGCTGTAGAGAGGGCTTAGACAAGATCGTTATGCATTAAGCACTCTATTGCAGCCATTTTTGCAGAATTGTAGGGATAAGTGAAAGACTTGTATTTCTGCTTCAATAGCCTTTTTGCATTCTGGAGCTGCCTTCACCTTTCTCTGTCTTTCATTCAGCTCTGTTTACTAAGCTGCATAGAAATATTATTATGCCATTAGACCTGAGTGCATGAGTAATTGGGGGATGATTGCTGTGCAGGCTTTGACTGGATAGGTCAAGCAATTTGAGCATCAGGATCCCTTCTTTTTTGACTTTTGGCTGTGGTCACGCAAATAGCAATCACTGCCTGCTGGGCCAACCGGCCACACTGTTAAGGTCTACCTCTACCATGTCATCAACATGGATGGCTTAGCTTGGTCTCCCTAGGTCACAGCTCTTTACATTTCCATGATATGATTGTATATGATGAATATGATATGATACATTTCTATGATAATTTGTTTTCCTTTGGTCTTGTAAAGTGAGAAACAGAAACAGACAGATAAAGTCACAGACTGTGGATGGAATGAACAACATGGATCGGACTGTCTCTGAAAGGATGCAAGATAATGGGTCCCCAACTGTAATGCCTGATAGTCAGATAGAGAGCTGGTCAGAGTACTTACTGCACCTGGCGAGTGAATTATGTTCTAAAACGAATCTGCACTTGGCATACACATGGAAGAAGTGGCTCTCTTTATTATCATACACGTAGAGGTATTCAATAAACTCCAAACACCTCTTGATTTTTAAAAAATGTGGCTGGTACCTATGTGTTGTGCCTTAGGTTCTATCAAGTTTGAACTGACTTAATAGTCACCCTTAACAGGAATTTCAAAGTAGATGTTATTTCAGAAGGGTGCCAGCTATTTTACCAGATTCATACCCCACCCCCCAGTGAGTTTGCATCATGACCAACTGGGGATTTAAACCAAGATCTTCTGTGTCCTAGTCCACTTCAGGGTACCCACAAGACCAAAAAAAATATCCTCTGCTGTATCCAAAGGAAAAGTGACCCTACTCAAAATGAAAGTCAGACTCCTATAGCCACTTGGTACTAAGATCAATGGAATTCAGTGCGATTTGCTTCTAATTAGGGCTCTACATATTAATATGCTAGATTTTTCAGAGGGTTTTGTTTTGTTTTGTTACGTTTTTTACAATTGATAGATCAAGGGAGATAGTCTGTTCTTTTCCTTGAAAATCATGTATAGAGAGCACAGGGCGGTAATTTGAAATAATAAAGAAAGGGCAACATTTTAGTCCAGAGTAAGCAGATGGACTTTTTCAATTCTAGTTGCTGCTTGACTTTCTTCAATCCTGGATTGGAATAAGTCAATCCCCACCACCACCCCCAACTTTTTTTTAATTAAATACCAGAGGAATTACAATGTCTAATGAGCTCTAACAATAAAGGGGAAACTGCCCAGCTTGTGGCCTCTTAGACAGAGGCCACAATAATGATAAAAACGAATAATGCAAGAATCTTGTTAATGCTATGCAATGAACATTGCATTAGGTTAAAACATTTAATTGCTATAATTTGGGTTAAAAAGACTTACATTTAGCAATTTAAAATTAATAAATTATTTTCAGGTTCTAAAGCAAACAGGCAAAGGAGTGACATTCAGAATGCAGCTTCCAATGCTCACCCATTACCACTGCAATGCCCAAACTCAACTTGGATTACAGGAGAACAGCTCAAACAGGTCAAAGACAGGAATCACTGGTGATCACTGGAATAACTAGGGAGGGGTGGAAAAGTACATTTGCCCCAGGGCATGCAGCAATCCCCAGGGAAGCAGGAGGAGGACCCATGTGCTATCCCATCAGCAGTCCTCCTTTTGCCCCACTAAGGCTTGGCGATACTTAGTCAGGTGAAAGGAGGAGAGGGAAGCAGGCAATGTTTCTTTTTCCAAGCAGCACTTCCATTGATTGCTCCCCTCCTCCTTCCACCCACCCCTGGTAAGGCTTGGTGATCATTAGCCCCAGGAAAGGAGGAGAAAGAAGTGTGCAATGGAGGTGCTGCTTGGGGGGGTGGGAATCCCACAATGTGCTTCCCTCTCCTCCTTTCCCCAGGTTAACGATCACCAAGCCTTAGCTGTGGGAAAGGAGGAGGGGGAAGCGTGCTACGGAAGTGATGCTTTAAAAAAATTGCCTGCTTGGAGCTATCCGCACGCTGTGCGGTTTGCATAGGAGAGCCTTAACTGGAAAAGAGACCCACAAAGAGGGCATGAGAAGGAGAGACCCTTCTTCCCCTCTTCCACTGTTCTCCCAGGATCTGTTCCCCCCCTTGCTGGGTGGGTGAGACACAGTTTGGGGGGGGGGAGGATAGGGCGCAAAAACTAACTTTGTCCCCGGCTGCTCCAAATTCTAGGTACGCCAGTGTTGGTGATGTTTCATGAGATTCAGTATTGGGCCTGAAGGAAGGCTCTGAGGAAGGACAGAAATCCATACTGAAGAAGTGCCTGTGCTGCATACAAAGCTGAGTATTGATGGGAGGTGTACAGCCGAATAGGCCTTCCCCTTCACCTCTGGCAGCAGGGCTGACCAACACACATATGAGGTGGCCTCAAGGGGCATAACGAGGTGGGTTACTCTGGAGAAAAGACAAGTGGAGGCAGCAGAAGCATCTGTATCAGAAAGCAGATGTGTAGCAGCACTGTTCTCCTTACATGTAAGTTTGCTCAGGTCTTTCCGGAACATTCACCACACCCAGGGCTCAGCCACTGAGGTGACCACTTCATCCAGTCTAATGACAGGGCCAATCATACACTGTGCTGGGTCATTTTCCTTGCATTCTTGTTGTCTTCTGATTTGTTTTTCAAACAGATGTCTAGCTTGTTTCTTAACCCTTCATATGGTTTGCACTTTGATCCTTACTACTGGCCTGTCCCTTGACTCTGCATTCCCTGCTCAATTCAAAGTGCTGTTCGTGGCCTACCTTTGGCTGTGGGATTGCTAGATGAATGCCAAATCATGTGTAGTGATTTCTGGCCTGCCTTGGTTTCTGCAGCAGTAGTCTTTACGGTGTAGGTGGCCATATATTCCTTGTCCCCTGAAGGGGGGGCAGTAATGACCTTTGTTTACCTTTTCCAGCCAAAGAAGATGAATTGTTTGCATCATTGCCTGGTGACTTAGCATCTCAGCATGGTTACTTGTATGGGGAATTGATCAAGCTGTACTTGGAATATGTGTTCAAGATGCAGCCAAGACCAACCTCTCGTTCATCAAAACATGGGACACTTTCTGGCTTTGATAAATCCATCATTCTCTAAGCCATCCAGATATCACCTTGGCACCAGCCTCTTCCTCTCTTCCTCTTGCTCACTTGCCAGCTGCAATACTGCGTTTTCTCCTGGCCATCTGCCTGTCTCCTGCTCATTAGCCCTCAGTGTACAGAAGCACAAGCTGCTCAAAGCATCCAGCACATACTCCACCTATTTGAAAGAGCAATGGATAAATGAGGTGCAGTACAAGAGGGGAGGACTGGACTGGTGGGTGATGAATGGTTTCAGATATGTTGCTACTGGTGGTGGGAAATCATGGCGGTTGTTTTCTGTCTCAAAAATAAAAATAAGAGCAGTGGTAATATTTCATTTATTTTTATTGGCTCTTATTGAGGGAAGATTTATTTATTTATTTTATAGTATTTTTACCCCGCCTGGAAAAAGATCCCTCTCTCGATTAGCAATTATCTGATAAAATATATTTTAAATATTTCCACATTTCATAATGGTTAATCCTTCTTGTATGTTGTTTTAATTCAACTCTCTTTTAATCTGTGAGCAAACTGAAGTCCCATTGCAGCTAGAAATGCTGCATAGGAATGAAGTAAGGAAGCAAATTTACAATATTTCCCCTGAAGTCAGGGGCGTAGCTTGGGAAGGGCAAGGGGGTGGGGTGCACAGGGCTCAGCAATTAGGGGCGCCAAATTGCCTACCAACCCCCTGTCGCTGCTCCCCCACCCGCCATCCAGATTATATTTTGCAATAGGGGGTGCAAAAATGGACTGTTGCCCCGGGCTCCGAAAGCCCTAGCTATGCCTCTGCCTGAAATATTATGGGCACAATCACAAAGCAGATGACACCCCATTACATCCTGATGTCTTCATGAGGAAAGCTCTTACAAACGCCTGTCCCACCATTTTTCTTAAAGCACCTGCTGCTTGAGCAGTTACTGTATTCTGTTGCTATTCCTGCAGCAGGAAAGGGATTCTCCCTCTCCATTCTCCTTGGTACCTGGTGTTTTACCATGGGTGAGGTTAAAGTGCCAAGAACCTTAAGAAATAATTTCCCCATGACACGTGTCCGATGAACATCATAATGTAGGAGTCAAATGCTCATGACCCTACCAATGTCCATATTCCTCTCAAGGAAATTAACGTGTTCTGTGATGCCATTACTGAAACGCTATTAAGCATTCATAAGTTTTGAAAATTTCTGCGGACAGTAAGGTGATAATTACTTGCTCTCTCAGCAATAAATTTTACTGTGCCAGTGTGATTCCAATTTCACTGCATATTGGTTTTGATTCAAACCTTATTGGATTCCATGAAAAATATTCTCATCCTCTTCATTAATGTACTTTGTGAGCTGGAAGTCATAATGAGGCAGCCACACCCTGAGCTTAAACTTGGACGAGCTTTTTAGTGCAAAGCTGATGCAATTATGAGGATGACCTACTTGCTTTTATGGGACAACTTCTTGGAATATTGTGCTGCTTCTGGCCACAAAGATGTATGCATTATCATAGTGGATTTATCTAACTAGTAATTTTGAAATGGCCTTGTCATTAACAACCCTGCTTAGGTCTTGCAGACTCAATGTCATGGCCGCTTTACTGAGTCAGTCCAGATGTTACAAGGTTAAAGTAGACTCTCCTAGTTTGGACACTATCCTTTGAACAAAGCAATGTTTTCAAACTGTCTCTGCGGCAGACCAGTATATTACATATTGCAGCAATTTAGTGCCAATTTTGCAAGATTACTATTGCGAAGTAATTGCTGTCTAGATCCTGGATTCTAGAAGGACCTGGACTCTGGATCTAAGAAAGCTGATTTCACCCATCTTCCAGAAATGATGGGTGAGATCCCATGATCAGTAATATTCAAGAGAGGCCAGAGTTCATGATGTTTGGGCACATATGAAAGGTGTAATTGCAAACAATTCCAACAACAAAGAGAAGTAGGAGATATTTGAAGAAATTGGGTTGCCTGCATGGGGAGCATGTATTGAAATTTAAAATGGGCATTCATAAGAAAAATGGAAGCACAAATCACCAAGGGATAGAACCAATTAGTGGGAAGAAGGTCAGGAGGGCTACAGCTCAGAATGAGCTCCAGCTTGCAAGAGATGTTGAAGATAATGAAAGCTGTATTCAGAGCAAGATGCAGATGATGAAGAAATGCTGATGGATGACAGTAAGAATGTGGTGCCAGAATATGCAGCTGCTTTAAATGAATTCAGGTCTCTAATAACAGATGAACTGTGTTGGGCAGCACAAATGCAGAAACACTGGAGCAACATTTACTTCAGGATTCAGCCCTCTGAGACTCAGGGTGTGACTGTATTGATAAATATTGTGGGAAATTCTGTGGGACAGTTTGATTCACATGATTTCCCACTGACTACACAAAAATAACACAAATCTGTCCAGAGGCACCACCATCACTTGATAGATTTTTCTTCTGCTCCCAGAGTTTCTAATTTTTTGGAATCAAATGCACGTTCATCAGTTCAGGCTGTGATTGCTTAAGCCAATTTGGAGGGGTTTGTAGTCATTCTGTTTGAAGCCATTCCAGCCAGCCAACTCCAGCAACAGCAGTGAAAGTGGCAGGGCAGCAGAGAATCAAAGAATCATAGAGTTGGAAGAGATCTCAAGGGCCATCCAGTCCAACCCTCTGCCATGAAGGAACCTCCCCCCATCAAAGTATCTCCAACAGATGGCCATCCAGCTTCTGCTTAAAAACCTCCAAAGGAGGAGACTCCACCACTCCCCGTGCCAGCATATTCCACTGTCAAACAGCTCTACTGGTCCAGAAGTTCTTCCTAATGTTCAAATGGAATCTATTTTCCTGTAGTTTGAAATCATTGCTCTGAGGCCATGGAAAACAAGGCACACCCTTTTCAATATGACACCCATTCAAATATTTAAACATGGTTATCATATCCCCTCTCAACCTTCTTTTTGTAAGACTAAACATTAATAAAGGTGTTGAACAGCACTGGACCCAGAACAGCACCCTGGGGCATCCCACTGGTCACACCTCTCCATGCTGAGAAGCCATTTACGATCACCCTTTGCATAATTTATCTTCAGTGCCTTTGGTAAGATTGAATGATACTAATTTTGTTACGTGGGCAAAGAGAATTAAACACTATCTTATCTGTCTTGATCTGTGGCAATGTGTGGAAACTGAACCAGATACAGACGATGAAGAAAATGTTAAAAGAGACAGTAAGGCTATGTCTGTCATAATTCTTGCTTTGGATGATTCACAGTTTGTTTATATGTAGGAGGCCAAAACAGCATCTCAGATCTGGAAAGCCTTGAGGAAGGCTCACCTCAAGGACACAGCTGGTGCTAAAATAAGCCTCATGCGACACAATATAGTCACAATAGAACTGTGCCTTAACACAAACACCAGGTATGGGTTGGAGAATGTTCCAGTAATTAACAAGCTGTAAATAAGGATGATTCCTTTGCTGAATCCTGTGTGGTTGGGTTACGGTTACGGTTGGGGTTAGGGTTAGGGTTAGGTAACCCTAACCCAGCCTCCCATGTATGGCCTCACAGTGGATCCATTTGCCTTCCCCCTCACCCCTACATGTAGAATGATTGACTGAGCATACTTTCTCCTTCATATAGGAATCATGACCACACTTCTTTCTAAGAAAAAAGAGAGAAACTTTGTATTTACTGGAAAAATACACTTGGCATGGGAAAGGGACAAGAGAGAGATGTGAAGAAGTAATGAAGTGACATGAGCAATCCTAATAGCAATCTAAGGCTGAAGGTAAAGGACAGTCTGGGAAGGATGAGGGAGGTCATCTCTCGCTACCTGTTTATATTCTCAAATGCAGCTGAGTTGCACCCAGCTACTTCTACCAAACTGCACCCAATAGTACTAAGACAATGAGTAGATGTTATCAAATTACATGTTTGAGAATTCTGAAAGAACTGCATGTTTCTCTCTGAAAGTTAGGTCATGGCAACTGGACTTTTTTTTCTTGTGAGATAGAAACATTTCACTACTCATCCAAGCAGTTTCATCACTCTGAGGAAAGTTAGTGGCAAGGCCTCCAATTTATAGTGCACCTTGATTTCACATCACCCTGATATGAATAGGCACCTGTCTTCAAAGCAGGGAGAGAAGAACATGAACAATAGGCTGGACAATCAGCCAGTTTGACAATAGTACCAGTAATATTTCTAGAGTAGCTCATTAAACCCTCTGTGAGCATTTGGGAAAGAACACTGTAATTACTAGGAATTGAGCTAGGCTCTTCAAACACATGTCACCCTGAGTCATATTCATTTTTCAGAAAATATTATCAGTTTGGTAGCTCATGGGAATGCTGTGGAAGCAGTGTATCTTGATTTCGGTGAGACTTTTGACAAGGTCCCTTGGATGCTTAGTTATGCTAAAATGCATTGTGCTTTGACTTTGTAAAATAGATAAGAGCGAGGGGTGTGTAAGAAGCTTGAAATGCTGGTAAGAATGGTTCTGATTGGGGGAGTGCAGTCTGGTGTGGAGAGAACCAGGGACAGGGGGGCTTTTGGAGTCTGAAGATCAGAGAGAGCAGAGCCTGATAGATTAAAAGAGAAGGGAGAGTGAAGGGTTTTACTGAGGGGGGGAATGAACATTCTGGATTAATTTAAAGTCTTGGAATAAGCTTTCTTTTATCACTATTATTTTAATAAAACCTTATTTGTTCTGTTCAAGCCAATTTGTCCTTTCAGTAGCTGAGGGTGTCACAAGGACCTGAGTGAAATCCACAGTACATAGAACCATTCAAGGCCGCAAACAAGGAAGAAAGTAAGGAAGTGAAGAATGTATTCTCAAAGGCTTTCATGGCTGGGATCTGGGGGAACTCTGAGTGCAGAAAGAACTCCTAGTTCCCTGATCTCCTTGCCCTCTGAAGATGCCAGCAACAGAGTCTGGAAAATATCAGGAAGAAAAACTTCCAGAACATGACCAAACAGCCCAAAAAACTCACAACTATAAGTGAAGATTGTTAAATAAAACATATTTGTTCCTGTTTTGATTTAACGAGACCATTGCCTTGATAGTCATCTGATAAGGCAAAGGAAGGATGGTATCAGGGACAAAGATTGCGACAGTCCCACTGACAGGTCAGTAAAATAAGAACTAGATGATGCTACTGTTAAGTGGATCATTGTTTGGTCACCCATATCCCAAGTTTCCCCACCAATGGTTCACTGTCATCCTGAAAAGAAGTGATAAGCGTAGGCTACAGGTTCTACCCTGGCTAGGCCAAAACAAGCAAAATTACTTTCAAGAGAGAAAAAAAAGTTCTGTAATTAGGCAGGAAAACTCAAATGCACAAATACAAATTGCAGTTGATTGCAATTGCAATGTGTATGTAAACTATCTAGAGACCTTATTGATTAGATATGCAGTACATGTAACTAAGTATTCCAAGTCAGTATGTGTGTGTGTGTGTGCGCGCACGCACGTGTGTGTGTGTGTGCATGTGTGCGTGTGTGTGTATATTAGAGCTGGGCATGAAACGAACTTTTGGTTCATTTAATTATTCATTATCCATTTCATTACATAACGAAATGAATAACGAACTGCCCCCTCTAAGTAAAACGAAATGAAACGGAAATTTCCGTTTTGGTTCGGTTCATTTTTTGTCCCACCGGTGTCTCCTACCTGGTGGTGGAGTCATCCTTGGCCTCCGAGTCCAGATTTCTTAAAAAAAAAAAAAAAAAAAGCCAACTGGCCCACGCTACAGCTGGTAGGCGGGCCACGTGGTCGGCACAATAAAATAAAATAAAATAAAATAAAATAAAATAAAATAAAAAACAACCCAGCGTACGGGCCCCTGTACTGGTCTGCGAGCACTGGACCTGACCCACGGGTCACAGAACTGGCCTGTGGACCAAAAGTACCGGCCCGTGAGCACTGGACCTGACCCGCGGGCCACCGAACTGGCCCGCAGGACAGCATTTTTTTTAAAAAAGCAATAATAATAATAATAATAATAATAATAATAA
>JAHTLZ010000007.1:9097819-9116616 GCA_023846285.1 Phrynocephalus versicolor | reverse complement strand
ATTAAAATTAAAATTAAATTAAATTAAATTAAAATAAATAAAATTTAAAAAGGAGTGCTGACCCAGCCCCATGGGTGGCCGGGTCGGCGCTCTAAAACTCTCTGAAATCACTGGCACCGCAGGAAAAAGAATGTGACGTGCTGATCCTCTTTTGTGTATACTGTATTCGTGAAGAGGCAGTTTAGTGTAGAGGTAATTCTTCCCCCATTTGCTTATGCTGGAGTGCTTTGCCCAAAGGATGTGTCCTTCTCTGAAAAACATAGGATACAAATTTCCATAAGATGTGCATATTGCAATATATATGTAGGAATATGCAGAATACTTGCCCTGTAAGACTGTTTATTATTTATTACCCTAATTTGGTAGTTATTCACAATGATTATAAATTTTGTTATTTAGGTTATTAAATGCTACTGACATGGGTGGACTGGGTAATGATTAACTTGTTATCTAAATTTACTTTAATTTGTCCCACTACTTTTATTTATTTTATTGATTTATTAGATTCATAAAGTGCCTATCTGGCAACAGGGCCACAAAGATGCTATGAATGCATTTGACAAAATAGATTGATTATCTATATATTTTCCACCAAACTAATTAACACCAGCGAACTGCTTCCAGCACCAAGGTAGGTGTGGCAAATTAACTGGAATGCTAATTTTTCCAGGACCCAGCTGGGGGAGGGCCCAGGAGGACCAAGCCCGCCCCCCCATTTTATCTTTGCCGTACCTGTAGGATGCAATTCAGTTATTTCATTTTTTTTTCATGTGACAAAACCAAAGTATTTTGAATTGTATTTGTTGGTTCTCTTTGGCCTTCTTGTACAAGAAGAATTTCTTTAAGGAAGAAGGGGGAAAGCATAAAAGGGAGTGTTTGTGGGTCCCAAAGGGGGTATGCCTTTTCTAACACAGCAAGCTAATAATAAATATGTAGCTTATTTAGACTTGCAAATGATAGAAGAGGAAATCAGTAAACAGAGGAAGCAGCAATCAGTTCCCTGGCCGAAAGTCAAGAACATTAAAGGATAGCATTAGCCATGGCTTGAATTAAAATAACAGCCACTGGATTTGCATTAGTGATTTTAAAAAAAAACACCCCAAAGTAAACCAGAGGCAAAGTTGCAAACAACTTTGCAAACATTTAAGAGTCTCAGTACATTGTAATCAATCAGCAATAGATGTAACACAACAAGCAGAGTAGCATGCGCCCAGGTACAGAGAAATGGCAAATGCGTTTTAATGTAACCAAATGTAAAGTAATGCATATTGGGGCAAAAAATCCAAACTTCATCTATCAACTCATGGGCTCTGAGTTATCCGTGACGGATCAGGAAAGAGATCTTGGTGTGTTGGTGGACAGCTCCATGAAGGTGTCTCCCCAATGTGCGGCAGCGGTGAAGAAGGCCAATTCCATGCTAGGGATTATTAAAAAGGGGATTGAAAATAAAACAGCCAACATTATAATGCCATTATACAAAACAATAGTAAGGCCCCACCTGGAGTATTGTGTACAATTCTGGTCACCGCATCTCAAGAAAGACATAGTGGAACTGGAAAAGGTGCAGAAGAGAACGACTAAAATGATTACTGGGCTGGGGCACCTCCCTTATGAAGAAAGGCTAAAACATTTGGGCCTCTTTAGTCTGGAAAAAAGGCGCTTGAGGGGGGATATGATTGAGACATACAAAATAATGCAGGTTATGAGTAAAGTGGATAGAGGGAAGCTCTTCTCCCTCTCCCAAAATACCAGAACTAGAGGACATACACTCAAATTGAGGGCTGGGAGAGTAAAAACTGACAAAAGAAAATATTTTTTCACCCAGCGCGTTGTAAGTCTATGGAATTCCCTGCCACACAATGTGGTGATGGCATCTGACCTGGATGCCTTCAAAAGGGGATTGGACAGATTCCTGCAGGAAAAGTCCATCCCAGGTTACAAACCATGATGGAGATGTGTAGTCTCCAGGCTTTAAACCAGGGTACTTCAAGGGCCAGATGCAGGAGAGTGGTATCAGGAGACAGATATCTAGTCTCATGCGCTCCCAAACACATCTGGTGGGGCCGCTGTGAGATACAGGAAGCTGGACTAGATGGGCCTTTGGCCTGATCCAGCATGGCTCTTCTTATGTTCTTATGTTCTTATGTTCTAAACATTAGTTCTAGAAAGTGTTTTAAGTCCTGCTTCACCAACGTGTTTCTCCATAGCACCGTTAGAATGCCTTCTCAAATAATGATGGCAGGTTGTGTTTGAATCTGGTAGCTAAAGGAATATTCTGGATGACTACAATGAATGCTTAGAGAATTTTACCACCACCACCACCCCAGTCACATGCAGGAAACAGACATATCCAGTTAAGAGAATATTTCTTGGTTTTTTTGGTTTATATCTGTAATATGTACAGTATATACTGTACATATGTACTTATGCATTTGCATTCATTGAGCTCAGATAAAGCCCACTAGTACTATACTGGTATTCAAGAAACAGATCTGCAGCTAAAAGAGTAGAAGTTATAGTAGCCTAGCCTTGCAGAGTAGAGTAGAGCAATGTATGGTGCCCCTGAAGGGTAGACCAGTGCTATCCTGGCATCTAAAGTTAACTGCAACCAGATTACAATTTTAACTGAGAGGATGGAGGGAGTTTGGGAAAGAACATTTTGACTAATGATATAAATATGGTGTCCAGACACTGATATATCTATTGATAGACAGTAGGTCTAAATACTGAGAAACAACTGAAGACCTTGTATGCATGTTGGATCACAGCTATGCTCAGATAAGTAGATATGCAATAAAAGCCATTGTTTAGCTTATATATCTGCCTGTCTTAGATTTAAATGAATTGGATGAATACCAATATAATACTTGAAGGTTTTAGTTCTACTGGTATCAATATACTTAATTGTTTAGAAACTTAGGGAGGAAATAATTTGGAGGAAATGAATAAGGCCTCATTTAGAAAGCATGTAATCTCTTGTCCTGCTGTTACCTTTTACAAGGTAGTCTCAAATCTGTTGAACTTCTGGATTTCTGAATTGTTTTCAGTGGGGAGCAATCTTGGTGACTGCAGGTACTTTCACAGGGCCTAGAATATTATTTTCTAACCCAATTCCCTTGGAATGTTTGTGAGTACAATACAGTGTTCTGCTGGAATGCCCACGAACTGCAGACAATAAGAACAATAGTAAGAGAGAGGGGGTGGGAATTGGAATCCAGATCATCTTGAATGACCCAGGGTGGTGACAATTGATCCAGCCACTTATGGATTATAGTGTTGATGCTGGTAGTACGTCATTATTTTAGTAGATACAGCAAGATAAACAGCCTGCTTGTAGCATGAAGTGGCCTGTATTCGAAAGCTTAAGGGACATGTATGTTTAACTAATGTATTTGTACAAATGGCATTTTGAACCATGTGTTGTTGTGATTGCCTCCCTGCACGAGAACATTAGTTCAAAGTATGTTAGATCTATCAAGACAGAAATAACTTTGGACAGCAGATTTGGGAACTAAGTAAAGTTGCTTTTCAGTCAGAACTCAATTAGCAGATTTCTGGGAGGAGAACTTTTTAATACCTTCCTAACCAAACAGGCATTCATGTTGGGAAAGGGATTCTGTGTCTGCAAAAATTCCAGGCAAAAATCAAAATAAAATAAAGCAAAAGACAAAAAACACGAAGCACCTTAAAGAATAACTCTTATATTTTAATGTAAGCTTTCATGGGCACATCCACTTCTTCAGGCATATAATTAGCAGCAGAATGAAGAATGGAAAACAAATATTCAGAAGGTTATTCATTTATGCTGTGAAATTATAGTCTTTTGCTTTGTGGTTGGGGATGGTTTTACTCAAGGCTAGCACAGCTTTGGTGCCTATATCCTGTCATAGTTTCAAACATTTCACTTGTCACTATACAATGGTAAATCCAAAGATGTTATGTGCCATCACATCACCTCTGATATGTCATGACTATATGAGTTAATGACCTCCAAAATGTCATATTGTTCAGTTCTGCTTTGATTTGTGAACTAACAACATCTCATCTTTTCTACTGACTCCCCTTCCTAGCAATATTGTCTTTGCCAGTATGTTCTGCTTAGGTTTTCTAAACTAATACCTATGACTTTCTGTATTGAATCAACCTGTCTCCTGTTAGCAATTCCTCTTTTCCAACTGCAGCCCACACCACTTTTTTCAACAAAGTTCTTTTTTCTGATCAGCCCTGTATTCTCATTATATGTGGATGGTAGGATTCTGGTTGAATGGATAGCAGATAAGCTCATCAGCCACACTACCCTTTGTCCCAAGAGGTCAACATACTGAGGCTGAGGGACATCTTTCAATCTAGTTATACCCTGACTCTCCTGGTTATATCTGTTGAGGTCTCATGCCAACCAGAAATGGTTGATCACAAAATGCCCACAAAAGTAAAACTTTGCTGCTTTGGCCAAGGCACCTTTTGCAGCACACCAACCCCCTTTAACTCCCACAAATCACTGTTGGGTAAAATACAAAGAAAATGTTTATTTTAAGAATGCATCAACACAGTCAAAAGCATACTCTCAGAAAAAAAAAAGGTTCAGGAACATGCTACAGATGGCCAAAGCAAAGGGCACCCCAGAAGCATGCTCAATAAGCAAAGCATAAAAAGCATTCAGGCATGAGAACATGAAAGAGCACACACAGAATAAAATTCCCCAGTAAAATGAAAGCAACTCACTAAGCTACCTGTAATACCTACAACATGGATCTTCAGCAGAATGACCTGAGTGTATGAGAGAAGGCATGGCATCGTATCAATCCCTGTGTGTCTTCTTCCTATCTTTATAGAGTATAGTGGGATATCAAGACAGCAAGGATATCTAGATATTGCTAGATTTATGGTTTTTATACAAACCGTGTAAATATATAAAACCTGGAAATCTTATAGTGGGGTATAAAGGTAAACATGAATCATGAGGCTAGAAACATAGAACATAACTCTCCCTTTGTTACCTTTCCTCTTACAGCCTCCCCTCCCAACTCTTTAGCTGATTTCACTTTGTTAATTGATTAGTCCAGGGAAAACAACTTGTGTCCTTGAACTCTACATGATATGCCTCTCTTCCTTCTCCTGCATAGATTTCTTAACTTAGCATGCTGATCTCCTTGCTTGAACTAGGACTTAGCTGGCACTTACATAGCGTGGCATAATCTCATGGCATGACAAGACATGACCATTGAGCAACTGCTTTTTTGCCTTTCTGCTTGTTATCTGCATGTCTCTCCTCCAACATCACCTTTCAAATCAGTTGATTTTTATCCCTAACTTGCTTTACTGCCTTTTTTCCCCATGTGAAGATATTTTGACCTTGCTTTTCAGAGCGATTAACTGATTTTAAAAAGGAGTCACCTTCTGGGATTTTCCCTTGCTTGGTGAATGGTAGTGAGCACAGGAGGAGATCCTGTAGAGACCATCTTGACTACTGCCACTGATGTTATCTACATTCAGGATGCCCTTTGCTATGTAAAACTTGACATTCTTTTTCTTGCTGGCAGGGTGGGGGCACAATGCTGTGCAGCAATATCAGGCTATTTCCTGGCATTTTGAGTTGTGGATACAGGTGCACAAAAGCTCACATTAATAAGTCAAAGGGTTTTTAAAAATCATCATCATCATCATCATCATCAATCTGGAGAACTCAGCTGCCAGGTAGGTGTTAAGCTGGAGTTGGCCTTCTCCAATGATCGAGGTCTTTCCAAAAGCCTAGGATGACTAGAGATATCTTCATAGAATATACAGTGGTACCTTGTATAAAGGAATTAATTCATTCAAAATGAAATTATGTTAAGCAAATTTCCTTTATACAAATTTCCCATAGGAATGCATTGAAAACAGAGTAATCCCCAATTGCAACCATTTTTATGTTGTACAGATTCGCCCCATAGACGATTCTGTTAAGCAAATTGCCCCCATCTCTGGAATTTTTTATGTTGTACAGATTTATGTTATACAAACCATTTATTATATGAGGGTCCACTGTATGCTGCTCCTAATAATGCCACGATTTGTAGTTGACCGATGTTGATCTTGTCAATGCTGAGGGTTTTCAGATGTTGACCCAGGCCTTTTGGGATTGCACCCAAGAAACCTACTATTATTGGTATTAGAGATGGGCACGAAATGAATATTTTTGTTTCATTATTTGTTATTTGTTTTGTTACATAACGAAATGAATAACGACCCAGGGGGCAAATTTAACACGAAACAAAACAAACCGAGAAAAATTGGTTCGGTTCGGTTCATTTCGTTAATGGGGGGGCGGAGATGTCTCCTACCTGGTTCTAGTCCGGAGGTCCTTTAGTGCCAAGCTGCACGGAGGGAGCACACACCTCGTCAGTGCCATCGAGGGACACGGTGGGCTCAAGTCTCAGCTGAGCCCCGGGTGACAGCCCAGCAGGATCCCCCTTTTTACTTCTTCCATTAAAAAAACCTTAACATTGTCTGTCCTCGGATTTACCTGTGGTTTGGGGGGAGTTTGTGAATTGGCGCCGGTCTGCAGCCCTCCCAGTGCTGAGGCCCATTGATGTCCCTCTCTTGCACCTTCCTCCCGCGGCTCGTTATTTCAGGCCAATCGGGAGGAGAGATAAGAAGCAGGCCGCGCTTAGGTGGCCAGAGCAGCATGGCTTCGAAGCCCCCCTTGCACCTCCCTCCTGCAGCCCGTTATCACGGGGCCAATCAGGAGGGGTGATAAGAAGGAGGCCGTGCTTAGGCGGCCAGAGCAGTGCGGCTCCGACGCTGCTCCCCCTCTTTATTCCTCCCACACCCGTTGGTAGGCACCCCCCAGCTCCGACCAGGCCCCAAGGGCTGCATGGTGGGCGCTGGGGGGGAAAGCGGGTAAAAACAAATAATGAATTAACGAACCAACAAAATGAATTTTTTTTGAAAAATATCATTTAAAAACAAAACGAAATGAAATGAAGCCTTAAACAAAACAAAACAAAACAAAACGCCTTTTTTTGGTTCGTGCCCATCTCTAATTGGTATTGTTTTTGCTTTCTTATTCCATAGGTTCTCTATTTCTATTTCTAAGTCCCGATAGTTGGTTATCTTTTCTAACTCTTTGCCACTGACTCTTGTGTCTCCTGGTATTGTCACATCGATGATTTGAACTTTGTTTCCTTGCTTGTATACAATCGTGATGTCTAGAGTATTGTGGATAAGGTGTCTATCGCATTGGATTCTGAAATCCCAGAGCACCTTGATGACTTCATTTTCAGTAAGCTTTTTGTATTATTATTATTATTATTATTATTATTATTATTATTATTATTATTATTATTATTATTATTATTATTATTATTATTATTATTATTATTTGCTGAATTGTCTGTACATATGGAAGTCGTAGGAGGGAATATGTCTCTTCAACTGTGATGGAAAAGAGTTAGGGTAGATATACGCAGGGATGCTTGCAGTGGATAGAATGTGACAATGCACGTTCCACACATTCCACTCCCTGGAGGATAATGGAAAGTTCCATTTTGTGGCTAATCCACCATGGTTGAATGTAACAAATTATAAATATTGTTAGATTTATGATTTTACATAGACAGTGTAAACATGGAAGCTGGAAATCTTATAGTTTAATACCCTTGAACTAACATGAAGCAACAAGCATTGAGATATAATTTCATTTCTCCAAAACAACTTATTCCCTTCCTATTCCCAGTTTTTAAAAATGTGTACTCATTTTAAAAGCAAAATAAACTCTAGATTTCAAATTAGAAGAAGCTTTTATTGTAATGTCCAAAGGTATCTGTTCATTAGCCTGGGATAGTTTTCCTAACATAGCAAGTTAGATATTTGCCACTTATCAGTGTAGCCTGAGGCACATCCCACAAGTGAGAGAGGTCCATTAAATAATCATGAAATAGAGATTCAGAGGTGAGAAACTATTACCTTCATAATTCAGGAAGCCTTTTACTTATATAGGAAAACTTGCCAAGAACCTCAATCCTAGCACTTGAATTTGGGGAAGCATGCATAAAAGGTATGGCACACAGAAACACAGGCATGCATGTGCCCACACACTCACACATGCACATGTGCACACGCACGCACACACATACACACACACGTGTTCGAACTACAGCTGTTAGTAGGGAACAAATGATTTGGTTCACTGGCCCTACCATTGGGCAAAGTGAAAGGACTGGCTCAGGCAGACAGACACTGAGAATCAATCATGATGGCATTCCAGTTATACCTGGTGGACTCCCCTGCTGTTTTTCTCTGCCAGAGGTCAGAGCTGCAATGCCCTCAAATTATTCATGACCTTCTAAATGTTTACAGTTTGCGGAAAAGCTACTGTTGGACTACAACTCCAAGAATCCTTATTCAAGTATGGCCGATGGCTCAGGAATTCAGCAAGGAATCACCCAAACGTCTGATGCATGATGGGGGACACGACCCCATTGCCACTACTGAAGCCTGATTGCACATGTACGTTGCCTTGTCCTCTCCCGTCGGCAGTGAAATCTCTTGGAGTCAGAAGGAGGGAGTGTCCTGCAGAAATGCTATTTGAACACGAAGTCAGCACAGGCATCTAAGAGCTGTGCTCAGCAGAAGGAGTAGGAGAATCCTCACCATCAGGAGGTGATATTTCCCCATCATTTAGGAAACTTTATACTTCCAAAGTCTTTGAAGCTGCATGTTTGCATAATCAAGGCAAACAATCATCAGACGAAAGCAATATCATTTCCAATTTTGTGAGCTGTGAGACTTTTTTGGAGAAGCGTGAAAGGCCCTTCACTTTTTCTTCACTCCTAATTATGAAGCAGCCATCTTGTCTAGCTCAACCCGCAGCAGGGTTGTTTTAACACACTTTGAAGTTTTTTTAAACTGTGCTGCTTCTATACTACTCCATAAAGATTTAAGCTCTATCTGGGCAGTTTGCAATTTAATTATGATTGCCAGTTTACAATTTAATACACACTGGCACTCCAGAGAGTTGGGTACTTCCTTTACTGACCTCCAAAGGATGGAAGGCGGAGTGAACCTTGAGCCAGCTACCTTGGATTAAACTTGGACTGTGAGCAGAGTTTTCGCTGTGGCACTTCAGTTAAACCATTCCACTATGAAGCCCTAACCATAGATTGATGTTTGGAGTGAACACCACAATTGAGAACCAAAATGACTGGGAAGTTTGTGGATTCCATCAAGGGCCATTTTGTTTCATTCTCTTCATTCACCCAGTTCCACCTCTTTTCCATCATGCCAGTGTAGTCATTTCTTCTGGTTTCTCTTCTCTTGAGGAGTATGACCTGTACCTGTAACTTCTTATAAGCTTCCTATAACGTTCTTACTTCTTCCTGTTGGGGGGGGGGGGCCACAGGCAAACAATATTTCCCCCTCTGTGGGAGATCTCTGCTAAGGGAGACCTGTATACCCAGGGAACACTGTCCATATTATATTTATCTGTTGTTCATTCCCCTCAGTTGGCCATGGGGGTGGAGGTGGAGAAGAGATTTCCATTTATGAAGCCAGACAGTTCTTCAAGTCCTGCGGGTACAGCAGCTGCTTGTTGCTCACAGAAAATGAAAACATATTAAAGTTAAAAACTGCTGCTCTAGTCATTTTTCAATTCCCCTCTCAGAGAACTGGCTTCCCTGGAAAATAGGTCACTTACATAAAAGGCACCTTATTACAACGCTGCAGTGTTGAGGTTAGAGCAAGGGCTCGAGAGACACTTTCATTCTGAACCCCGGTTTTCAGAGGCTTTGACAGTCCTGAAAAATTGACCCTTTGGGCTGCAATTTCTTATCCTCATTTTCCACACACACACACACAAACAGGTAATGCCATAGCCAGCTACCCTGCGTTACTTGTTTCTGAGCTAGCTGGCAGGGGAGGAATGTATTCTAGATATTAACCCTTGCCTGGACTCGCTCAGCTATTTGGAAGCCGCCCAGAGTTCCACCTCGGAAGATGGGTGGGGTAAAAATTCAATCAATCAATCAATCAATCAATCAATCAATCAATCAATCAATCAATCAATCAATCAATAAAGGCAATGAATAGTGTGCAGAGGTTTTAGGGAGTTCTGCTCCTCTCTGGATGCTCTGCCTTGCTCTCCTTTAGGGAAAGAGGAATGCTCCTGAATGTACCTCTTGGCTCCTCAGACTCAACTGCAGAGGCCCTCCTGGTGGGGTTACATGTGGTACAGGTCTGTTGTGTGGTAGTTCAGAGGTGGGCAGTCAGCATTGTGGTGCCTGCTTGGTGAAATGCCCTTATGTAAAGTACCCCTATGACTTTTTATTTCATGTGCCAGGTGTAACATTTTCCTCCATAGTCCAATCTCACAGCTCTCTCATGGAGCACATCTTTTCTATTTTGTATTGGTGTATTTTGTATATTGTGCATACAGTAGGACCCCCATAGCCAGTGTCCTCTGATTCACTTGTTCAGGGTTGGAAACTATTAAAAATATCCAAAGAAAAATGCCCCAAGTAGTTTTAACAGTGAAGTTACTAGAACTGACCACAAGAAGGAGCCAGTTACCATGCTATACTCTGTAGTGTATAGTGTTCGCTACGCTAGTAAAGTAGTGATTGCTATAATCTGCGTTTGCCAGCATCCTCTCTCTCTCTCTCTCTCTCTCTCTCTCTCTCTCTCTCTGTGTGTGTGTGTCTTGGAATGGATCCCGCACCAACGGGGTGTGTGTAGTGTATTAGATATATTAATTTTGTATATTGCTTTGAACTTTTTGAACCTAAATACTCATACATCAAACGAGGCCCAAGTTGCTTCAACTCAGTGGTTCCCATTTTTACTGTAGGGTCAAATCACATAATGAGATAATTGCTTATTTCTTGCTTTTATACTGTTTTTCTTTCCATGCGCACAGGTCTTTGAAAAACCTGTGCCTGAAAACTCAGAGTTGCAACTAAGACTGTGTTTATATCTCAGTGACCAATTATGAAGAAAAAAGATTGCCAGTTAATTTGCAACAAGCCAAGTGAGGCTAGCATAGGCTAGGATAAAGAGCAGACCTTGCCTGTTAATTGACTTCTGCTTAAAATAACATGATAACTATATTATCTGGTTTAAGCTAGTCGAAGAACAACAAATGTGATCTTTCCTTTTAAGTGGTGCATTCTGCATTCAATCCTAAAGGGCAAATGATACTACAGTTCCATCAGGACTTAAGGAGGGTGGTTCTGCTTATGAGAGTAGACAGAAATAGCTGCT
Source organism: Phrynocephalus versicolor (assembly GCA_023846285.1). Lineage (NCBI taxonomy): Eukaryota > Metazoa > Chordata > Lepidosauria > Squamata > Agamidae > Phrynocephalus > Phrynocephalus versicolor. The sequence continues at coordinate 9,105,381 of JAHTLZ010000007.1, read as the reverse complement.
AAAAGAAAGAGCAAATCCAGCCATTTCAGGAAAATATAATTGTTGAAACCTAGGCCCAGACCAAGAGGCAGGCCCTAAACCAGGCCAAGGGGAGACCTCATGTGTCTCTTTTCCGTCAACATTGAGCTCACAGAAGAGAGGGAGAGGGCTTCTTTTGGATATCTGGCCTTCACGAAGCTGAGAAACACACCATCGCCATTCGGAAACAGAATACATTCATCCTGGAATAGGGCCAACTAGATTGAAGTCCAGAGGGAAATGTCATGGTAAGAGACAGACCAACTGTTGGGCAGCAGAGTGAAAAGAACAAAAGGAACAGAGCCATGAGATGTGCTTTTAGATGGGCTGGTGATCAGATACCAGAGAGGAGAGGTTTGGCTGCACAGCTGAGTCTTCAGAATAACAAACCAACGTCTGAACAAAGCCTGTGCAGAACCAGCCAAAACTCTCATAGGTTATGAAGGTCACCTAGCCCTGCCAAGAAATTACATGGCAATACCTTCTTTAGCAGATGCAAACTTCTTGGTTCCTACCACAATTTTACCATATGCACTGTTTATACTCATCTTTAGAGATGGGCACGACTAGGGAAAATGACGTTTTCGAGTTGTCGTGTGTCGGAGGCGGCCCGTGTTGGCTCGTTTCCGTTTTTCGCGAAACTTCGCAAAAAATAGTCATTTCGTTTTTCGTTTTTCGTCTGCCGTTATACTGGTTTAGGGGGGGTAGCGGGCTCCTGGAGGCACCTCTGTGGGGTGGGTGCCTCCTCTGGCCCACTATGAAGGGAAGCGGGCTCCTGGAGGCACCTCTTTCTGGGGGGGGGTACCTCCTCTCCTCACCGGCTAGGAAGGGAAAGCAGGCTCCTGGAGACCCTTCATGGCATGGGGGCCTCCTCTCCTCGCCTGCTGCAAAAGGGCATGCATAGCCATATGGATATGCATACCAAGTTGCAGACACAGCAGACTGGCAGAGGCACCCCTCTTTTTGGGGTGCCTTCCCTGCATCAGTCAAGCCTCGACGGGCATGGTTTGCATGGCACACAAATGCTGCTGAGCCGAGCCTGCAGGAGTCAGCCAGAGCCACAAGTGACGAACTGGCAGACTCTCTGCATCCGCTGTGTCTTACTAAGAAGGGAAGCGTACTTGCGTGTAGTAGTGCAATGCAAGTACAGATCTGGCTTAGGGGACAGGGTTAGCGCAAGGGCTAGGGTTAGGCTAGTTACTGGTAAGGTTAGGGTGGGGTAGTGGGGTGCACCTCTGGGTGCCTCTCTGACCCACTAAGAGGACAGTGTACTGTGGCCCAGTGTGGCGTATGGGTAAGGGTTAGGGCTAGGGTTAGGGCTAGGGCAGGGTTAGTGGGCTTTCTGGCACATCCCAGAAGTCTCAGTGGCCAAGTGGCCATGCGATTGGTGGAATGGCTCCAAAAATTTGCATGGTCCACTCCCATGGCCACATGGCGAGCCCATCATTGCGCAGGTGTAAAATAAATAAATAAAATAAAATAAAATAAAATCAATGGAGAGAGGAAAGAGGAGACATTTTGTTGCAAGAAAAACCCACTGCTACTGTAAAAATTCTGGCAGTTTTAAAATAGCAATTTTCGCATGTTTCTGTGTGGTGCTTGTGTGTTTTTGGACCACTCCACGATTTCAAAAAAAATATTGCGGTCGCCGCCCTATTTTCGATCCCCCGCCCGCACCGCATGGCATGGCGAGTCCAGCTTGTTGCTTGCGAGTCCCCACCAGAGCAGCCCAGGACAGGAGAGGGGGGAGGCCGGGGACCCCCCCCCCCCAGAAACCACCCCTCTGGTAGGTGCACTCTCAGGCAGGCATATTTTCGTCTGCTTTTTGGGCCGGGAATCACGATTTTTTTTTACTTTAAAAACTTTTTTTTCTGTGCCGCTTGAATGGCGGCGAGCCGGCGAGGCGGCAACTTTGGTGGGACGACGAGGATGCCCACCCCCAGCGCAGCCCAGGAGTTTTTTGGCGGGGAATTGGTTTTTTAAAATTTATTTTTAAAACTTTTTTTCTGTGCAGCTTGGCATCGCGGGATCGCCGCGATGCCAGGAACGACAACGACAAATCAGACCCAATTATTCTTTAGTCGGTTCGAGTTCGAGTTCTGGTGGAGTAATTCCCGTTACCGTTTCCGTTCCGTAACGGAAACGAGGAACGGAAACGGAAACGGGAATTCCGCTAAGTCGTGCCCATGTCTACTCGTCTTCTCTCTCTTTCCCCGCTCCTTCTTGAGGCATGGTGGCATCAAGTCTACCGTTTACGTACTAGTGTTTTAAGGGACTTTGCAGCTCACAACCAAGGCGGCCAGGGCCTCCCTCACCCGTTGGGTTCTGCTTGTGCCTCATGTGCCACAAGGCACACGCATTTCCTTTCTACTGCAGCTTATTGTTATTGTGATAATTCATGGTTACCATCATGTTGGCATGCCAACATACAAAAAAGGAACACATGCTATGTGTCAAATGCATCTGAGGTCAAAAAATATGGCATTCGTATCTCATGCTGTGCCAAGGGTTGACGGCAGTTCTCATGTTGTTTTAACCAATGAGTTGTTGTGACAGTACGCACTATCAATGCCAAGGTGACAGAATAAGAGTACATTTGTAATGGAGTTGTATACAGACCGAACATGAAATAGCAGCATTTCGCTTATCATGCAAAAACACAAGATGAAGAAAAGAACAAAGTAGCACCTTAAAGACTCTCTGCTATTTTTCAATGTGAGCTTTTGTGGACAAAATCATTTCCTCAGTCTGATTTGGGTCCATGTATAATATTATAAATATTTGCTATGTAGTTCTGCTCTGCAGTTAATCTCCAAGGTGCCACAATATTTTTTCTTCTTTATTTTATTTTATTTTATTTTACTTGATATGCAGACTAACCGAGCTGTCTCTTCTAAAACAGAGTTTAGCTGTCATGCAGGGAATATTCAGCATAAGCCAACAGTGGAATGAAGGAACAGCTTGGAAGACCAGTAGTACAAATGAAGCCATGGTCAGGAAGAGATTGTATTCTCAAAGAGAAGAAAACACTCATTTAGCACATGTGTAAATCATGTAATTGCAACCAAAACAGAACACATCCACCAGAATATTGGGACATACCCGAAATCCTACCAAGAGAGTAGCTTGTTAGCTTTTCTCTTAGCTTAAAGTGGGATAGTACACCAGAGCTCACTGTGAGATGTAGATTTTAAAAAGGAATATATGGTATTAAAAAAACCCTTAAAAACTTTGCAAGACTAAACCATACTTCCCCTGAATCAGCTTTCTCCCAGTGACATCTTTACCCTGTGAGATGATAAAGAAGGTGGCGAATGTATTAAGTGCCTAATTCCATATGACTGAATCCCTAGTCGTAACTCCTGGCACCTTATATTGGGTTACTGCAGTACATTTTTCAATAATAGAAAGAAATATTTAATTTAACAGGCAAACATTTTGCCTGGATTACTCATCTCTGCAGATGACTAGACACTTTGGGATCATGCAATGAATTTAAATTATGCTCTTCTAGGCTAGTAAGATGTATTGTACATTGCAGTGTGAGGCAAAACATTCCCTTTGTAAGTACCAGCAGAGCTGCCCCATGTCCACGAATAAGAGTCTTTGACTCACTTCCTAACTATTAGAGCAGTACAACAATGGAACCCATTACCTCTGAATGGGGTGAACACTCCAGTGCTGGAGGCATTCAAGAGAAAGTTAGACAATCATCTGTTAGGTGTACTTGGATTTGGATTTCTGCTTCGACCAGGGGGTTGGACTCAATGGCCTTATGGGTCCCTTCCAACTATGTTCTATGGTTCTATAATTACTGCTCCTTTGCCATCTGAAGACAGAATGGTGCCAATATTACAAAATGCAGGAAAAATTAAGAAACTGAAATGAGAAAAAAAATGCAGTGTTGCTGCTGCTGCTGCTGTTATATGTTGTCAGCTGACCTCTGACTCATGGCAATCACATGAATGAACAATCTCCAAAAAGCCCTGTCTACTTGACTCAGTTCTTGTAAACTCAAGCCTGTGGCTTCCTTTGAGGAGTAAGTAAATTTTGTATTTGGACTTCCTCTTTTCCTGATGCCTTCCACCCTCCCCAGCATTACCACCCTTTACAGAGAATTCTGCCTTCCCATGGTGCCCAAAGTAGGACAGACTCAGCTTCAGCGTTTTTGCGGAACAAATAGATCATACTTCATTTGATTTAGAATCCACTTGTTCATCTTTCTGGCAGTCCAGGGTATCTGCAGTGTTGCCCTCCAGGACAACATTTCAAATGAATCAATTCTTCCACCCCCACCACATTAGCTTTCTTTATCTACATACTGATTGGAAAAAATACAAGGGGTTGGGATGTATATTGAGCATTTTCAGTCTGTGGGCTGTTGTTTTGTTTTCTATATTTGTTAGCATATTCTTGTTAGGATTTTGAGAGATTCCATCTCTGTGGCTTGAAATAGTTCTATCAGTATTCCGTATACCATTAGTGATTTAATTCTTCCCAATTTTACCAGCTTGAGACCAGGTACTTGTAAAATATGCTGGGTCACGCTTAAGTGGGCGTGGCCGCACTTTATATTTTTTTAAAGTCCACTGCTTGTGGGGAAATGATCTTATGCTCCGCATCTGCGAGCACTTTGCAGCGGATTTTAGTGGTTCTGTGAAAGTACCAAGGTCTGTTATCCATTTATTCTTTCTGCGTTAAGTCTTCAGTATACTTTCCCCCACCTTCTCTTTATTGTTACCTGGTCAGATAGTGTGTTTGGTCATTCAGCATTCCTAATCTGGGTCTAAATTTCCCTTTGATTTCTTTGATCTTCTGGAAGAGATCTCTTGTTTTCCCAATTTTGTACTCCTTTATTTCTTTGCACTGGTTATTATAGTACTATTCTTTGTGAAAGTTGCAGAAAAAGTCAGGGTTCTGACTCTGCTTTTGTCACCTTTTTTTGCTTCTCATCTGTCGTTTGCAATTTTAAGTTTTAAATTTTAAGAAACACGATAGCCATGGCAAAATATCCCCAGGGAATTTCATCCCAGGTAGTTATCCCCTCAGGAAGGTCTCTGGTTTAGCTTAGCTCTTAATATACAGCTGAAACAACAGATAAATGAGCTTTAAGCAAAGATCAGGGTGTAGCCAACAGGCAGTTCTTGGCAGCCACAATGGACCTGACCTACTATAACATTCTTTTCAGTATCAAGGATACAGTCAGAGCCACGAGAAACTGGTTTGAAAATGTATTAGCAATTTCTTCCGCAAGTGAGCATAATTTACATAGCAAGAGCTGGGAGATAGATGGCTCTTTAAACTAGATCTGTCACTCTCGGCTCTTCCTCAGTGCTTTGAAGTTCCTCTTTGAAGAACTCGGCATTTGCTTTGCTTTTCTCCCTTGGCGCAGCTCCGTTGCTCTGCTCCACCGCCACCCACTCCCTTTCCTCTCTTCGCTGCTACACACTGTTACTTGTGCCCCTCAGCAGGAAGTACAGTGCCAGCCTACACCCCATGAGGCGGTTGAAGCAACAGCTTAAAAGAGGGAAGGGATCCTCCATTAGGTTCAGTGACATGAGTTCAATGACAAATCTGGCACAGTTTCAAAGCATACCCAATGAAATAGTTATCATCATATGGAGCATAGCTGTTTCACTTCCCCCCATCCCCCTTTTTCCCCTCCACACTCTTCAAAGGTTGGAAGTAAACACTAGCAGCCTTGTGTTTATAAGTGCTGGCTGCAAAAGAACCAAGCCTAGTCTTCATGGGTGCCCTCTTTCCCTCGCTCTTCCCAGTTTTGGCTCTAGACCAAACCACCAAACTGAGGAATGAAATGGTGAGATTCTGGGCAGTGGGTAGAAGACGGAAGTGCTGTTAGTGGGTGCCACGTCAGACAGGCTAGATGGCCACTTCCCTGTCCTGGATGGGGTTGCACTCCCCCTAAGGAACAGGGTCCGTAGCTTGGGGGTGATCCTGGACCCCGGTCTAACTCTGGAAGCCCAGGTGGACTCGGTGGCCAGGGGTGCCTTTCTCCAGCTGTGGAATATATACCAGCTGCGCCCCTACCTAGATGAACGGAGCCTTATGACAGTTACGCATGCACTGATAACATTCCGTATTGATTACTGTAATGCGCTTTACGTGGGGCTGCCTTTGAAGACGGTTCGGCGATTGCAACTGGTTCAGAATCGTGCTGCACGGCTGGTGAGTGGTAGGGCCACCAAGGAACACATCACACCGATTCTGCATAATCTTCACTGGTTACCAGTTGCTGCCCGAGCCCAATTCAAAGTGCTTGTTTTGACATATAAAGCCCTAAACGGCTTAGGACCTAGATACCTGAAGGACCGCCTCCTTCCATATGAACCTACCTGGCAATTAAGATCTAGTCAGGGAGCCCTCCTGAAAGAGCCATCCCTTAAGGAGGTGAAGGGGGTGGCTTGCAGGAATAGGGCTTTTTCAGCAACTGCCCCCAGACTATGGAATGCCCTCCCAAATGAGACTTGCCTGGCGCCGACGTTGATAACATTTCGGTGCCAGGTAAAAACCTTCCTATTCCAAAAGTTTTTTAACTAATGATTGTGGGTCCTGATGGCAATTTTAGTGGTGTGTTTTTAATGTATTGTATTTATTGCATTTACATGTTTTATTGTTCTAATTTTATTGTATCTTGATGTTTTAATTGTTCATTCTGATTGTGAGCCGCCCAGAGACCTTTGGGTAGTGGGCGGCATACAAGCTATATAAATAAATAAACAAATAAATAAATAGAATGATGGATAAAGGGAAAGAAATCCTGATGTGCCATAACATGAAAAATCTCTTGAAGCAGAGGGATAAGGTGGCAATTGGCTAAAGCTGCCTCTCATTTTAGCAGGTGCCACGGGTTTAAAAAGAAAAATGTGTGGGAACATAAATACACACAGACACACACACACACACACACAGAGAGAGAGAGAGAGAGAGAGAGCCTACGTGTGCATGGACCCTCCAGGAATGGTGGTAGAGGCAGTTTGTTTACCAGGGGGTAACAGCTTTAATGTTACTCTTTGGTTTATGCTACTAGGAGGATTTTAACTGAGATTCAGAAAAGGCTAGACAGAATAGACAGTTCCTAGCAGAATGGGTCAATGAGAGAAGAGACTCCATACTAAGTCAGGACTGGTCAAATATAAAACTGAATAAAGTTCCAGATATTCTGTGGGTATTTTGTAGGTTCCAGTTCCAGTGGACAAATCATGTGAGCCAGCACAGGATGTTCGCTGGTTCAAATTTGCACTTGGCTCAGTTTGAAAGTCAGGTTCAAATTTTCACTTCACTCTGAAGCTTGATAAGAGGTCATAGATAAGTTTTTATATTTTATCATTTAGACTAATATGCAACTTCTGAATAGCTCAGTGGCTTAGTTATCTGGCTACAGAGCCAGAGCTTGGGGGTTCAGTTCTCCACTGTGTCTCCTTGAGAGGGGCTGGACTTGATTATCCACAGGGTTTTTACCATCTGTACAGCTCTAAGATTATTATTATTATTATTATTATTATTATTATTATTATTATTATTAT